>JAQMYG010000036.1:2339945-2350014 GCA_030014215.1 Clariallabes teugelsi | reverse complement strand
ACTTTACGGATTAACCCTGTCACCTACCGGCTCCAGCTGCCTGCGGCGCTCCGGATCCATCCAGTCTTCCACACATCTCAACTAAAACCCTTCATCACTTCACCCATGACCCGGCACTAGGACCCGGAAGTAATGCGGTCGCGAACCAGGAAGCATAAAAGGAGACAAAATGGCGCAGCACGTCGCTCAGTCATTGAGTTCGCCCATGCCGCTTCGGATTCGTTCGCCAATTCGTGAGTACTCACTTTCTTGGGTTTGCTTTCAGATTGAGTGTGTTTATAGGACGCGTGATTGTATAAAAGTATATAAAAGTATAAAAGTGATGATTTTACCTTCACCAGCCAAAAATATTAAGATTATGATGATGATGATTATTATTATTATTATAGCTCTCCCTGTGCACAAAACAGGTGATTCACAGATGATTAATTAGTTTTTACCTATCTGTGTGACGAGGTTTGCAAAGCAATTTAGTAAAGCTAATATTTTTGCCTTAAATTTTAAATACTAGAATATAATTTCTCCTTTAAAATACACAACCAGGATGAATTGCAATGCTGAACATTTCTAGCATTGTAAATGCTCTAGGGATTTCTTTCCATTCAGATCAAAGTGCAATATAGAAAATAAATAAATGATTGTGTGAAGGTTTCGTTTCATGTAACTGAAAAAGTTAGTTTGCTTCAAGTTCTTCTGGCACAGTAAGTGACTGATTAACATTGCAAAATTAATGTAGGTGTTAAATAAGGTCAAACAGTGCAGAATAGTATTTAGTTTGAATGTAGAATTAGTGTATCAGTACTACAGTAATACCTCATTAATAAATAATATAAGTATTAGAAAAAATGTAATCTCAACAAACTGAAAAAAACTCCAAAGAATTCCCCGACTGAGGGTAAAGTTTGTGCACATATAAAAGACTTGACTGTCATGCTCATAACTATCAATAACCTCATTAACCACACCCTTTTATTAATTATTAGATAAGATAAGATGACTACTAATCCATAGGAAAAATTGCAGAATATCTCTCATAAAACTCATATGAAACATTTATTTTAAGTAAAAATATTGAAAGTTTATATTGGCTTCACTTTTGACTTCATGTTGTGACAGTCACTGGACATCACACCACATACTATAAATTGTAAAATATATAAGTAGCAATACCACACGTGTCTACTGCACAAGACAATTAAGCAGCAACACAAGAAGTTTGCAAATGAATTTTAACCTGTTAATCAAATCACATTTAATAGCATTTGAAAGGCAAATTAAACAAATCCAATACAGATGAAATGATCATTGTTATCCCACAGACTCAGTCCTCGTTTACAGTGTTAAGTGTGTATATATCATTACGTTTCTGCTCTAAGATTGGCATCTGTTCTCGCACGTCAGCCAGGTACTGCAGGTCTACAGGAGAAACAAAATAATCAATCCATCCCAAGAAATCAATATTCTGATAAACTTCTGCATTGTTAAAAATGGAAACAAGTGAGTTTGAATTTGAAAAAAAAGAAGAGAATTTGTAGGAACACTCACCGATATCAGCGTACACTATGCACTCATCTGAATCTGCTTTTGCAATCACTTCACCCCTGCAAGATCATAGAACACAGTATCTGAATAACAAAACACCACTGTAGTGTTGCAGGTTCAAATGACAATACCAGGAGTCAGGTGGAATAAAATTGTCCATCATCTTGTCCATCAGGATGTCTGTGTTTGGGCACTGGTGGCTCAGTGTTAGACTTCTCACTGCTCAGTGGAGGGTAATTTGTTGTATAGACACGTTTTGACATAAATATAAAGTGTATTATTTTATTTCATACACCTGGTTAGTTATATATATAAATTAAACTTTATAATCCAGCCTCACACTCTGAAGCACACAGTACTGACCAGGGGTTAACGACCATGCTGTGACCCCAGGCCACGTATTTGGCACTCTCGTCTCTCGCCGGTGAAGCCGTGACCATATACACCTGATTATCCAGTGCCCTGTTACACAGAAACACAAAGAGCGAGCATTGACACACTGACGCACACACACAAGCAGAAGACGGACGAGTGCAGGAGATATTATGAACAGACAGTAAAGTTACTGACCGAGCTCTCTGAAGCAGCTCCCAGTGAACAGGTCCTGTGATCATGTTAAAGGACGCGGGGTAAACCAACAGCTGGCAGCCTACACACACAAACACACAAACACAGTCCAGTAGTGACGCATCATTAGTAATTCAAAAGAAAAAAACTAACCGGCCACTTACTCAGCACCGAACAAACAAACTTACCTTTTCTCATGTAGATCTGGGAGAGTTCTGCAAATCGCATGTCATAGCAGATCCCTACTCCCACTTTACAGAACGCTTTAGAAATAGGTATAAAAAGGAGGTCAGAGATTATTATTAAATCGAATCTACACTACAGATATAAAAGCCATATTATGATTCTCCCAGGCGTTTCTATGAGACATGATATGAAACAAATAACATGATACAGAACATAATGCTTTCATTTATTCAAGAAAATCTATAATGAAAGACTTATGAAAAAATTATAATTTTGATAACAATTCAGCAGCTTCCATAAATTTCTTCTTTGTAATTACATTTATTTTTTAAAAATGCATTTTAAAAGGGTGTTATGACTTTTATTCAACTCAATGTAATTTTATTTGTATATCGCTATTAACAATGGACATTATCACAAAGCAGCTTTAAAGAGAAAGAGAAAAATCAAGCAAAAACACAAGCAAACAAATAAATAGAAATAAAAGCTAAATATAAAAGTAAAATAAATATAAAAGTAAAATATAAAAGCAATATAAATACATAAGCAAATAAATAAAATAAATAACTAAAAATAAATTATTAATGATATAAATACAATTACAATAAAAAAAAAGAAAGAAAGAAAGTAATTAAAATAAAATGAGGAGTCAATAAAATAAATAAATAAATAAATATTTAAACTTCAAATTTTAATTAATTTTCAATTCATAGAAGCTGCATCAGCACTGCCCCCATCACAACTCCTGTTTGCTTTGTTCATTGAACCCCTGGGTGAAAGAATTTGCATGCATAAGGGTAAAGGCAGGTGTGATGAAAGAACGTGTATTATTACATGCAGATTATGTTCTTCTTTACCTGAAGCAACCCTATTTATTAATTACTGGTGTACTGTAGACAGTTAACCAGTATAGCCAGTGATACAAATACTTAGGGAAATCCCAAGCCATGTATTTAAAAGCCTCACAAAATGTTAAATTACAATGTCCCTTTAACATCACTGGCTTTCTCTGTTTAGGCATACACATAACCCCTGATTTAAAGGATTTGGTCTTTAAGAGCTACTCACCCTTACTAACAAATAAGCAGGATATGAATGTGGACCTCTTCACCAATTTAACACAATTAAAATGACTTCATTTATTTCAGTGTATACACTGGTATTTGAATCATAACATGCAGCTTTATTATTGGGCTGCTCAGATCAAACAAATGCTTAGATGGTTTTTAAATGATAAAGACTCCCTGTATGTAAATTAGTATGGAATCCTTTGCATGTGCTCCAAGAACACTAACACTAGCAATCCCCAATCACCTTGAACCCTGATCTCCCTCCTTCATTAACCAGGATGAGCCTTCAGACCTGGGCAGAAAAAGGGTATCTCTAATTTAGCATTTACAGATAATGTTCTCAAATCCTTTGAGACATGTATGGAGTAACAACTTCCTCCAACGGATCTGTTTAAAATTTCTCCAACTATGTCACATTATTCAATCTGAATTAAGAGAGGGGGAGATCCATGGAGAAATGTCTGATATTGAGAATCGTCTCCTCCTCCCTGGGTCAGATTTCTTATCTATATGCCTCTGTTATCAGAAACCTCTTCACCTTTAAATCATCTAAGAAAGGTTTGGGGAACGGATCGGGCCAAGGTTTGGGCCAATCATTCACTGATGCTGAATGGCTCTCTATGTATATGTGAGGAGATTTTTCATAAATCAAATCTGTGCATGCGCAAAACTTTAAATTCATGTACAGAACATATGTCACCCCAGGACGCCTCCATAAAATGTACCCAAATGTATCTCAATGGTGTTTTAAATGTAATTCACAAACAGGAACATTGATGCATCTATGAGGTACATGAAATGGTTCAGAGAATACTGCCTAGAAAATTCACTTTGTCTCCAACTATATATCCGCTACATTGTTAAATATATCTAGACCTTCCTTTTGATTTAAATTATTTGATACATTTCTTCACTTATCTGGTAAAGAAATGTACAGTATTCTTATCTTATGATCATCATCTTGTCCACCAACTCTGAAGATGTATTTGGCTCAAGTGGCTAATCTCCTCCACTTACAGAACAAATCTAAACTACTCTATATTGGAGTATATGGTCCCCTTTGTGGGATTTACATGAACATTCAAGACTCTTGTCCTGACTTTCTTTTTTTTTTTTTCTCTCTCATATTTTTTCTTTCTCTGGACTGTCTTGCCCTTTGGCTTTTCCATGGTCAATCTTTCATTTTAACAAAATATTATTTGCATTTAAATGTCTGCTGTGGATGTCAATTGTATATTGACCTGGCTCTGTTGTTCAGGTGTTGTTAAAAATCTATAAAAAATATTTAAAAAGTAGTTAATTAATTAATTCATTCATTCATTCATTCATTAAAAGATCATATACTACCACAGAACTACACAAGTTTCACATGAGATCACTCACAGGTTTCAAACATAGATAAACTGTTTCCCGGATATAATTTCTTTGACTCCTGGAAGCGGATTTTCCCAGGAATGTCGATGTCATACAAGTGCATCTGTAAGGAGAGAGAACAGCATTTACCGTGCTGTGCTGTTTAAATGTGGTAAAAATGTGATTTCCATGGTAATTATTGTATTGTTAATATATACTTATGTTATCTGTAAAGTATACATGTCTATACTTGGCTAATATTACCAAAGTCAGACATGTACTGGTAGATATGATTTCACATTAATAAAATGAGTGGAATGTGGGTTGGGATTTCCAGGATGTCATGAGTTAAAAATATCTCTTACAGTATGTTGATTGACTAATTGGCTTTTTAATTTGGACACGGTTTGGCGATCGGGCATTCGCTGTAGCGGCTCCCAAACTGAAATTCCATTTACACTAGCTTTTATTTTATCGTAGTTAGATAATGTGTTTGATTTAATTTATAATAGCATTCTCTTAAAATTCTCTTTTTTATTTGTTAATGATCTGTTTTTATCCTATGTTTCTGTTTTAATGTCTATCCAGTTTCTAATTTTCTTGACCTCATAATTTTACATTTTTATTTAAATGGCATTGATTTATTTATTTTTTGTCTTCTTTATTTATTATGTAAAGCACTTTGGTCAACTTGGAGTTGTTAATAAGTGCTATAAAAATAAAGGATACATACATACATACATACATACATACATACATAACATACATTACATTACATTACATACATACACTGGACCGAAACGTCTATAGTATGATATACTACAATATTCAATGCAGGTTGGCAGGTTTGATCAAACCGATTAATCAAACATGCCTCCACAATAATAATAATAGTGATTTGTTTACAATTTGTGTCAGTTGTAAACCAGTGGTTTTGTTACTCTACATCACAACCTTATTTCTAACTCACACTAACCTTCCTGTATTTAAGCAGTAATTTTCCATCAGGCCCAAAAACTGGGCAGGTGTTAAAGAGCTTCCCTTCGTCCTCCTCTGCAATGGAGCCTGCAATGTTAAAGATATACAGTATACACACAAACATTAATCTTGAGAACAAACTGTACAAACAAAAGCATTTCAACAAACACACAGCGATCACACTGATCTATTTAAAGCATATGAAAGTCTTACCGCCTATTAGATAAATCCCACACTCCTTAGCTACATTGGACAGGACCTTCGTCGATTCTCCTGGAATTTTCTCTGCATGTTTTAGTAGCATATCAGAGACGAATGATTCCTACAGAGTGCAATCAGAGAAAGATGGGGGCAGCATGACTCCCGCCTCAATGTGCCTCTATTAGTAATTACCCCATGCAGCTAAATAAGGTAGTTGACATCACAATGAACAAATCAATGAAGAAACATACTATACTATACGGACTTTAAAGTATGCTTGGGATGTTGAAAGATCTAATGACACAGAAGTTCCAGCTTCCTCACAGATGGCATGACGTTTTCTTACTTGATTGAATTCATCTTGCCCTCTACATGCTGCAGGTGTCCAGTGCCAGAGGAAACATAGCAGCCCCAGAGCATCACCAAGCCATCACCATACTTCACTGTGGTCAGGGTGCACTTCTCTGCATTTGCTTTATTCTTTCTCCTTCAAAACATTTTGCTGATTCAGGCCCAAAACATTTAAAAAAATTTCATTTTGTTTGGGACTGACTTGTGTTTAAGGGTTGGTAGCGGGGTACGATCACTCCTTAAGCCACTGCCTGCAATCATGGGGTAACTCTGGAACAATCAGCTGTCATTTTCCCCACACAGTGCTAACCTTATTCGCTCTTGTCGCTTTCTTCTTTACAGCATCAGGAGCATTTACCCATTTCTTTCTTTATAGACTACTCGGGCGCTTGTTCCGTCCCTTGACTGGACCACTGCACCTCACTACTGGCAGGTCTGCCTCTGTCCCCCATTCGTCCGCTGTAGCTGATCGGGAATGCAGCTGCACGTCTCGTTTTTCCAACCTTCTCCCACATCACCCGACTTCTCCGCCCTCTGCACTGGCTTCCTGTAGCTGCCCGTATCAAATTCAAACCCCTGGTGCTTGCCTACAAAGCTAAAAGCGTCCCACCTCCCACTTACCTCTCAGCTCTAATCACACCACACACCGCACTATGTTCCCTCCGATCCTCCAGCACTACTCGATTGTTCCCACCTTCACTCCCAACAAATGTAAGCGGTGGGATTTTACATTTCATTTATGTAAGCGGTGGGATTCTGTCTCTACTGTCCTGATGGACGAGCTGCTACTGCAAATCTCAACATAAACACTGCAATCGAAACAGGCCAGTGCTGCATTACACATAAACATCTGCTTTGAGAGGAAATGAATAGCTCACAGGGTTTATAGTCACAGGTAAGACCATAAACTTCGCCCCCTGACCCGCTGCCTCCTTCACCAGCTCCTGAGCTCGAGACAAGTTTACAGCCTTTGACTTTGTCACAAAGAGTTGCACCACAGCCAGACGAAACCCTGAATATTTCATTCATTCATTAAACAAGAATGTGTGTACAGAGAGAGAGATTCATGTGTCACTTTATCTTTGACTGCAGAAATAAATGTCTGTACTCTTTTATTATAGATACATTTACTTATTAATAATCTTTGTATATTATTGTGTTTTTTTCTTCTGTTTTTACTTTTATTTATCTTTTCTTTTTTTTCTTTCTTTTATTTATCTATCTACTCTTGTGACTTATTTCTGAGCTTTGGCAATACAAATACAAATCTTGGACCAATATGCAAATTATTCAAAGTACTGTACAATGAGGTATCAGAGCTTATTTTGCATGCAATGTTAAAAACAAATTAATAAACACTCCATACACCGAGGATTTTTTAATTTTAGGTAACAAAATAATTAATTTATTAAAAAGGGTCACAGTGGGTTTTTTGGCAGCAAATTAAAAACTAGATGAATGAACATAACACTGCATAATATAACATCTATACACACATTAATTAGGAAATATTTTTTTTATATAACAGGCATAAAATCATATGACTCATTTAACTACATAAACAGAAATAAATATTCTTATAACTGTCCTTCCTGTTCCTGAAAAATAAAAGTGATTAATTAATTGATGCTAAGCTTTTTTTTAAACTCTCCTGCAGATCTGAATATTTAGTTTCTAATAATTTGACCTCCTAATTTAGATGCTCTTTAATACAACAGTGTTAAGAAGGCTTCATGGAACATTAAAAGCATTATTAAACTCACTTGACATGGTCTTTCTAATTGCAGACATAAAGAGTTTACACTCGGCTCAGCTCTCAGTTCTCCGTGTCCCTGAGACTCCTCCACTACAATAGAGTTGGTGTGAGGGTGTTCTACATCATTTCTCCTATTTATAATTCTGCTGTGCATGCTTGGGTACACACCCATAAATCCGTGCTACCACTGTCAGAGACTTGTAAGCTGAAGGATTTCTTTCTCACAATAAAATTTAAATTTTATGTATATAATAATAATAATTTACAATTACAAGTTACATTTCACTGAAGGTAATATACAGTGGGGCAAAAAAGTATTTAGTCAGATACCAATTGTGCAAGTTCTCCCACTTAAAAAGATGAGAGAGGCTTGTAATTTTCATCATAGGTATACCTCAACTATGAGAGACAAAATAAGGCATTAAATAATGCATTAAACTGCTGTTAGGCCCAGAGGGTGAGAGGTTATAGGTTGAGTATCTTATGCATTGTTTACGCTAAGTTGTACTTCCGAAAGTGGTTATTAAAAGAAAGAAAGAAAGAAAGAAAAGAAAGAAAGAAAGAAAGAAAAAGAAAGAAAGAAAGAGTAACTTTTTTTTTCATTGGCCAGTCGTATAGACATGGAGGGGGGTCTCGTTGAAACAGCGTCCTGTATTATGCACTAAGCTACGTCCATTCTAAAGTGTAGTTTGTATAAAAAAGATTACACGGAAGTAGACTGTAGAAGCTTTAATACTTGACTGTTGAATTGGATAAAGATAAGGCCGAGGATAGAAGTTAAAACAAACTGATTGTCCTGAGCGATAAGATGAGCCATCAGGAACTTAGCTCCATACAGCAAACCGTAGCAGCATGGGGAAAAAAGTGACTTAATTCTCTCAGCCGTTCCATTTTTTACACAAATCTATCAGCCAACTCAATCTACATCATGTACATCATGTTCTTACAGTACATGGTACACTCCATGTGTTTGTGTGTATTCTGTTTTTTTTCTCTCTCTTCCCTCTCGCTCTTTTGCCATTTGTGTTTTCTCACTCCACATCTAGGTCTGAGTTTATTGGCTGACTGGGCTGTCAATCATCATTATGACATCCTGACGCTCTGCCAATCCGCCGATGGGCTGAATGTATTTGAGCAAGCTCGTAAATTTGCTGATGCAGATGATTTATTCTCTACTTTTTTTATAAACCAGACTATTCCGCGTGCTCCATTAATTCCCATACCTGTTTTGGGGGAGCCTTTTGAGCACGTTATTGTCGAGTGTGTGGGTCCCTTGCCCAAAACAAAAGCCGGTAATCAATATCTATTGACGATAATGTGTGTAGCGACTCGTTTTCCACTTCGGAAAATAACGGCACTTGCGATAATTCAAGCACTAGTGAAGTTTTTTCATTACTTGGCCTGCCCACAGTTGTACAGACTGACCAAGGTACAAATTTCATGTCAAACGTTTTTGCTCAAGTGTTAAAAACATAAAAAATTTCTCACAGGACTTCGAGTGCCTATCACACAGAGAGCCAGGGAGCCCTGGAACGCTTTCACCAGACTCTAATGGCTATGCTTTGCAAATATTGTCTGGATACGGGCAAGGATTGGGACGAGGGTACACCGTGGGTTTTGTTTGCTGTTAGAGAAGCAGTGCAAGATAGTTTCATGAACTTTTTTAATAATAAAATTGTAAATATTAGGCATAAAATTGAGGCTTTGAAACCGGACAATGTAATGCAGATGTTAAACTAACTATGTCAGATTGGAACCTAGAATACTTTACTCCCCTTGAAGAGAATGAACTAATTTCACTCATGTCTTCTGCAAATTCCTCAACCTGTATACTAGATCCTATACCGACACATTTTCTCAAACAGATGTGCCAGAAAAAACATAACCCCTGTTGAGAATAATTAATTCTTCACTTAGCATTGGGTATGTTCCAAAATCTTTTAAATTAGCAGTTATTAAACCGATTATTAAGAAACCTGACCTCGACACCTGTCAGCTGTCCAATTACAGGCCAATATCAAACCTCCCCTTTATCTCTAAGATTCTGGAAAAGATAGTAGCGGAG
>JAQMYG010000036.1:2308724-2339845 GCA_030014215.1 Clariallabes teugelsi | reverse complement strand
AGGACATGAAGTTAGTTGGTGTGAGAGAAGAGGATGCAGAGGATAGAGTTAGATGGAGGCAGATGATTCGCTGTGGCAACCCCTGAAAGGGAACAGCCGAAAGACAAAGAAGAAAGGATTCTCCTCTGTCTCATCTGTCTGACTCTCAGAGGCGTGATATCAAAGAGTTGATTAGCACAATTCCTTCACTTATTCACGATGGTCCTTCTTGCACCATTATACTTCAACACGATTTTGATGTTGGTAATGCTTCCCCGGTGAAACAACATGCACACAGGGTTAATGCTGTGAAACGCTCTGTGATGAAAACTGAAGTAGGGTATTTGCTTGAAAATGGGTTGGCGAAGCCAAGTTGCAGCCCGCGGAGTTCACCATGCTTACTTGTCTTTTTGTCTTTTAAGAGCGATGGATCAGCTGGATTTTGTACCGATTAGCGGAAGGTAAATGCACTAACCGTACCTGACTGTTTTCCATTTCCGCGCATGGAGGATTGCGTATATACCCTGTTCTGCAAAATTTGTCAGTAAGGTAGACTTATTAAAAAGGTACTGGCAAGTGCCTTTAACAGCTCGTGCTTCATACATTTCTGCATTTGTAACCACAGATGACTTTATGCTATATTGTGTAATGGCTTTTGGGATGTGCAATGCGCCAGCCACGTTTCAGAGACTTATAAACATCGTACTTGCTAGAGTTTGTAACTGTAATGCTTACTTGGATGACCTTTTGATCTATTCATAACGTTGAATCTTGCCAAATGTGAATTCGGACAAGGCGCAATCACGTATTTAGGCAGAGAAGTGGGGCAGGGCCAAGTGAGACCTGTAGAGGCGAAGGTAAGCGCCATTGCAGAATTCCCAGTTCCCACTTCTCGAAAGGAACTTCGCAGATTTGTGGGGATGGCTGGTTATTACCAGAATTTTTGTAGAAATTTCTCTACTGTCGTTAGCCCTCTGACATCACTCTTAAGCCCGTCACACATGTTTTGACGAATGCCAAAATGCTTTTGAGAATGTTAAAGCTCTACTGTGTGGTGCTCCTGTTTTAGCAGCACCAGTGTATAAAAAGCCCATCAAACTGGAGATTGATGTGAGCTTAGTCGGTGCTGGTGCAGTGTTTATTCAGGAGGACATCCATGGTATTGACCATCGTATTTGCTACTTCTCTCGTAAGTTCAACAAAAGTCAGTTGAATTATTCAACAATTGAGAAAGAAACTTTGGCTTTATTTTTGATGTCTATTTGAGTTCCATTAACTTGCCTATTCACTGATCATAATCCTTTAGTATTCCTATCTAATATGTATATAACCAGACTCAGCGACTGATGCGCTGGTCTTTGGTTGTTCAAGGTTACCACCTGAAGATTGAGCACATTAGGGGCTTCATTGAAGTCACCTCCAGTCTATAAATCAACACCTGTGTATTGTCTTTTTAGATCTAGTAATATCAAGTTTTTCAAACATATATAATTTAAAGTGTTATTATTATGTCCATAAATATTGCAAATGATAAATTTTGTATTGTCTATATTTAGGATTATTATAAACCACCTCCCTTCACCAGAATATAAAATTTACACGATGTCTCTTTTCAATTTATTTAAGAAAACAGTGACCCCTGCAGAGTGACTTGTCCCAAGACAAAAATATGCAGAATCTCCCGACATTGATTTCCAAAATTTTACGTCATTAAGACAAGAATGTGTTTCTTGAAATAAAATAATTTGAGCCTCCCTGTGTTTAATGAAAAGAAAAAATGCCTTCCTTTTGTCCAAATCTCTTAATCCTCTGACATTAAGAGAGATAATGTCTAGGTTTCCAAAATTGAAAACTGTCATTAAAAAAATAAATAAAGAAGAAACATAGAAGGATAGAACAATGAACAAGACCTCCTAAATTAGAGTTAAATTAAATTAGTAAATTAAAGTTACTTGTTACAATGAGAACAGTTAGACACACTGGGATCTTACACATACAACAAGATTAAACAGTATTTTAAGTTCTTATTTACAAAAAAAAAAAATTTCACTCATTGTTTACTAAACATCAATATTAACTTTTTTACCTTCGATATAAGCAAAGGCACCGACGAATGATGCTCTCTTGCCTTCTTCTCTGGCTTTTTTGACCAAAGGCCAGACTTTGACCAGCATCGCTCTTTTGTCAGGTGACAGGTCTTATTTTAAACGCAGATGGGCTTCCTCCAGGAATTTTGAGCCTCTTGCATCCCTTCAAACTATATCACCAAAGTGACGCATGCTAAATTGAATGATTCTTGTTAAAATACCGTTCTTCCTCTTTCCTATTCCGTGCACCGAATCCATCACCTCCGGTAATTTCTCTACAATTTTCAGGGAGATCTTTTTAAAGACTTTGTTCACCAGATCCCGAGTATATTCTGTTGATCTTCCTCCTTCATCACTTGCAGTCTCAGGCCCCATCTTTGTCGATTGCTATTGGTGGTATCTTCGAGGAGTTTTCCACTGATTCATTTAGAAAGGTAATGGCCTGATCAGTGCTTCTCACTGTTTTCTCCACAGTTGAAACCTTTTCAAATATAATTTCACATTTTGCAGAAAGAGACTGAATGGCAGTCATAACCTTCTTGAAGTCGCATTCAGGAGATGTAGCGGTAGTCTATCCTCTTTTTGGCACTGGGCTTTTAGCTGGGGTGCACGGTAATGGAGTTGCCAAAGAGTTCCCTGACTCGATAATATCAACTGAGTTACTGGTTAATTCTGTCAGCATTAAGGAAAGAAAGGGGAAGGGATGAAGTGCACGTGCAGGTCCGGGGGCAGTGCCACGCTGGCATGCGGGCACACAGCCGGCGGTGCCCGGAATGGCAGAACGGAGCACGCGGAGGCAGCGCTCCTGCACGCTCCCTCAACCGCGCTCCTCCCGCGCTCCTCCCGCTGTCGTGGGCGTGGCCTCAGGTGGGAGTCCTCGCTGACGTCCGTCGGGTGGGCGGCTTTCCCGGCTGGGATCGGGGGCCTTAACGCAAACCTCCTCGCGGCCTTTTCCTTTTCGGCGGTGGGCCTGCGAAGGCGGGCTCGGTGCGGGAGTGAAGGTGCCGCGGGAGCCCGCACAGTCCCTGGGGTGCGTCACATCGCCCCACTCGCATGCCACTCTTTCACGCTCCACCGCATCACGTACTTCCCGGATCCCGGATTAAACATCGCGCCTTGCTTTTATAATGCGGAGCGAGTCCGAGATCCTATTAACGTTAATCATCGCTAGGCCGGCCTGAATAGGCGGACCTGCAGAAGGGGGTGCCGCCTATCTAAGGAGCCTACGGAGAGAGGCGCTCACACTCCGCTCAGTCCAGCGCGTCCGATACAGACCTGTTCGCCCCAGTTTTTATTCACTGTGTAGTGCACTGCCCCGGAAGAAACTCTAGAAGAAACTATGACCATGCGTGTGGAAGTCTATTATTGTCTAATTCTCTCTTTTACATTCAATTACAGATGAAACAATGTCTGTATTTATGCAAAAACTAAATATAGTAAATAATAATAAACTTTTTTAAGCTTTAGATTTATTGGATTACTGTGACAGTATTGGACAGCATGGTGACTTAGTGGTTAGCACTGTGACCTTGCACCTCCAGGGGCCAGGTTAAATTTCCGCCTCGGGGTCTGTGTGCATGGAGTTTGCATGTTCTCCCTGTGCTTGGTGGGTTTTCTCAGAGTACTCCGGTTTTCTCCCACAGTCCAAAGACATGCAGATCAGGTTTATTGGCTTTTCCATGTTGCCCATAGCGTGTGAATGTAATAATAATTATTATAATAATTCATTTTATTTATAAAAGTATTTATTTTCATTTGTGGAGAAATCTCAAAGTGTTACACAAGCAAATTAAAAGCAAGAATAAAAGAGTAACGCACCCCTATTAATATGCTTTACTTAACAGTAAAGTCCTTAACTGTTTTTTGTAATAGTCTGTGGTGCCCGCGAGTTCACAGGAGTGGCTGCTGAGAAAGATCAATCCCCCATTGTGTGGAGTTTTGCCCTTCGGGGCAGCGACGGTAGGTATTTGTGGAGCGAAGGTGTCTTGTTGTACTGTAGATTGTGTAGTGGGGAGTTCTTTAAGATAGTATGGGGCGTTTCCATGGACGCACAGGTGGGTAAGTAAACAGAGTTCATATTCAATACGGAGGTGGATGGAGTGTCCAGAGGATTGGAGTTATGTGTTCATATTTCCGCACCCTCTAAACGATCCTGACAGCACTGTTTTGAATGTGTTGGAGCTTTTGAAGACTCCTGCCAGAGATCCCAGTGAGTGTATTACAGTTGCCCAGCCTGTAAATAAATATATCCATTACGCTTCCATTACGTTATTAAAACGAAAACCTATAAAAGAGTTGAAGTGTAGATCACACTGGAATAAAAAGAGATAATGGAAGTAAAATCCTGGTTTCTGTTTATGTGAGGAAGTGAATGAGAGTGTAGTGAGTGTAATGTAGTAAGTGTGAGTGCTCGGTAGAGGGCGCTGATGGACCGCGATTGTTACTGCGCTTGCTTCTAAAATACAAGCAAAGAAGAAATCAGGAAATAAAGTAGTTGTGCACGAGCGTACTTCTGTACTGAACAGTATTCTACAATAACACGCTACTGTTAGATACTAGTTAGTACTCTAGTATTGTTTGGAGAATGTGGAGTGTTTAATCAGCCAGATGTCTTTCGCTAAACTCTTTTTGCTGAGTTATTAACTAACGTTAGTGACTCATTGGGAAATACAACACATTTTGAGTTGAGAGCTGACATGGGGTGTGTTAGATACAGTGTTATGGTGAGACACGTGTTCACTCTGGGAAACTCTGCATGGAGAAGATCTTCATCCTGGACACATCCATTAATCAGGTTTAAATGCAGCACCCTGTCGTCCCCCTGTCCTCCTCACACACCTCAGGGTGACACTCCTCTCAGGCCTGGCCACTGGAGGGGTCTCTCAGGAAGTGCACAGAACCAGAAGAGCAGAACACACAGCCCTGGGCATGATGGAGGAGAAGAGCACAGGGCTGGAGATCAGGAGGACTTCATGGAGGACGAAGAGGTGGAGGAGATTTTTCAGCAGCAGAGACCCGCAGGGATTGGAGAAGAGGATCACCGGGTGTTTATCGTTCATCCTGATGTCAAATGGGGACAAAAAAAACAATACCTGACCACTGGTGAGTCTCTGTCCGTGCAGAGACATCCTGACGTGAAGCAAAGGAGAAGAAGTTTCTCACTGTAGTTATAAAAAGAAAGAAAATCATGTTATTTAGTTGCCTATAAAAAAGAAAGAAAGGCAAGCTTCTCAAGCTGGTAAAAGAAAGAAAAATTCAATTTCTCAAACAGTTACAGAAAGAAAGAATGAAAAGCAAGCTTCTTTCTAGAAAGGAAACAAAGAAAGGCTGGCTTCTCAAGATAGAGAAAGAAAGAGAGAGCGCAGAGACCTTCTAATGTTAAAACAAAAAAGTGCTGTTTGTATGCATCATGTCATAAAATCATCTTTAGTAACAGTTTAGTTTTTATTCCACTATAAATATTTTAATTATGGAAATTTCTAGAATTTCCTTTAGAAGTAATAAAGTGTCTATGTATCCGTCTATCTATCTTAATGTACAACTCTTTGGTTACTTTTAATAATGATGAAGGAAAGTCTGTGAAACTGAACACAATAACAGAAGACATGATCTTCTCCAACTTTTTGCACTCTATAAACATGATTGCATATGCGTCTCTTTTTTTTTTTATATCTTCTCATCCTGAAGCTGATCTGCAGATGGCCGAGGCTGTAGGTCTGGTCAGAACCTTACAGAACTGGACCGTGGTGGATAAAATCATCGTCTCGACCAAAACGCCGGAAAAGAAGCGAATCTTCGGGAAGGGGAATTTCCAGATGCTGACGGGTCTGACATTTATCCTTCTTGTATTGATGTGGAAAATAATGATATGAGGTGATTGTGGAAAACGTGTCTCATTTGTTGTGAATGATTGCAGAGACAATCAGAAGAAATCCCGGCGTGTCGGCCGTGTTCATGAACGTCGAGCATCTGCCGCCGGCGTCGGAGGTGAGACTCGTGGATCTGTTAGAGAAGGAGAAGAAGAACTGATCAGAACGAGGTGGACATTCAGGTTTGTTTCTTGTTCTGTCGTTCCAGAAAGATCTGCAGGAGGCCTGGGGCGTGAAGGTGTTCGACAGATACTCGCTGGTTCTGCATATTTTTCGCAGAAACGCCAGAACCAAAGAGGCCAAACTGCAGATATCACTGGCGGAGATTCCACTGCTCAGGTACACGACTCGGACTCGCCACACCCACTGTACAGCTGTATAACGTCTCCTGGGTTACAGACCATCTGTAGTGAGTGTAGTGACCTTGTACCTTGCTTATCAAATCTGAATATATTTCTGAATATATTTCTGAATATATGCAGGAAGGCGCGTTAATAACTTCCCCCTCATTAAAAGAGTTCGTTATCGTAATACACACTGTGTTTCTGAGCTTCGTGTGACGATCGTCAGCAGTGAGCAGCACTTTAACATAACGGGTTTAATGTCTGGGCTTGAATAAGAAAAAACGAGATAAACTGAAGGATCAGATCACGGAGCCGAGCGTAAGGATGTAACGGATTCTTCTCGCTGGACTCGCGGCAGGTCACGACTGAGGAACGAAGTGGCAAACCTGGATCAGCAGGGCGGAGGGTCCAGGTACATCATGGGCTCAGGTAAGGCAGCACTGAGGGTTCTGACAGTGTTCTAGGGTTTCACTTAGTCTGACAGCAGGTCATGGTATGGAGTGTGTGTGTACAGGTGAAACCCTGTATGAGGTGCAGCAGAGGATGCTGAAAGAGAGAGAGATGAAGATTCGCTCTGCACTCGAGAGACTGAGGAAGAAGAGGAACATGCTTCGAACGCAGCGCAAACACAAGGACTTCCCCATCGTCTCAGTCATGGGCTACACCAACTGTGGTAAGAATCATCATCACAATTATCACTTTCATCTAGTGTAATCACCATTACATTACCATCATCATCAGGCACGTTACATCAAAAAAGTCCTGTCCTAGTGTCACAGACAGAACAAACACTAACAGTTGCTAAAGCACCGTGTGTAAGTATTCACCCCCTTTTTCACATTTCATAACCTGAAACTGAAATATTTACAAATTAAAAAACGTCAACACTAAAATTTGGATACGTATTCACTCCCTCACAAATGTAAAACCCCCCATAGTGGAGTGAATGTAGAAGTTAGCTGAAGGAAGATAGAGAAAAGGGAAGAAAGGTGAGAAAGAAAGTTTGGAGAAAAGGGAGAAAGAAAGAATAACAAGAAAGAAAGAAATAGAAAGATGAGAGTAAAAAGTAAGAAATGTGAGAAAGGAAAAAGAAAGAATGAGAGGAAGAAGTAAAAAGAGAGAAAGATGAGACTGAAGAGAAAGAAAGCAGGTAACGCATGAAAGAAAGAAATGTAAGAAAGGAAGGAAAATGCATCATCATATGTAAAGGAAATAAATTAAGGAACACTTTTTCCTAAAAAAATGGGGTGATGAGAAACCCCTAAATTAGTTGTTTTTTTTTATTTTAGACGTTACATAATTGGCTAAAGAGAGAGCAATGAAACTCTTAGACTTTCTCGTAGATATCCCCAAATTTGAACATGTGAGAATGTTTAAGATATTTTTTTTTTAAGTGGATTAATCAGAGAATCAAAAAAAAAAAAAAAAGCCGAAGGGTAACTCTGAAAATGAAGCTACCACCACCGTGCTTCAAAGTCAGGATGGTGCCGTCAGGGTGGCGAGCAATTTTGGCGGTTTCTAGCAGATGTAGTCGAAGAGTTTGTAGCAGAGGTTCGTGCCAAGGCCAGGAGGTTAGCTTTTGGTCTTATTAGTCCAGAGGACATTTCAGCTTGACGCTCTTCTCTAAAACCCAGCTTCATTGTCTTAATCTTTCGCATCGGAGCTGTAAATCTCTCCATGTTACATATAAATAAATGTCTAATTAATATAAATAAAAATCAGAATCAGTATTAAAGAATCCAAAGTAGTTATTGAACCTGAAGAGATGCTGATGCCGAGTGAGATCGTCTCGGGTTGTCTCCTCAGGTAAGACCACGCTGATCAAAGCTCTGACGGGTGACATCGCTCTCCAGCCTAAAGATCAGCTCTTTGCCACTCTGGACGTGACGGTACACGCCGGTCGGCTGCCTAGTCACATGACCGTGCTGTACGTGGACACCATCGGCTTCCTGTCTCAGCTGCCTCACCAACTTATCGACTCATTTTCAGCCACGCTGGACGACGTAGCACATTCCGTACGTATTACCGGATCGTGATTAAACGATGAGCGTTGTGTTAGCGTGACTTAACTGACATCCACTCTCTGTTATCAGGATCTTATCGTTCATGTCAGAGACGTTAGTCATCCAGAGACCGTGAACCAAAAAGTCAACGTGCTTAACGTTTTAAAGAACCTTCAGATCCCAGAGAAGCTCATGAGCTCCATCATAGAAGTGCACAACAAGATTGACCTCGTTGACGGGTACTGACACTGGAGACTCCTTCCATAAATGTCAGAGAAACTTGTCCTTATGGGAAACCACACCATATCAACCACCATACATGTCCTTTAATTTGTGCGTAAAAAGTTCTGCAGCTTTGTGGTTTAGACTTTGTATAACTGATCTTTCAGCTACGAGTCACCTGATCCCGAGGCTGTGCCGATATCAGCACTGAAGGAGCGCGGACTGGACGAGTTGAAGCGGAGAGTAGAAGAATCCGTCATGAAGTCGATGGGGAAGCAAACCATGGTCCTGAAAGTGGATCTCAACAGCCCTCAGTTAGGGTGAGTGACTTAAATGAACAGAATACGCTAATGTGTTTTTAACATCACCTCTATGTGTAGTGTTCATGTGTGTATGAGATTACTATGAAGGGAGTTCAAGTCAAACCGAGACTTGTGATGACATCTTTGGTGAACAAAGGCGTCAAGAGACTCTTAGACATTTGAATTTGAGGGCAAACAGTTTAAAGAAGGACGTGCGTCCATGATTGATCAATCAGGTGACTCGGAGCCCAGTGCAGTCGATCCCGTGAACGTTCAGTGTGAAACGTCTCATCCCTGAAAATCTATCATGCAGAAGAAACACATCTGTCTGTGGGAACTGTACACACAACCATTCACCACTTGCACATTACAGGAACTTGGTACGGTTCCTGGGAGGCCGGCGTTTCAGACATAGCGCATGCACACTGAGAAAACTTTCTACCTTGCTGGTGTCCAAGCACTAGAGAAACACTGGGATAAGTGCATTAGTGTAGCAGAGGATTATATAGAGAAATAAAGAAAGTTTTTTATCTCAGGTCTGTGTTCTGTTATTCAGTAAATAACACAAATAGTTTTCCATAAACTTTCCATCCTGTATTCTCGTAACACATGGAGGTTTCTGTTTTTGCATCATATATTCACAGCATTTAAAGATCGATCATATCTACATAAACGTGTGTGTATATATGGTTTATGTGCAGGTGGCTGTATAAAGAGTCCACGGTTCAGGAAGTGCACGACGGAGATGACGACTGTACCGCCAACGTCAAGGTCGTGATCAGCGCTGCGGCATACGGACGCTACAGGAAGCTGTTCCAGCTCACGTAGCAGCACACACACACCTCAGGCGCGTCCCTGCCGCTGATTAATCACTGTAAACAGACCTGAGAGAATATTTATTTATTTATGAAAGTGTTAGAAATATCACAGGGTTATTTTCACAAGCAAAGTAAATAAAATTGTACAAAAATAACAGAGTCTCCGTTTCAGTTGCTCTTCCTTCTCAGCTCATTGATAAACAATTCATAATAAAGATTAGTGTAAAAGTTCTGTGCATGGTTCCACGTCATTTACCGAACAAGTTATTGTTTAATGTCCGCCTTTAAGTAACTTCGAGTTCTAGCAGTTTTTTATTCAGAGCGATAATCACGGAGCAAAGGGGGATCGAGCCGATAAAATCTCCTGCGATGATGTTGAGGCTCGTCGAGTCAGCTCCGGGTTTCTGATCCTCCAGCCAGCTCCTCACACACTCCCACTGCTCCAGGGTTACGCGCTGCAGGGAGACCCAAGGGTTCGAGGCGATGAAGCATCGGTTCGCGGTTAAGTTCAGACCAGCGACAAAGAAGCCTTCTATACAGACAACATGCAGAGAAGCAAGAAACTTAAACACGAACCTTTGTTAAAAATGTAAAAATCATCTTAAGGTGGTTTGTTCATGAGCTTTTTCAGGTTAAATAATGAATTCAAGTTAATGTGTATTACATTCATTTGAAGTAAGTAAAAGAATAAATACTAGGGCAGTTCATTTTCTGTTTTAAAATGCTATATATTTATTATAAACAAGCATGATCACAAATGTAATTAGGAGTGTAATTTCAGGATTCGACTTTCATATTGTACAATCTTTATTCCAAAGATTCATGTGAATGCTTATACACTAAATTCAGATCATTGTTTTGTTTTCAGTCATCATTAACAATGAAGTCAAATGATTAGCAACATTTTCCAATTAAACTTTTCTTTATGTAGCACTTTCAGAAATGGGCATTTGCACAAATATGCCTTACAGAAATGCAGGGGTAAATTTTTTTTTTTCCCCTAATGTGGGGAAAATATGTACCAAGCAATTTCAGCTGATATGAAACTTAACAAGAAAAATAATAATAATAATAATTTCTTGCACACGTTTGGTATGTTTTTTTTTTATCTTTTAAGAGTAAATCAAGAAATATTTTGGGGAGAAAAAAATTATAATTATACTGACAAGAAATTAAGAAAAACTATCTTTAATATTAGAATTTAAAATAAACAAACTGTTTAAACATCAAGATTAAAGCAAGTGGGTTTGGAATTTATTTATTTTTATTTTATTTTGTCAAATTCCATTTATTAGGAAAGTGGATGATGGTGGTCAACTTCTTATGCGTGTCTTTTTATTGATCTTATTTTTTTATTGAAAGTACATAATTGTGAGGAGAATTTTAAAACATTACACAAAATGCTCTAAATTAAATTTCACTGACTGCAGCTTTTACACTGACTGAGGTTTTTAAAGTTTGTACTGCAGACCTGCAGAATTCTGAACTTTGAATTTATATAGGTTTATATTAATGCAATCGCTCTGATGTGCTATCGTATTGTGTGTCCCGTTTATACTGTATATTAACTTCAAGAAAGATATGAGAAAGAGAGCCTGTTTATAGCTGTTTAACTGATTATAGCTGCTGTAACATAAATAAAGAAAGGAACTAATACATTTTATGGATGTTCCATGATATTAAATGTAAACCATTAATTGATAAAAAGTAAAATTAATAAAATTCTTTAGGGAAAAAAGTCAGCATTGGAAAATGAGGATTAAGAGGACCACACGTCACCTGGACGACCGAGCTGTTTCTGCGAGTCGAGGTACTGGATAAGCTCGTCTGCGTCGGCGGTGTTTGCCCACCAGTACGGGATCCGGGGCCACAGCTCTTTATGAGTTACTGCGCTCTGATCCTCGTATGAGATCACCACCTGATATCCTGATGACCACAGGCCTCGCAGGGTGATGTCAGCCTGGACAACACGGACGTTCAGTGACTGTCAAGTGACGCCAAGAAATATTCATTGTTTCTCAATTTAACCATAATTTTCAACTTACCTTTGAAGGACAAAGTTTAGAGCCAAAGATTTTCTTCAGGGAATAAATAAGTTCCACATGCAGGATTTCACTCAAGCCTTCAAAATGTGTACAGGACAGGATGATGATCTCTTTGGGGTGGGCCGAGAGCCACGAGGCGACGGCGTTCAGAGTGTCCTGTAAAAAACATCATAAAGCATCGTATAAAGCTTCTCCAGCTCTGTTTCTCCATCTTGAAATTATGAAAATATTTTTTAAATTCATAAATAAAAATAAAATTTTGTTAAATTAATTAAAATACAACAAAAATAAAACGCAATGAAAATTTTTAAATAATTTCATATACATTTTAAGATTTAATATTTTTAAATGCACATATTATTTATTTACTTATTTGCTTTATTTTCATTGTTTTACTTTAAATAACATGATTAAAATTAAATGGCAATAAACAAGCCACTAAAGACTTACCACGACTGTGACCTGGGTGTAGATGACATGAGTGAAGTAAAGGTCCTGCGACATGTCGTTCTGCTTATGTGCAATTCGGAGGTCGAAGTATCGGACGCCAGCTTGCAGTTGCTCTACAATATTTATGAGCTGTTCAAAACAAAAGTAAACAGGAAGGTTGTTAACTTTATGAGACTGAATTCCAAACTGAGGCCTAATTTCACTGAGCTGTAAGAAAAGGGGTTAATGTTTTAGAGAGTTTCTCTGGACCTGAAATAATTCTTATAAATAAAAGTGATTACAAAAGTTATTGGTGGATCGATCGCCCTTTCCCCCAGATTTGGCTAGTTTCTATAGAGCGTGATCAATCCGTTTTATCCCTGTTGAATCAGATGTAAACATGGTGTAGCAGGTGTAAACTAACTGAATTCAATTCAGTTGAATTAATTATAAATCTGCAAGTGTAAACATACCAGACTAGGTGTAAACTTAATAAATATGGCATTAACCTGCTGAATGAGGTGTGTGGTGTGTGTGGTGTGTGTGTGTGTGTGTGTGCTGAAACTGGTGTATACATGCCTGGGTAGTAGCCCACTTGTAAATGATGGGGCGAGTAAAACAGTAGAAAACTCTGTCCAGGAGTCTAAAGGAATCAGACTCAGATCGCAGTAGGGGAGAGGTGATATCCAGACAGTAGCTCATCGCATCATGACTCCCTGTGTGGACGAAGAACAAATTCTTTTCACTATGATAATTCTACAACATCACATTTTTGTGAGAACGTCCTCTTTATTAGAATCTTTTTAACAGAGATAGGGGGAAAAAAACTATTCTGGTACGTATCACGATTCTTTTGTGTGGCAATTCATGTATCACCACACTGACTCTAGAATCGACTGTTATTTTTAATTTATGCAAGTTTGCATTCAAGATGGTAAAATGTTGCAGGTCCTCTATAATCCTACAGGTGGCAGAATGAAGTTGTGTTTAGTCTGATGCTTGGCCAGCGTGAAGGTAATCTCCTTATAGATAAACTTAAGTGTGGAAATATGAAACCTTAAGACATGCAATCTATTTTTATAATCATTAGACAGAGTCTATCAAGCAATTTGTGAGCTAAATTATTCTTCACACTGGTTGATTTTGTACGCCCTGTTACATACGGAAGTCATTGTCCATATTTGAACTGATGGTGAACAGTTTATTTTTTTCTTCTTCCTGTTGACAAGTGTGAAAACAATTTCATTCTAACTTAAAGAGAAACCTCAAATGAATTCATGGCAGCCATGTTTCACTCTAATATGTTTTTTAGTCAAACCACAGGAAAACCACATGCGCTAGTACCAGGAAGGATAATAGTTATTATAAAGCATCATGTTAATATTAAATATAATTAATATAATAATATTAATGAAATATAATAATTAATATTAAGTTCATATTAAATCTCTTAAACAAGAGATTACTTGCATTTAATTTTATTACTGATGATTGTGAATTATAATATTAATATAAATATTATTGTCCTTAGAAAGTGGAGAAGTTCTAATTGTATATAACACACTTTCTCTAAACTGGCAGGTTTTATTGGGGTTTATCATGACCCCGTCCAACCATCCAAGCGGTACCGCTGCTTTAAAGGTGTTTTCCGGAATCAGATTTTTTTTTTTAAATTTTATTTAAGCTTTATTTAACCAGGAAGGTCCCATTGAGTTACAGTAACTCTTCTTCCAGGGAGTCCTGGCCAGTTTTTTTATTTAAAAAATAAAAATAGGCTAGAAGTAAAGAAAGTGTCATTTATTCATGCATATAATATTCATCATCGTTTAATAGGGTTGAATTTATTTTTCTTTGATCACAAGATTCAGGAATAGCTTATAAACCTGAGCCAACACACATCTCAAAAACCTTATTCTTGTACTTATTACCTTGAACCTTATAACACAGTTAGCTGTTTTTAATGCATATCACTATTGATCACTTTGTTTGTATGTATGCTGTTTAGAAAAACAAATCACACACTATATGGACAAAAGTCCAAACCTGTTAATTATTGAATCCGCAGGTGTTTCAATCAGGCCCCTTATCACAAGTGAAGGGCAATCTTAATGCTTCAGCATCCCAAGACATCTTGGACAATGCTATACTTCCAATTTTGTGACAACAGTTTGGTGAAGGCCCTTTTCTATTCCAACATGTGCCCCAGTGCACAAAGAGCCCTGACCTCAACCCCATTTGAGCACCTTTGGGATGAACTGGAACGGCGATTGTGAGCCGACATCAGTGCCTGACCTCTTGTGGACAGCCTTTCAAGAAGAGTGGAAGTTGTTATCACTGCAAAAAGGTAGTCCAACTCCATATTGAAGTACATGTATTTGGATACAATGTCATTGCAGGTTTGGCCATATTTGGCAAGTTTTTGTGTATTTGTGTGTGCGCATGCGAGAGAGAGAGTGAGTGAGTGTGTGTGTGTGTGTGTGTGTATACAGTATATATATTTCTGTATAGCCAGGGGTATCTTAGTGGTTAAGGCGTTGGACTCCTGATCAGAAGGTCCCAGGTTCAAATTCAACCACCACCAAGTTGCCACTGCTGGTCCCTTGAGAAAGGCCCTTAACTATCAACTGCTCAGAGACAAGATTAAAAAAAAATAAAAATTATGTTGCTTGGGATAAGGGGATCTCCCAGATGTCATAAATTTGTGTGTGAATATGTCAGCATTGTTGCAAGTAAACATTTCACTGTATTTTTTGACCACATGACTATAAAGACCTTTATATTTTTATGGTTTAACCTATTTGTCCATAGACCTGTATTGGCCCTTTCTAATATGGCGGACGCGCCGGCGCAACAGAACAAGATACAGCAATGCGCCGGTGCATCCGCCATATTGGGAAGGTCGGGTATAAGAAAACAAGAGCAGCTAATGCGGCATTTTACAGTTTCCCGATACACACACATACACACGACAGGTGACGTATCCGACTTAAAATATTATTAAGAAAATTAGTCTGTTTTCAAACCTGGTATAGCAAGGTTAGTTAAAGGAATGTCCCACAGGTCTTCAGGTAGACTTTTCATCCAGTCCTCATTGTTCCTGTCGCTTTTTAAACACGGCGCCATTTTCTCACTGAGACTCATTTAAAGGATCATGTTTATAAAACAAAGCACCATGAGCGCGTGCAGCCTTTGACTCTCTGCTGAAACGACCAAACAATCCACTCAAACAAGTTGCTGTGTACAGGCACGCACGGGACTGTATTTCCTGGTTATAGCCGAATGCAAAAGTTTGTGCACCCTACCAAAAATATGCACATAGCCCAAGCATGAGTATCAGATAAGATATGAACCTTTACATACTGTACCGAGGGGAAGTGAGTGGTTATGTGCTACAAAGCTGTTAGACCGGGTGATCACCTCTATTATTATTATTATTATCATCACCATCATTAAAGTCCAAATGACATCCAAACTTGAGTCGCAAAACAACTTTATCTCTGACTGACCCTGGAGACTCCTTGAATGAGCCATAAAACTGCAAATACTGATAATGCACGGTGGTATCTAAAAGTTTCGAAATACATGCCACACATCCGGTCGGTTAAGGCTATCCTCCCTCATATGCCTTAAAATCTGGCATTAGAATCCGCTTGGGACGAATTCTCGTTGCTGTTGTTGTGCATGCACTTGGTCGAGCTGCAGACCTGCCTCTCCTTTTTTGGTCGTGGAGATGACGGAATCTTCCACTGTGGAGACTGTAGCTTCGTTCCAGGGTCGTATCCATACATCCAAATTTCGTCACCAGTAACGATCCTCGACATGAAGGACGGGTAATCCAGGGCATGCTGATGGAGTCCTTGGCAGTCCTTCAACACGATGTTCCGTCTGCTCCTGGGTCAGCAGGCTGGGGACGAAACTTGGCAGATCACACATGAGGATTGAATGGACTGTTCCATATGACACAATGTTACAACGGCAGCAATGCTGTGGATTGTTCTCCGACGATCATCATGCACAAGTTGCCGAATGGTTTTGACATTTTCAGGGGTTGAGCTCATTGAAGGTCCCCTCGCCGAATCATGTCAAACTGTGTCTCTGTGGCAAATTTACCCAGTTTCACAGAGAATTTCACGTTCGCTCTTTAATCTAACCTACTGTCCATGATGAAATAGCAGACGTGGTCAGAATAACGCCAGTTGCACAGCTCCCGATGTCCACAGGGCGATGTCTTTTGGCACACCGACTTATGAAGATTGGTGCTCCTTGTGACTGTGTGCAGTCTTGTGCTTCCACCTGTTGGCGTATTACAAAAATAGTCTAGAAACCTTTTACCACCTCATACAATCAGGGCTGTTGTTACAGAAAATGAATCAACACCCTCTGACCAATCAGAATTCAGTATTCAATAGGCCTGTGGTTTTATTTACACATGTTTTACATGTTTCACATCATCATCAGTCAGGCAACTTTTCATGTTTGGGTACAGCAATAAATGATTCAGACACATTGTTTTTCAGGAAGATATCGTTCATGCGGCAGTAATGTAGTTTATCAAGCTGAAACATTCTGTATTACATGAACTGATTGCTTTTTACTTTCAAGCATGCTGTGCATGGTTTAACATGGTGTATTATGAAATAGATTGTGCTGTATATCAGTGTATATCAACTGTATATCAATGTATAGATCAGTGCTTTCCTCTGTAAACTTGGTAATAAGTTGACATCACTTCCACAAAGGCAGTAA
Source organism: Clariallabes teugelsi (assembly GCA_030014215.1). Classification (NCBI taxonomy): domain Eukaryota; kingdom Metazoa; phylum Chordata; class Actinopteri; order Siluriformes; family Clariidae; genus Clariallabes; species Clariallabes teugelsi. The sequence continues at coordinate 2,323,001 of JAQMYG010000036.1, read as the reverse complement.
GTTGCATATCAGTGGGTTTATCTCATGCCAGGCCACATGGTACAATCATACTGACTGCAAGAGGGAAAAGGAATTTCATCTCAGCTTTGCATATACAGTATACCTGTAATAAATCAGACTTTTTTAAATTAATTTTTTTTAAAAGAAATTCTCTCCTACATCTCACACCCCAAAACCTGCATGCCCCTTAAGGTAATGACCTTACTATATTCTATTCTTAAAAGAAAAAAAAACTTGAAAGCAAAGGTTTGTGCCAAGCATGGGGTCTTAAGGGAAAAATAAATACATAAATACCAATAAAATACAAATACATAAGTACCATTAAATAAACCTGCACCACTGCTTGTCATGAGGCTGTCACGAATTCTACATTTCTTACACAATATCCCTCTTTTACAACAGCTTGTTTGTAGAGACATGTATAAAAAGCATTTCTAAAAATGCTGCTTTGCATCAGTCCACAACTGACCACCCTGCCACTGATTATTTTCCTTTAACAGTGCAGCTTTTTTTCATTAACAATGAGGTGAAAATGTTTTTTGTGCTAAAACATAAAAATATCAAATCACAATACAGCAAAACATTTTGTTTCATAAGTACTGAAAAATTGTGATCAACCTTTTTACCAGTTCAGATTGTCTTTACCCATACTCTAAAATTACTTTTCCAAGTGAAACATTATCATTTTAAATGTACCCAGTACCGAGCCTTGAGGATCGAACTTCAGTAACAAGTAACATTACAGGTTGATCCATTTTCTATTCTGTGCATGTGCTTTTGATATCCACTACAAATTATTGCCAGGGTGAGAGGTAAAAACGTTTAGACAGCGCATCACTCATACGAGTAATTAATAACAAAAACATTCAGGTCATAATGATTAGTGCATAGCATTATTATCCTACCCGTAAATGAAAAATTTCTTTAAAAGATAAAAGTCCCAGCAATGGTTACAGTTCTACATTATAGCATAAACGTAAAATCTTTTGTGCTGTGAGTGAAAAATTGTGCAAAACCATCATCATCATGTGCTTGTACTCAGCAGTTTTTCATTCAGTGCTACGACAGTAGGTATGAACCCGCTTTCTATCACAAAATCGGCAGCAATGATATTCAGCGAGTCAGCATAGGATCCGGGTTTCTGCTCCCGTACCCAGCCCAGCAGCGTCGGATATGTTGCCATGACCATGTCCTTGAGCGTCTCCGTGGGATGAGAACAGATGTACTTCAAGTCCTCGGTGAGATTGATCCCCGTCACAAAGAAGCATTCTGTGAAAATATATATGCATGCTTTATTTGCAACAAAAAAAATTAAAATGTGATTAAATTAAAATTTAAAAACGTGTTAACATTTGTGTGATTGATGAGAATATTTCGACGGAGGTTACCTGGACGGCCATGTTGCTTCCTGCGTTCAAATTCCTCGATCAGTGCTTCAGCTTTACATTTGTTAGCCCACCAGTATGGTATATGAGACCACAGCTCTGTGTGGCAGTTAGCGAGGTTATGCTCATACGAGACAACTGCCTGGTAGCCTGCACTCCACAAACTCCTCAGTGTGACCGCGTCCTGAGGGAAAACAGTACCCTGGGTTATGATGAACATTTATAATAAGCAGTAAAGTTTTTTAATTAGCATTAAATAAGTAATAAACAAAACCAGCTTTGAGTCTATATGACATTGAGATATTTCTCAGACTAAACATGTATGTTCTGTGGTTAAAAGTTTTTGCAGGTTCCATCAATGTCTTATAATAATTTGCATATCAGTCATGATTGGTCCACTGAGCCTATAGTGTAGTGACATCACAAATTGAGCTCATATGTAGCGTATTAAAATACAGGTATCTCTTCTTTAAGCAAGTTAATTAGCTAGTCACCTAATGTGACCTCATATAAGAAGGGCCCCTCCCCAGGCTTGTTTCTCAGCTCTGCTGTTTTTCTGGAGAGGCGTGGCTCAGCAGCAGCTTATTTACATAGACACTGAAACGGCGTGATTCGAGGAGGAGCAAGTTCAAGGTATAAATAATGAATTATTTGAAAGCTATTTCAGCTGGAGTATTATCACACACACTTTGGGGGTTAACTTGTTGAAGAAATAGTAACATATGAGACCTTTAAATGCAAAACAATGTCATTCAAAGACTAATTTATACATATTCAAAAGTCTGATAGCGATCACCTGGAGCTCCGCCTCCTGCTTACTACAGACACCTGAGACTAATCAGCACCTGTAATCTAATACTGTTTAAGGAGAATCCATTCAAGAAGCCTGCTGCTACATCCATCATGTGCATCCTAATCACGTCTTACTCCTGGTGTGCTTAGTCACTTCCTCTGACCCATAAGATGGACATACTGATGTGAGCCATACCGTTTTAGGACACAGCTTTGAGTTGAACACACTCTTTATGGTGGAGATGAGGAGTGTGTGGAGCTCTTGACTCAGGCCCTGGAAATGACTGAAGGACAGGATGACTATCTCTTTAGGATGACTGTCCAGCCACGTCCTGATCTCCTTCAGTATGGTCTGTCACGGAGCGAAAAACAAGTAGTCAGAATCCCCAACAATGAAGTATTCATATGTTTGGTGAAGCTTAGAACGAGGGCGGTACTTATTTTTATATATTTTTATCCCCTTAAGACCCCATGCTTGGCACAAAAGTATTCACCCCGCATGCTTACTCTCCACTTGAACATTTCCTCCTAATTTGTAGCTAGCTTGCATTTTGCGATTGGATATCAGCGTAGTCCAAACCTCGGAAAATACAGTGTAGTGTTACCTTATAACTATCACTGAGTCTCTGCTTTAAATTGGAAAATGGGATTTACCACAATTGAGTTAAAAAGTAGACATACATTTTCTTGCATAAGTATTGACCCCCTGAAGTTTTTCCATCGTTTGTAGAGTTACATCACTTTGGATGGGATTCAAATTAAATTGTCTGTTAATATTTACAAATACATATATTGTAAAGATTGTGTTTGGGTAAGTATCCATATTCAGTTTTGTTACCCTGAAAATGACTGCTAAATCGTCTCCAGCTAGAAACAAGCCAGCCAGCTACTATTAAAGATTCTTAGTTTATGGTGTACTTATTTTATAGAAAAACATTAAGATTTAACCAAACGTTGTGTCTACATTGTCTGGTCTAAAGTAAATGCTACCATATCTTGTGTAGTAGGGATTGTAATTGTGTTATTTTATTTATTGTTGCCACTGTTCGCACACTGAACTCCGCCCTTCCTTACTTATAAAGTGGAAATTTCAAGTTGAAAGAGGCGCCTTCTTTGGTTTTGCCTAGTCAGAATTTTTTGAAATTCCAATCTACGGAGGGTTTTCTGTAATCGAAGGCAGCTGTAGTTAGTAAGAGTTACCATCAGAACTAGAATAACTACTTATTACAACTTAGACTCCAAAATTCAGTTTCCATATTAAGAGGGGATTAGTCACAGAAGCAACCAAGAAGTGACTAAGGCATGACAAAGCTAACAACGTCTTCTGCTTTACAATTGACGTTGATTTGAATCGTTGTACCTCTACTGTAATAGTGGTGTAGATGCCGTGGTAGAAGTAGAGATCGGAGGAGCTGTCGTTGGGCCGATGCGCTATCCTGAGATCGCAGTACCTTACACCGCTGTCCAACTGTTCCCGCAGGCTGCACTCCTACAGTGAATAATGTAAAGGAGGGCTATTAATAATGCACATGACAACGATCAGGGACTGCACGAAGTAAACACATTACAGTGATGCTTCATAAATCAACAATGAGTGCACGAGGAATCAGCATTTTCACTGCTCTAACTATCGGGTGATTGGAAAACACAACGCTAACTGGCTATAAAGAAATTCATCGATTTTTTTGGTCTTTTTGTGGAGAAAAGAGGAATGATTGCTGGGTTTTCAGAATCATGGTATTGTAGCACCGTTTTAATCACTCTGTGTAGTCGAGTGCAAACATTTGTACTAATCACTATTGAAAGAAAGAAATGTGGGTGTATTAGGAAGAACATACAGTATAAAGGGTGATGAGGAACAAATTATAGAAACCAAGAAGACTAATCACAATCAGAAAGGGCGGGTGCAAATATTTTATGCACCGATATTATGATGTATTATCACTATAGCATTGGTAGCTCAGATCATCATATTGTGACACAGATTCACATTTCCGTTTCTTCATCAGGAAAAGAAAAGCGATTAAGCAGTTCCTGAATGCTTGGTTGCTTTCTGCAGAGCAGCAGAAGGCAATTTCTGCCCCGCTGTGTGGATTGATCCAGCGAGAGCCGGGGACTGTACACAAGCATGCTCCTGTTTAATAGGTTTCCTTTCACAGTGCAGTAGATTGTACAGCCTGTCTCAAAAGTCTCCATACGCAAGGGAAATTAACTTTTTGTTTTTATGCAAAAATGTCTTCTTTATTTGGAGTCTCCAAATGGACTCTTAGGAAAACCGAAGTGTTGTGATTCATATTTGAGCGAGGCAGGATAAACATTGTGGCTGAGTAGTGTTTGTAAGGAGAAGTTGCTGATCCAGAGGAACAGGCATTGATCAGTTAAGTGATTTATGAGAAGAAAAGAAAAACATCATCCTCATGCCAACATCCTCCACTATGGCCTCTGTAACTCAGTGTCAGTAATTTATACAAATCTTCTGTCTCTTAGAAAAACATCTAGCTTTTTACTGAGACCAGGATCATAACTGTAACCCAAAGTCTCCTCCTTTAGCAATGGAGACGGCAGTTTTCTGCGGGGAAGGGGACGACAGGTAACACCTTTGAGAAAAGAAGAACGTATTGAAATGTTTCTCATAACTGGATCAGGAAGTCATCACAAGACTGTGATAAAAGTGCAGTTACGAGTAGAAGTGATAACTCTGTTTACAAAGAAACACTCACCATGTAGATGCTCTGTACATTTTGTGTTAATTTTGCCATCAAAGCAAACACGAGCAAATGGGATCCGATTAGGAGCAAATTCGATGTAATGCTTTTAAAGGCTTTTTAATGCTGATTTACAGTTAAACGAGGAGTGAAAACCTACTGCATGCGTCGAAATGACAGAGACCGAGTGTTTCTTTAGTTCAAGCTGCTCGAGTTGCTCAGTCGGCTCTGTGTTTGGGTTCTCCTCCATGATGCAGACTGGACGGGGTGGAATCATGTGACTACACATGCGGTAATGTGTTTTTAATGGGGCAGTTTGGTGTCATTGCGGGCCTTTTTCTTAAAGGAGGATGAGAGTGATATCAGCGCTCACTGTCTTTGGGCTCAACTTAAGATAAAAAGATTCTACAATACATTTTTATAAAGTGTGTTTTTGCAGCCAAAGACAAGCCAGAATATTTCTACGATACAAACACTGCTTAATACACAAAAACAGTTCCAGGCAAGCAATTTGATTGGTAGAGAGACACTGTAGTGTATATGGACAGGTGACAAATTAAAGGGGGAAAAAAAGCTAGTAAACTACTGGGGCACCATGAACACCACTAGAACATCTGTAATGCACCTTGGCGTTGATTCCACACATCTCTCGTCTCGAGCTGCTCTCGGACGGGTTTCAAGAATACAGTATGATGTTCTAAAAAACGAAAATACTTATTACTGAAAATAATTACTAAAACAAAATAACTAAACTGAAAATAAACTGAAAAATTGTAGAATTAGTAGAGTGAAATGGTAAAGCGCTGCCTTCAACATTGCCATCATCCAAAATACACCAGCTGAAGGAAATTGTTTTATTTTTTTTGGGATTTGCCTCAGTACTGTTTTAGATGTTTCAGTGTAGAATTCATACCATGGAGCTTTAAAGCTGTTCTGGAGGCTCATCGTTAGACTTTTCTGGAATTTCCTGTCTCACCTGTTAAATCGGTCTATTTCACAAGTTCTTACGCAAGAAGTGTACGATTTGTTGAAAAATAAAATGTCACGAATTCATGAAATATGAGTATATATTTTGTTTAATCTAATACAAAGATGGCGCCGGTGATATTTTACTTTGTTTTACAAGCATTTCACTGCATATCGTACTGTGTATGACTGTGTATGACTGTGTATGACTGTGTATGTGACAAATAAAATTTGAATTTATATTAATGAAAATAACATTACAGCCTAGTTTCGGACAGATCGGATTAAGGTGAGAACTGAGAACGCAAGCTTATGGAAAGAGTTCAGCCATATTTTCATGACAATATTGATGATATCTGACACTTTCTCATATGATACTATAACACAAAAACAAAATTCTTGCCATTATTTTTTTTTTTCTGAAATAAAAAAACTGCATTGGGAAATTTTCTTCTATTTACAAAATATATATTTTAATAGCTAGTGAATACCCTGAATATACACACACACACACACACACACACACACAGGGACTGTATTTACATTGTATTTTATCCATACAGCAATTTTTTTCATGACAAAAATCATCAGGCAGCAGCGTAAAGGCAAAACACCCTGAGAACGCACGAGGTCGAAAGCTTCAGAGGAACCGGGTGTAAAAAGGGAAGTTCCTGATACGAGGATTATAAGTAATGAAGCGTACACTATAGAGACAAACAATGCTGAGGTGTACAGGATGTTCACTATAATCATGGGCTTTGTTCAGGAGAGGAAGTGCAAATATTTACCTGTGTAACCGCCCACTTGTAGACGAACGGCCGTATAAGGGGCTTCATGTACTTGTCCAGCTTCTGGAGCATATCGGGCTGCTTGGGGTCGATGGGAGAGCGGTTATTCGTGTCCAAACAGTAAGTCATAGTATTATGACTTCCTGTAGGGAGGGGAAGATAAAACAAATTGTATGATGATGATGATGATGAAGATGATGTCAGATGAATGGAATGCATTAAGGTCATCCTGGAGGTGCTGGATTAACATCAGCCATGCGTGTGACTACAGAGTGCTGCTGACTGTGCAGATAAACACGCAACCTGACACCCAGTGCTCGTGCCACCACCCAAAACCAGAAATGCATATACAACGGTTATTTGGTTTAAGGATATTAGTTATGATGTAGTTAAAATGAGCACGCTGGAAATCTCTCAATATATGAGTAGATTAGACAGCAAATGCCTGGAGTACCTGGAATGGTCAGATTCCATAGGGGGATGTCCCAGAGTCCAGGCGGCAGACTGGACATCCAGGTGTCCATCGACAGACCTCTGAGCGACACCGGCCTTCCCTCTGATGACATCTTGAGTTTAATAATGCAGTATGATTGAAATTTCCAAAAATGATGTGAGCTTTAAAGCAGCCAGGACAACCCAAAAAGGTCTATTCTATTGACATGAAAATGAAGGTATTCAAATGGACAGGGAGGGGACAAAAGACAGTCCTGGACTGGATGCAACCCTGGAAACAGCCCTTCTCTCTCTCTCTCTCTCTCTCTCTCTCTCTCTGTGTTAATGTCCTAATGCATGTTGGAGTAATCCTGGGGTCTCATCAGGAGATACATGAACACATGCAGGTCCAGTTCATCCTGCTTCATTCCGACTTGATGATGAAAGACTCCGGAAAGGTGGAAACCGGCGCCGGTGTGTCCATGAGCGGTGTCGGGTTCACAGGGTTCCCCATGCAAATGGTCCGAGTTTGGAACAGTCCGGAAGACGCGGGCGCGCGCGCGCTCCAACGCGAAAGCCCGCGTGTTGTCATGGTTACAAATTAATCATCGTTAATGATGAACCTAATGATCAGGATACTAATAATAATGACAATGAAATCCGACACCGTTTTCTTAAACACCTTGATAGAGAAATGAGCTGGTGTCGCTGGGTGTGTGTGTGTGTGTGAGAACCGGCTGGTGGAGTTGGGCGGAGTTTAATCCTCCATGAGCTGCGCCCTCCAGCGGCCAGTGCTGTAACTACAGCCACAGACATACTGTATACAGTCAGATCGATAACACGGCAGGGTGAGTACATGTACAGTACATGTGTTCAGTCTCGCTGTTGTTGTGTATCAGGAGTCTGGAGGCTGATCAGTGAGACTCTACTCACACACTACTGCAGCAACTGCTGGACTTTCCCCCTTAAACACCTGAGTACCTCACCTGAATACACCTCACCTCCACTACCTCACCTCCTTTACCTCACCTCCGATACCTCACCTCCGCTACCTCACCTCCGCTACCTCACCTCCTCTACCTCACCTCCTCTACCTCACCTCCGCTACCTCACCTCCGCTACATCACCTCCGATACCTCACCTCCGCTACATCACCTCCGATACCTCACCTCCGCTACCTCACCTCCTCTACCTCTCCTCCGCTACATCACCTCCGCTACATCACCTCCGCTACATCACCTCCGCTACCTCACCTCCACTACATCACCTCCTCTACCTCACCTCCGCTACCTCACCTCCTCTACCTCACGTCCGCTACCTCACCTCCTCTACCTCACCTCCGCTACATCACCTCCGCTACATCACCTCCGCTACCTCACCTCCACTACATCACCTCCGATACCTCACCTCCGCTACCTCACCTCCGCTACCTCACCTCCTCTACCTCACCTCCGCTACCTCACCTCCGCTACCTCACTTCCTTTACCTCACCTCCGATACCTCACCTCCGTTACCTCACCTCCGCTACCTCACCTCCGCTACCTCACCTCCTTTACCTCACCTCTGCTACCTCACCTCCGCTACCTCACCTCCGCTTCCTCACCTCCTCTTCCTCACCTCCGCTACATCACCTCCGATACCTCACCTCCGATACCTCACCTCCTCTACCTCACCTCCTCTTCCTCACCTCCGATACCTCACCTCCGATACCTCACCTCCGCTACCTCACCTCCACTACCTCACCTCCGATACCTCACCTCCGCTACCTCACCTCCACTACCTCACCTACCTCCTCCATTACTGCTGACAAAACCCATTAAAACCCATTAGACATGGGCTGCTATGCCGCTACTATAAGGACAGTTACTGTTTTTAGTCTGATGCTATTACCATTATTAGTTATGTAATATGGCTCCAGTGGGGTTCAGTGTAGAAATACAGGTGGGTAATTCTACAAAATGGGTGGAAAGTGCTGTCACTTAGTTTTGCTGATGCCAAAATAATTCAAATTAAAATGAATATTAACAGACTCATTACTTGTATGTAGTCTGTACAGCTGTGGCCAAAAGTTTTGAGAATGACACAAATATTAATTTTCACAAAGTCTGCTGCTTCAGTGTTTTTAGATCTTTGTGTCAGATGTTACTCTGGTCTACTGAAGTATAATTACAATAATGTAATAAGTGTTAAAGGCTTTTATTGACAATTACATTAACGTTATGCAGAGACTCAGTGTTTGCAGTGTTGACCCTTTTTCCCAAGACCTCTGCAATTCACCCTGGCACACTTCTGGGCCACACCCGGACTGATGGCGCCGCCCATTCTTAAATAATCAATGCTTGGAATTTGTCAGAATTTGTGGGTTTCTGTTTGTCCGCTCGCCTTTTGAGGATTGACCATGGGATGGGATTAAGGTCTGGGGAGTTTCCTGGTCATGGACCCAAAATTTCGATGTTTTGTTCCCCGAGCCACTTAGTTATCACTTTTGCCTTATGGCAAGGAGGTCCATCATGCTGCAAAAGGCATTGTTCATCACCAAACTGTTCTTGGATGGTTGGGAGTTGTCAGTTTTTGTACCATTCTTTATTCATGGCTGTGTTCTTAGGCAAAACTGTCAGTGAGCCCACTTCATTGGCTGAGAAGTGACCTCACACATGAATGGTCCCAGTTTTACTGCTAGCGTGACACAGGACTGACAAAGGATGTGGCCCAGAAGTTGATTGACAGCATGCAAGAAAATTAAATACTTGTAATTATACTTCAGTATAATTACATGACTGTGCCTCTCCTACTACCTCCAAAAATCATTAAAACCCATTAGACATGGCTTGCTATAGTGCTAGTGCAAAAATAGTGACTATTTTTAGTCTGATGCTGTTCTTATTTCTTACTTATGTAAGATGGCTCCATAGAAATACAAGGACCTTGTACTTTACTTGTACTTTACTTTTCCTGATTGCTAATGAACACATACTGTAAATCCATCCATCCATTAACTCTTCATTCTGCTTATCCCTTATAGTGTCTTAAGGGGACATATACAGTGACTTTCAAAAGTATTCATACCCCTTGAACATTTCCAACTTTTTTTGTCACATCGTAGCCACATATGTAAATGTATTTTATTGGGATTTTATGTGATACACCAAAACAAAGTGGCACATAATTGTAAAGTGGAAGGGAAGTGATAAATGTTTTTTTTAATTTTTTTTATGTTTTTACAAATAAATATCTGAAAAATATCTGCATTTGTATTCACCCCCTTTACTCTGATCCCCCTACCTAAACTCGAGTGGAACCTATCGCCTTCATTAGTCAAATTATTATTAAATAGAGTCGACCTGTGTCTAATTTAATTTCAGTATAAATACAGCTGTTCTGTAAAGCTCTCAGAGGTTTGTTGGAGAACATTAGTGAACAAATAGCATCATGAAGCCCAAGGATCACACCACCTTGTGCCCTGAGTCCCCTGGGATGCCCTCCAGGCTGTCCATGACCCTGTACAGTATAAGCGCTATAGAGAATGTGTGAGTGAGTGAGTGAGTGAGTGAGTGAGTGAAAGAGTAATCTTTATCAGTCTGGTTACTAAAGCCCTTTTAACCAGGACTAATATTAAGAAGAGTAATCAGTGGTGTTGATTTATTTTACGCAATCTTAGTAGGTTTTACTTTAAAAGATGCATGTAGTATACGTAGCTTTAATTCACTTTATTTTATTTAATGTCGAACTGTTTCATAAATTATTTTTAAAGGTGTAATTTTCAGGTATTTGTAGAAATGATGTGTCCTTAATAGTACCACCCTAACAATAAGACAAAACCTGTTTATCATTATTACAGACACTTTATTTAACAGTGACCCTAATGAAAACATTTGATGAAAATCATTACACCAATGCACATCACCGTTAGAGGTTTTGCTAATTGATTGTAGTGATGGAAACTCGAATTAAGGTCTCAAATGCTTTTTTTCCCAGGTAAGTTTATACTTCCATCCATCCATCATCCATTTATTCATCTAGGAACCTCTGCAGTACAACTATGGACCGTGGAGACCATTGGCCGATTACCACTGTATTTATTCCTATTTTTATGACACTACAGGCATTTTGGGAATGCCAGTTAGTCTAATCTACACTTTGGACTGTGGGAGGAAACCCCACACGCAAACTCCATGCACTCCCATGAGAATCGAACCCGGACCCTGGAGGTGCGAGGCAATTATAATCACAGTAGCTTAATTTTTATTCCTCATACTGTCAAACACCTGGGTTGCCAAATCTGTTTGACAAAACTAGTTCAACATCATGGCTATGAGCAGCAATGAAGCAGACCTTCCTAAAACAGCGGAAGAAAAGTTTGATGCATTGATGAACATTATATTCATACAGTAATATACAGTTTTAAAGTCGAGGATGAGACTGAGGTGTGTTGGGTATAGGACTGTGGTTTTATTTTCGGGTTTTCATTTTATTTTAATGTGAATGGTTCTTTTTTTAGATTATGCTACAAAGTTCTCTCGTTGTTTTGTGTTGACCAGAACGTCCATTTTTATCCATGGTTACAAAGCAACTCCAACTGTCCCTCCAATGACCTCACTGATTTGCCTGGCCTGGTGCTGCTCGCTCTCACTCTCTCACTTTCTCTCACTGTCCTGCTTTACTTAACAAAACCTTTTCAGTCACATATACATAAAGGGAAAAACACCACACCACATTTTCTGTAGTGTTACAGTGTATACTGTACACACACACACACACACACACACACACTCTAAAAGGATATAATGTATGGTTTGGCTCTAGGTTCATTCATCTGTTAACAGTAAAGATGGATAATGGCTTTCTAAATACATAACATACCGTACATAGTATTGCAGTCAGGCTTTATTTTTAATGCATAGGTTTAATTATTGTTTTGAAGAAAGGAATTAGAAGATACTGGGTTGTACATTATTGGGCAACTCCATACAAAGGTCAACTTTACATAATCCGTAGGGTTCGTTCCAAACCATACAGATAGACTAAACTACTACTCAACTATATACTATATACTTATACTGACTAACCTTTTACTTGCTGAGTATTATAAAAGCAAAACAAAAAAGGAACAAACATGATGAAAACCACAAAGAAAAAGAGACCAGAAAAAATATCAGCAATCAGCAAAAATAATCAGTTTCCTACGTAGTGCATTCAGTTTTTCAGTACTGGAAAAGGCCATTAAAGGAGTTCCTGGGAGGCCAGCATTTTAGAACTAAAGCAGGCTAATTCCAGTCATTGTTTTCTCATTTATGGTCTTAATTAGGTGTCTTATCTAGTTTTGTTATTTTATATTATATGTAGAAAATTGGTCATAGTCGAATGTTGTCTCGTTTCACTGGATACTAAGGTGTATATGGTTGAAACGAGAATAAAAGTTTACTTTACTTGACTTAATCGACTGGACCAATAATTTGCTTAGTCAATCTAAAGTTCTGTAGACCGTTAGCTGGCAACAAATTGTTTGCTGTGGCAATCCCTAAGCAAAGAACAGGTAGTGTATAATTATTCCTGCTTAGGTTCCTCAGTGGTTGTTATCATTGTCATGAGTTAAGTACTTCATGGCTTCACATAAAAATACCCATCCTTCCACCACAGCAGCTCTTTACTTGTGCTGCACACTTGGTACCTCCACAGGTAGGAGTAGGCGTAGGTGTACACCTGCTAGATTAATGATATGAAAAACATCCAAGAAAAAGTCAGTCATATCAATCATTCTCTACAACCGTGGTGTGCAGAAAAGCATTTCAAAACACACATGAGGTGGATGGACTACAAGAGCAGAAGATCACATCAGGTTCTACTTCTGCCTGCCAGAAACAGGACTCCTAAGCTACACTGGGCTCAGGATGACCCAAAGTGCGGAGGTTAAGCCTCAAAAAACATTGGCTGGTCTCTGTGTTGGTTTAAATCACTGCATGAATACCAATGTCTTGAGACTTAGAGATATAATCATATCATACCATCATTACAGTGCCATAACCGTCATGGTCTGGAATAACCACAGCAGATCTATTCCTGTTATTTCAAACCACATTACACCCTCATACTGCTATCGTGAGAACTACTTTCCATTTGGATGCAATAAATCTGCAGCATCTCTCAATTCAGCGTTTCCCATTCAAACAAAAATACGCCACGCACACTGCAGACTCGACGCCTATTAAACCCTCTCGTTAATGCCAGGTTCCTGCTCTATGACCACTAAAAGAGTCTTATCGACTTGTTCAGGCTGAACTAAGCAAACAGTCGCCTCAAAGTCAGCTCACTCTTAAAAAAAATCAATACGCCCGAGGCAGCACTAATTTAGCTGCTATTAAAAAAAAAGGTGAGACGACCAAATTCAGATCCCCCTTTTTTTAAAAAGAGATACCTAGGCAAGTTTATTTAATAAATTACCAGATTAAACCCATGTCAGTGATTAGAGAATGGACATCTTGGTCATGGCTTATTCTGCTCATCCTGTCACTGAGTGCTCTTTGGAGCGTAGAGTTGGGGTTAGGGTCGGTTTACTTTAAAATCATGTGGTAGCACCTAGTCAAATAAATAAATATTTACATAACAGATTTCTGGCCGTAGAGCAAAGATTATCATGATGTAAGGACTAACACACTGTAGTTATGTTGTCATGCTGTTTTGGGGAATGATTGTCATGATTGTCATATTGTGTATTTTTCATAAAACAGTTAGTTCTTTATCTTACAGCAGCTGCAAACAGACTTTCTTTTTTCCTCGCAGCTCACCATGTTGCTGTGAAACCACAAAGTGCACACTCCTCGTTCGTGTTTTATTACCTCAGTGTTGACACTGGAGACTCCTTCCGTCAATGTTCGATAAACGCCGTATCAGCAATTACACACATTTTTACTATACGTTGTAGTACACTTCCCTACAGACACGATAAGGAATGAGAACGGGCATGTTAATTGAGCGTAAACCTGCAGGACTATTAAAAATGCTGTTTTAGACAATTAATCAACACCTTCTGACCAATCAGAGTCTAGAATTCTCGATAAGAGTGTCTGCCAGAGTCCCTGCTTGCACTCTGCACAAAATATACATTTACCTTATACTGTGGTGTTCAAAATAATAACAGTGTGTTGAAAAAAGTGAGTAAAGCTCCATATCCATATAATAACTTTTAATTTAAATCACATAAATGCATTGGAC
>JAQMYG010000036.1:2264169-2276792 GCA_030014215.1 Clariallabes teugelsi | reverse complement strand
TCCAGTATAATCGGTCCGCCGAAACTCATCCAGTGAGAAACGTTCCGCGGTGCAAAAATAAGTCCGATTAAAATGCGCTAAAAAATTTAACGCGTTATTTTTTGTGTAATTAATTAATCTAAATTAACGCGTTAAAGTCCCGGCCTTAATTAAAACATTTATAAATATCATATTATAATGTCAAATTATTTGTGTTTATTTACCAGCACTTTATTACATTAATACATAATAGATCTTTGGCTTGACATCAATCTGTTCTGTTGATTAAAACCTGAATGCGATGCATATTTTTAATGAAAAATATAAATAAACAAGTTGTTTGGCTGGATCTTAGTTTGCTTTCGTTGTTTACGGTCACTTATAATGATTAATAATACATTTATAATTGATTTATGATGGTTGTCTTGATTCATTTTCATCATTTGCTTCATCAGATGTTAAATTAATCCATCAATCCTAATCATGTGATCATTTGTTACACTGTTCCCCTAGTCCCAGCTGTATGCTGCACTGTACATTTCTAGATAACAATAATTAGTAATTTCTATAATCAACACAATATTACTAATATCATTGATAATGACAGGAATTTATAAAGAAACTTGTCACCAAAAAATAAAGGTAAGAATAAAAAAAAGATTACAGATCTAACCTCATTGGAAGGCAGGTAATGAGCGTAATGTCCACAGGGGGGCGCCATGCAGCTATAAAACATTTCAGCTCCAGCGTCATTGACAGCGGTTCGACTCCAAAGAATTAATTAGAATCAACTCCAATTGAGTCGAATCAACAGAAAGTGAGATGACACCTGACTGAGAATAAAATCGCTTCAAAATCAATTCTACAAACCTAAAGTCGATTCCATGACCTGAAAGTGAAACCTCAGAGTGTGGAATCGACTCCAAAGAACTGACGTACATTTTTTAAATTAATGAAACGATCTAATGTTTTATCTTTACGGTATGATTAGTTGCATTTGTAATGGAATCGACTTCACAGCTTCGGAGTCGATTCACATCTCCCAACATCAGGAATTGAAGAATCGAATCTAGTGTGTGGAATCGACTCTAAAGCCTTTGAACAGAACACTAACTGCAAGCCAGTTTAATTAATGAGTTGAATCTCTTCGGAATCGACTCCTGGTCAGTTCTTTACGCGGCTTATCTCATAAGGCATGAAATCAAAGAATCGAATCCTTTACATTTTAGAATCGTTACAGAGTCGATTCCATAAACTGACATACATTTTTTAATTAAATAAACGAAAAGCTTTATAGTTTAATTTATTTAGATGGAATGTAAAATAATACAATATTAATTTAAAAGCTTCTGATTCATCAGCCCTAATGCATTGAATCAAAGAATTTTAGGGTTCCATACACATGATGAAATTAATTTGCCGAAAATCTTTGGAGTCGATTCACATCTCCCGACCTCTGTCACTGAAGAATCGATTCCTTCTGAGCCGAATCCTTCAGGCAAATCCGACGTTTTACTTGTATGGAACATGATTCAAAGCTTCTGAGCCGATTCAACAGCCCTAATGCATTGAATCAAAGATTCAAATCTTTTACATTTTAGAATCGATTCAGAGTCGATTCAATATACAGAGATATTTGTTACAAATTAATTAAACAATATAAAAACCATACACCTTCCATCCATCCATCCATCCATCCATCCATATGTTTATGGTATAAATATATATTAATTTATCGATTTACACCCCCTAACATGATCACCAATCGAATCTCTTTGAAACATAACTAGTGTATGGGATCGATCCAAAGCTTCTGAATCGATTCACAATCCCTAATGAATCACTTCAGAGTCGACTCCCAGCTCCAGACTCGTTCCTTGCAGCAGCAGCAGCAGTACCGGGGGTCACGGAGCTCTGGCATCACGCGTGATGGAGGTAGGCCGGTCGTGGTGGAGCGCTGTGCCGGTGTTGGTGTTAGTTCAGGCGGTTCGGCTGCGCGCTGAGGACTCGGGGATGGAGGAGCTCGCCACGGAGAAGGAGGCGGAGGAGAGTCACCGCCAGGACAGCGTTAATTTACTCACCTTTATCTTACTGCTGACGCTCACCATTCTGACTATATGGCTGTTCAAACACAGACGAGTGCGTTTTCTTCACGAAACCGGCCTGGCTATGATTTACGGTAAGAAATCAAGCAGTAAACAAAAACAAACAAACAAACAAACAAACGCAGCCTGATCGGTGTGATGTGAATGACGCTGACTAGCCTGTCTGCTAGCTCCTGCTAATCCAAACACCAGCTCTCCATCAGACTCTAATAAACACCAGATTAGACTGATAAATAAACACAAATTATATTCTTTATTTTTTTTAAATATCAAAGCTTTTAATTAAGATCCGTTTTCAAGATTCGGTAATCAGATGGTTAATTAATTTGAGAATGTTCCAGGACATTGAACGCTGCATAAAGTGTTCGCGCGGAATCCGTTCATTTCAGCGTTTACATTCATTACAGTTGTTTTACAAAATATATATTAAAAAAATACTACAACACTTCTACAGTTCTAGATTTCTCATGGTGTGAGCAATAATTCAGTCTTCACACCGTGTGGTTTAATATATTGATGCTGCGTTCACGGGCTCCTGTTTTTTTTTTTTTTTTAGTTTTCCTCATTAGTGTTAATGACGTCACATATATTTATGTGACACACACACAATGTCCATCATTGATGTGTATGCTTACTATCCAAGGAACAGCAACAAAAAAAAAATAAAGCAGTGTTTAAAAACACGTTTGTTTTTTGTTTTTTATTGTGAAATAATAAGTAAAAATAAAATACTGGTGTAATGATTATTTTTACAGTTACACGGTTTTATTTATTCATAAAGAATGAGACACCTTTCTTTCTTTCTTTCTTTCTTCTATGTAAGTTTTGTTTCATAATTGTCTCTACTGTAAACAGTTTCAATGCTGTGGTCTTTATTCTAGCTTCTAGCCTCTGTAGAGTCTATCTTTGTGATTTTATGTCAGGTGTATTTGTATGGTGCTTAATGCGAATCTCTGGTGTTTAGTATGACAAATTTGGTGTTGAGTTTGTTGGTGGCATTTAATCTGAATCAGTGGTGTTTAGTTTAATAAATTGTGTGGTGTTTAGTCTGAATCTGTGGTGCGTTTTCTGCCTCTGACATTTAATGTGACTGTGGTTTTTAGACTGGTACTATGATGTTGAGTTTGTTGGTGGAATTTAATTTGAATCAGAGGTGTTTAGTATGACAAATTGTGTGGTGTTTAGTCTGACTCGGTGGTGTTTAATGCGATTCTGTGGTGTTTAGTCTGAATCTGTGGTGTTTAGTGCGATTCTGTGGTTTTTAGTCTGAATCTGTGGTGTTTAGTCTGAATCTGTGGTGTTTAGTCTGAATCTGTGGTGTTTAGTCTGACTCTGTGGTGTTTAGTCTGACTCTGTGGTGTTTAATGCGAGTATGTGGTGTTTAGTCTGAATCTGTGGTGTTTAGTCTGAATCTGTGGTGTTTAGTCTGAATCTGTGGTGTTTGGTCTGAATCTGTGGTGTTTAATGCGAGTCTGTGGTGTTTAGTCTGGCACTATGATGTTAAGTTTGTTTGTAACATTTAATCTGAATGTTCACTGCGACCCCGTGGTGTTTGATGGTTCTGGGGTGTTTAATGTGACCCTGAGGCATGTAATGTCCTTCTGTAGCATTTTGTCCTGTATGTCTTTGGGACATTTAGTCTGATTCTGAGTATTATCCAACTCTGTCATTTTTCATGCACTTCTGGCTTTTAATGCGCCAGTGGCGTCTGACTCTCTGTCCTTACTGCGGCCTTCTGGGGTGTTTAGGCTGATTCTGGGGCCTTTAATGCAACTCTGGCATTCAGTCTGACTCTGTGGCGTACAGTCTGACTCTGTGGCGTACAGTCTGACTCTGTGGCGTACAGTCTGACTCTGGCATTTAAAGTGACTGTGGTGTTTGGTCTGGCACGATGGTTTTTAATTTTTTTGTGCCATTTAATTTGAATCTGTTTATTGTCTCTGCTTGTTGTAATGTGACACTATGGCGTTTAAAGCGATCCTTTTCTCCTCCGTGGCATTGACTCTGACTCTGAATATAATGCAACTCTGTGATGTCTCATGCAACTATTTTTCATGCAACTCTGTGTTTTTATGCACTTCTGTGACTTTTAATGTTACTCTGTATTTCTCCGGCATTTAATGCGACCCTGTGATGTTGAATGCGACTGTAGGGCGTGTAGTCTGACTCTGGCGTTCAGTGTGACCCTGTTTAATGCAGCCCTGTAGCTTTTAGGTGACTCTTTCCTGATAATGTGACTCTCTCTTCCAGGTTTTCTTTTGTTTTCTGTATTCCTTTTTTAAAAAAATTTTTTTTTAAAGTTTTCCTTTGTTTTTAATGTGCTATATCAGAAAAACGTACAGTCACACAGTTCATCATGTTACAGATGTTGTATCGTCCAGCTGCGGTGCTGAGAACGCCCAACATTCATGTGACACTTGTGACGGCAAGTTTCAAAAATAAACTCTAAATATCATGACGACGCCGTGATGTTTTCTGTAGCGATGCAGATTTTCTCAAGAAAAAAAATTATAATCCTGATTTATTAAAAAATGGATACATTTCACTTTAAATACTGTGGTGTGTGTGTGTGTGTGAGTGAGTGTGTGGCCTGTTCAGTTGTCTTTCTGCATCAGGCGTTCCTCCTGCAGTGTTAAGCTGTATTAGCTGCATTCTGGCTACAGTGTGTGCGCACGCGTGTGTGTGTGTGTGTGTGTGTGTGTGTGTGTGTGTGCACGCATTTGTGTACGAGTCTGTGTGTATTTTCAAGGTCAGTGCTGTTGGCTTGGAGTGTGTTCCTGGGACTAGCCCCATTATTAATGGCGCCCCATGCTGATCTACACCTGTGACCTCACAGCACACACACCACGTGCACCATTAACTTCCTTTAGTGAGCCGTGTGTGTGTGTGTGTGAGAGAGAGAGAGAGAGAGCGTGTGTGTGTGTGTTACCCTGAACATCCTTATTAAAATGAAAGTTTCATATTGTGAACCCTGTGAAAGAAGTGTGTGTGTGTGTGTTTGTTTGTGTATTTTTAGATCTGTGCAGCTGATGAGTTTGATTCTGTGAAGCTTTGTGATCATGAGTATTGTTAAACATGCTGTATAAATAAAATTGATATACATCGATATACCTGTAACCAAAAACAGCTATAACAAGTTTTAGATTTAGTTTGTTTGTTCATTTTTTTTGTTTGTTTTGTGGAGTTGTGTCCAATTAAACAGACAGACACACACACGTGGTCACAGTGTTATAGTAAACATGACACGTGTGCGCGGATGTTGACTATACGTGTGACGCACACACACTGAGACTGAACATGGGAGATGATTACCCACAATCCTGCTCGTATTTCAAGACCTCACTCGTTTACAGAGTTAAAATTTATTTAAAATTTTTGCTCATCTTGTGAAACACTCGCAGACCAAAGGTACTCTCAGTCCAAGGTTCCACTGTAATCACTTGTCTAGTTTTAATAACACAAAAAGCACATTAAAATCCTAAAGGGTTGTGATCTTGGATCTGATTGGTCAGAAGCTTTAAGGGAAGTAAGACCAGGCACTAAGTCTAAAATCTCTCAGATGATCCACAGCATTAAGTCTTTAATAAATTTAAAAAGATTGTAATTGATTGAAATTCACTGCTTATGATCTTGTGATCTGGAATTCTGTGTACGTTCTTTTCAGCCTTTATTCGTCACATATATACTGTACGTCACTGTGAAATTCTCTGCTCCTCGTATATACCGGCTTTGTGAGTGGGCCGGGGGTCAGAGCGCGGGGTCGGCCGTTATACAGCGCCCTGGAGCAGACAGGGTTAAGGGCCTTGCTCAAGGGCCCAACAGAGGCAACCTGATGGAGCTGGGATTCGAACCGCCTACCTACCGATCAGTCTTGACACACTGAGCCACCGCGGTCTCATGTACCGTCAGCAGAAATACAGAAACTCAATAATCAAGTAGAATTTTTTTTTTTTTTTTTAAGTACTAGTTAAATGCTCTAAAATGCCAGGTATAAAAAGTACAAAAACTCTACAGAGAAACTGATGATTTTCAGGATATCTATCCAACCAAGTCAAGCAGTAAGTTAAGGTATTTTCTGTGCTTAACAAGTTCCTGAAGCCTTGTTTTAGGGCAATTTATTTAAAATTTGCTATTAAAAAAAAAGCTGTATTAGTTATTTGCCTGTTTGATTTAGACACGGCTGGACAGAGGGGAGGGTCACTGTGTAAGATTTTATAAGATAAAGGACATTGCAGATAAATGTTGGCACAACTTTCAGCATTAGTGAGTTTTATGGATAAAGAAGAGACGCACTACAGCGGTGCGAGTAGCCGCTCTGCCGTGCTTCTAGTTTTATTTTAAGGAGCTGTTGTGTTTCAGATTAAAATAAATCACTGAATAATTTTGAAAAAGGTGAAAAATGGGCAGCTGAGAGATTATTAACAAGACTTGACAATAATTAAACGTATGGCGATTAGCATTGTTAGCATCTATCATTACTTCAGTAGTTAAACTAACTGGTTGCTAACATTACTACTGTGTATAATACAATTAGAATTAAAATTCAATATAACAGGAAAAAAATGACATTGTTATTGCTGTGAAACTCAAAACAAAGCTGAGTTCACAAATCTTCTGCTCCGTATGTTAGCGAGTCAGCTAGATCACTTCTAATCCTACCTTAACGAGCTCGCCCGTTCGAGACCCTTGAAAAAGGAGCTCGACACCGGCTGGCGTTTCTCTTAACTAGGATCTGTTTTGTTCCTGTCCTCTTCACAACTCGAGGTAACTATTAAGTCACTCTGTGTGTGAGTGACGGCGTAAACGCTAATGTTTAGATTTGATCATCAATGCGCTTTTGTGTGATCACCTCTGAAAACTAACAAGTCTCTGTTTACAATGTAGGAAGTAAAAGTACAGGTTTTTCATCAAAACGTAGTGAGTAGAAGTAAAAAGTATCGCATACAGAAAATACTCCAAGTACAGATAAACACAAAAAAATAAATAAATGAGTAACAAAGGATTTGTGCTTAGTTACTTGCCACCTCTATTATTTCTGTAATACGAAATAGTAATAACTATAAATATAATAAGCAATAAATACATTTTTCTTATTCAAGGATGTCCTAAATAAATGTCTTATTACTTTAACAAAAACTTTACCCTAAAAACAATTACGGCACATTAAGTTGAAGCCTTGCGGTAGCACGTTAATAGAAACCTGCGCAGCGGCCGTTATAGAAATTCAATGAACACTTTAATGAATAATTAAGGACATTCTGGCTCTTCCTCAGAGAGACGGATGTTTGAACAAGTTCTCTCTGTGTGTTCAGGTTTACTGGTGGGCGTGATCCTGCGCTATGGAATCCCCTCAGCCAGTTACCACCACCAGACTCCGCCCAGCTGCTCCCTGAAGGAGGGGCCGGTCAGCACGCTGCTGCTCAACATCAGCGGCAAGTTCTTCGAGTACACGCTGAAGGGAGAGATCAACTCCCGGGAGATCCACAACGTGGAGCAGAACGACATGCTTCGGAAAGTAAGAAAGTATTTTTTAAAAAAATTGTAAAAAGGTGGAGTCCAAAACCAAAAGTCCAAAACCACAGCTACAAAACGAAACATTACCACTTCACATAAACGTTTAAACACGGACCTGGACCTTCGTTCAAAATTCTGTGGATTTAGAATATACAGTATGTTTATAGAATTAGGCCCCAGAATTAATGTCCTTTCCATTAATTTCCATTTCCTCTTCAATTAAAGATACAAGAAATAATTACACACGTGGCCTAAAGGTATGAAATTAAAGTTATTGAGTAGTAGTCAGTGATCGGTTGATTTCCTGTGCTTTTTCAGTGATCGATTATTGAACAAATGGCAATTGATTTTTAATCGTAAAAAAATCCTAAAACACACCATGTTGCTTTATAAATTTATTTTTAATTAATTAATTAATATTATTTTTTTTTATTAATTAATTAATAAAAATCACATGATGGCCGTCTTTCTCATATATTATAAGGAGCCCTGGTCATGTGACCAATTATGCCTTCAGGAATATTTGGATGTTAAAAAGACTTCCAGGTTTTTTCTATCTATCTATCATTATTTTTTTATTTGTAAGTCTTATAAAGGAAAATTGAGGAATTTGTCAAGTTGTAGAATTAGTTTGAACTAAATAACTATTAATAACTAAATACGTAATTAATTCTAAAACTAAATAATTAATTCATTTTAGTTTAAACATTGTCTTTAAAATGATCATACATTAATTCTTAAATGTTTTTTTTTTGTGTGTTTGTGAGCTCTTTAAGCCAACCTCCTAAATCATTCATCTTTTTCAAATTTATCCTCAACTACTTAGAACTGATTGGGATTTCCATGGACTTAAGATTTACATTTATGTAAAATGATAACCCATGTTTTTTTTTTTCTTTTTTAGCATCAGAAAAGTGTTTTATGGCTTATAGCGACTGTTTTAGATCAAATACCAGATGTTAGAGGTTAATGGGTTTATCTGTAGGAGGTGCTTGATTTTTAAGCTTTATATATATATATATATATATATATATATATATATATAGAAGCTTTATGATGAGGTCATACGGTGCAACGAAATAAAAAACATTTTAGAAAAAGTAAAACTATAAAATAAACCATGTCTAGTTACAGGGTCGTGTGTCCCGAAATGAAGCAGAAGATTAAACACGTCTCAAAAAGATCTGAAGGTTTTCTCAAATCTCATTTGATTAATTTAGATTCTTCTCTCTCAGACTCACGGGTCAGATTGTGAGCTGGTTTTGGAAAGAGGTTGCGGGTGGAAAATGTGAGTCTGCAGGTGGTGAGGTTTGGGGGATTTAAAAAAAGTTTTTGGACTAGTTTTAATCTAGTCTGCTTCTTTCTAAGCTCTTGTTTTAAAGAGAGGAATCAGAATTACATTAGTATGAAACCCTTCAGGTGTGTGTGAGAGGGGATCTGGGAGCGTGATGGAACCATTCGTTGCTAGTTTTATGTCGTCTTGTGCAGGGGGAGATTTAGTGAAATTGATTCCTCAAGCTCTTTCACACTCTGAGTCCTGAAGTATGGCCGTGCCACCTGTGTGTGTGTGTGTGTGTGTGTGTGTGGTGGGGCGGGGGAGAGGGAGGAGGGGGCGGTGATTTACTTTCACTATTAAACACAGCTCTAGTTTTTTACTGTTAATGAAACTTCAAGTTTTTAAGTTTTCCGATCACATTTCTTCTACACAGTTGACGGTTCAGCGCTATACACACACGTTTGATTAATGTGTTAAAGGGTTCTTCACCCAGTTCCAGTCATTTTAAATCCCTTCAGTTTTCTTTGTTTGTAAGTTAGCCTTCATGTTTCACTGGCTAAAGGTGTCCATCATTATCATAATCTAATATTAATAATATTAATTAATGATGATAATAATAATAATAATAATAAATAACATATAGCACTCCAGGTAAACATAAAGCATTATCATGTTACATGTGTGCATCATGTATCTACTGTGCATCTTTTTTGTTGTCACAGGTGACCTTTGACCCTGAGGTGTTCTTCAACATCCTGCTTCCTCCTATCATATTCCACGCAGGATACAGCCTGAAGAAGGTGAGAGTCCGAGCGCCCGGCCAGGAGATCAAGTTTGTTTTTATCGTTATGCTGTAAATGATCTCGCGGTCGACGCTTTCGCAGTTTACGTTTTGACGAAGTGTTTGGTTACAAGGTGCTATTTGGTGGCTTGTTTCAGGCAGTAATGTACAGGAAGCTCAGTCCTCTCACTTCCTTTTCTTCAGTTTCTAGTGCTGTGTGTGTGTGTCAGAACACAAACGTCTGAGGTGTTAATAATATTTACACAGTCACCAGCAAAAATACACATCAGGAAAATGTATTTTTAATAACTTTCACTCATGAGCATGTCATTTGTGTTTTCCTTTTTTAAAATAGTGTCATACAGGGTTAGTTTAACCTTGTAAAATTAGAAACTTTGTTTTTTTTTTGGAAACTTTGCACAATTATTTAGCTAATTTTATTATTATTAACGCCGGAGTTTTATGTTTATCTGCATTAAGATCAAATCCTGCAGACCAGAGCAGAAGTCTGATTGTCCTATTGGTGCCGCTCCAATCAAAAATCCGAAGCTCCACCCACTTAGTTTTATTTATTTTTTAAATATTTGCATAAAATGTAAAAGAAATTGTAGACAATATGGCTGCCGCACGTCATGAAATTCTCATGACCTAAATTTTTTAAACAGCCACAATTGATAGGAATTTAAATTAATCACCAATATTCAGTACAAGGTCATTGAAAAGGGGCGGAGTTATGTTTAAATAGCTGGTCCTCATGAACAGGAAGTCTGTTGGCCTGCTGGATCAAAGCACTAAGTCGTGACTTCAGCTTTAATCATCAGTGAATATTGTTCCTAAAACATGTCCGGTTTCAGCCAATCAGGTTTTAGCAGGTGACTAGTGTTGCGCTATTAGCATATAGCCTGAGTGGTAGAGCTGGGGACTAAAAAAATGAAATAATAATACTTTACCTATTACAATTCTAATCAGTGGTAGTATGTGTATCACCTTACTGAGTCCAGAAATAAAAATTACACTTAATATTTAATAAAATTTTTTTTAATTTAATAATTAATATTTCTATACTTTGTGTACATTTAAGTTGGTAACATGATGCAGTTTCTCTAAAATCCTGCAGGTGTATCTTTGCTAGAACTGGCTACAGCGGGCGCTATCTGAGAGAACTTTTACTTTGACCCCCTTGTATCTTTCTTTATTATTATTATTAGATTTAATTCTTATTATCTGAGTCATGACTTTCTCCTCTTCCTGTGCTGTAGCTGAGCTCGGACCCGGTCGCTCCCGGTCTGTTTGCTCCACTAGTTGCTGAAGTAAGCTGCAGAGCTTCCCTTTGAACTGCTGAATAAGCAGAGAGGGAGGAAGAGAGCGCGTGCTTTTCACTCGACTGTGAAGGACGAAGGGCACCAGAGTGAGAGGCGAGAGTTATGTCCCGACCTCTGGGGGGGGGGGTTTACTGAGGGGGGCGGGGGGTTTACTGAGGGGGGGGTTTACTGAGGGGGGGTTTACTGAGGGGGGGGCGTTTACTGAGGGGGGGGTTTTTACTGACTCTGAAGTGGAGGAGGCCGAGTTAAGATCAGATGTTTAGGCGTTTCTGAGGGAGAGGAAGTAGTGAATCCCTGTGAGGAGTTATTCTGTGTGCGTGTGTGTGTGTGTGTGTGTGTGTGTGTGCATGGACTTGGTGAGTTTGGGGGTTTCCTTTGTAAGATTCTCTGGAGTTTCTGCAGCACTAGTGCTGAGCAGTGTGTGTGTGTTTGGGGGAATTTTATGCAGCACTTATTTTTATTGCACTTTTACATTTATAAAAATATCCAGCCTGTGGATTTGTGAACATGTGCTGGAGCAAAAGCAGAAAACATATATTTATTGGATAATGTTATATGACTGTTAGTAGAGATATGACTATATTTTACTAATTTGGATAAATCATTTTAAACAAAATTGAATATAATACAAAATGGTAATAATTAAAAAACAAACTGTAGAAAAGAGAGACAGCAAAAATGTACTTTAGTATCAATAGAAAAATATAAATGTTTTGTTTGTTTGTTTGTTTATTTTTTCACAATATACTGAATTAGAAAAGCGAAAATAATACAAATAAATAAATAAATAAAATAAAAATATTATGTTCTTTTATATTTTTGGATTTTAAAACTCTATTGAGGCAGATATTTTTTATTTTTATTTAGCAACTGTTCTTTTCTTTTTAGAACTGTTTTTTAAATTCAATAATTTAAATTAAAAATATTTATTTTTAAAGGGAATTTATATGTTATATTTATTTTTCTTTTTTTGTCTTTAACATCTTTATTTATAATAAAATGTAAATGAGAAGTATTTTTAAGAATATAAATTTGTATTTTACAAAAAAATATATTTTAAATTATTAGTAAGATATTAGTAAGAAATAAGCTGTAAATATTTTTTGAATAAATATAAATTCATACATTGTTAAAATTATGTATCTGTTTATTTGTTTGTTTCTTTTTTTTTCTTCCAGACCTTAAAAAAAAGGTGTGGCGAGAGTTACGTTTTATGTCTGTGTAAAATAATAATAATAATAATAATAATAATAATAAGGCAAGGCAGGTTTATTTGTATAGCACATTTCATACACAATTGTAATTCAATACAATTACAATAATTGTAATAAGTGCTTTACATAAAAGAGAGAGAGAAAAAAAAAATAATCATGAGAAGAAATATAAAAGAATACCATACCAACAGCACTAAGTTTTAAATTATTTAAATTTGATTTAAAAAAAAAAGTGCTCATTCAATAAATGCGCAGCTAAACAGATGTTTTAGCACATCTGATCTCTTCTGGAAGCTGGTTCCAACTGCGGGCAGCATAATGACTAAAGGCGACTCCCCTTGTTTTGTGTGAACTTTTGGTATTTCTAACTGACTCGATCCTAACGATCTGAGTGGTCTGTTAGGTTTATATTCAGTGAGCATATCTGTAATG
>JAQMYG010000036.1:2200892-2216494 GCA_030014215.1 Clariallabes teugelsi | reverse complement strand
AGTTTAACTCTTTTTATGTTACCCCCCCCCCCCCACACGCACATGCACTCATTTTTCTTTGGAAGAAAAATTACAGCAAACCCTTCTGTTGGATTCATTCCGCATAACTACAGCATTTATTACATGCTCCACTGTTCATTATTCAAATGTGGCTTGAGGTCTTTGTGTGTAAATATGCAAAGCTCATGCTGCACACTGTCATGTTTTTCCAGTATACAAATGAGATCCTAATCTGCTACAGTATGTTACTAGAACACACTGCCTGAGATCCGGGGAGCAAAAGTTTTGAGTAAGCAGACTTGAGTTAAAGTGGGAGTGTGGAAGGAGCGGTGTACTTAAGTTTTGTATTGTCAAACACAATCAAACATTCAAGAGTGAAAGGATTTAAGAAAGGTAAATGGCTTACATTTGCTAAGCATTGAGTCGTAATGAAAACGCACTGCTAACACACACGACTAGAATTTGCCTTGTTGTTTAGCAAATTTTAATAATTAGTTTGGATGAAATGCCAAGCGAGCTAGATTTTTCATGTGAGTAAATTGAAGCACCCTTTTACAAAACTCAACTAGCTAAATGATTTAGTGAACTTATTTCCAAAACATAAAAAAACTAATAATTTAGTAAGATAATTTACAAAACTCAAGTAACTAGCAATATTAGTGAACTAATTAAAAAAAAACTCAACTAGCTAGCTAATTTGATAAACTAATGGACAAAATACTTAACTAGCTAGCTAATTTAGTGAATTTATGTACAAAACCCATCTAGCTTGCTAATTTAATAAACTAATATACAAAAACCCAATGAGTTAGTTAATGATGTGGGAGAAAAGGTTTACCAAACTCAGTGTTAACTTTTTTGATTTGTGGCAAATTTTAAAGATCAATTTTCTATTTTTGTTGTATATTATTATTTGTTTATGCTTAATAACCCTCACAGAATCAATCCTGTCAATTTGAACAAAAGCTAAATCTTTTAAGATAATTTCCAAAATTCAGTTAGCCAATTTAACAAAGGAAATACATAAATTAAAACTTAGGAACCTAAATGAACAAGATAATTCATGAAACTTAAAATATATTTAGCTGAATCACAAAACTAATCATAAAATTTCCAGTTAATATGCAAAACAGAGCTCAGTAATTTAGCAAACTTACAGTTAATGTAACACAACTTTGTCTAAAAGACCATTTTGCATTACATTGTTTAAAAAACCTTTTGGGGGTCTTATTAGCATTAAAGAATAAAAACATGCTTGTATACATCAAATTAAAAAACCTAACCAGCTTGATTATTTAACAGCCTTAATTGCAAAATTGTAGCAGCTACTATACTTTAAATCTAAAACTAATATACTTCTTTAGCTTTAATGGCTCATTTTTAAGCTCAAATTTAGTTGGGTTTTTTTGTTTTGTTTTGTTTTTATTTGTGAAAACTCCAGTTAAAGCATAACTGAGATATTTAACGAGGATCTTTGAAGATGAAAATTAAGATGTAAGGAGTAAAAAGTGTAAAGCAAGCATACATGAGTAAGAGTGGGAAGAGTATTAATTGTTAATTGTTAAAGTACAGTTGCTCAGTATTTACCACCCTGGACGCCTGGATAACGTGGTGTTAGGATTTATCAGAAAACCTAAAATATAAAAGAGGAAATATTGTAAAGGAACAATCTCATCATTGTACTTAAATGTATCAGCGCTCCATCCAGCACATCTGCTGTGCCATCTATTAGTTTTGCACCCAGATGTGCACAGCTGTGACTCTCTACCCCCTCTACCCCTGTTCGACAATGACTCACACTTTCGCAGCACGCTGCTGTAACGCACCATGTTGTATCGCTGAGTGAGCGGAGTTGTTCTCCAGCCTGGCCATGTAAAACACAAGCGAATACTGTCGGCTGCAGGAATGTGACTTATTGCTGCTTAAGACAAAAAACGCTCCAGTAATATCTGCGTCAGAAATCTGAGCCGTATCTGAATCACCAAATCGCTGAATGCAGCCCTTTATACCCGAGTGTTCTGCAGAAGGATTGCACAACAGGCCACTGTCTCAGTCCTCGTCATAAATTGGGAGTGTTATTTGTTTGTGACTTGTTTGTCACAATCGGGCCACTTCATCTAGCTTTTAATAAAAACCCGTGCGGTTAGATGAGGCCTGTTAAGTTCAGATATCAGCCAAAAAACCAGAACAGAAGCGTAATCTGAGACGTTTATGAGCACTGAACATGTGTAGGAATTTGTGTTGCTTTTTGCCTTTTATACTGACAAAATAAAATGTGAATCACAATACATTTTAAAGTAAAATAATACAAATAAAATAAATTACAACAAATACAATTTAAGGACTATATGTATGCCATTGCAAAAATATGCAGTTAATACTTATCTGGTTTATAAAACAAAGAATAAATCAATAAAAAATGTGTAAGTAGAAACTGAAATTGTTAGATATAGAAATGATAAAATCCACAAAATGCGAATTTATCGAATGTAACTAGCTAGCTCATATAAATAAAAGTTCTAAAAGGTTTTTTTTTTTACTTTCAAGCTAAATTGAGTTGATTTACAAAATGTAACAAGCTAGGTAAATTTGAACAAAACAAAATTAACTCAACTCACTAGCTAATTTACAGAATGTAGCTACATAATTTAACAACATTTACTACAAAATGTACACAGGTTCCATACAATGTATTGTAAAATGTAATATGTATCTAGTGCAATTACAAATCTTAATTCATGAAACTTAAAGTTTAATTATTTTGTTTTGATAAATTTTTGAATCAGATATTTAGTTTTTTTTATGTTTAGTAGCCATTTTGGCTGGAAGTTTACATTAGTCTAGTTTACATTACCGACAAAATCAAAAAAGTAGCTAACTAATTTAATAAATTAAAATCTAAAACAAAAACTATTGTGAATGAAAGTAGGAATAAAAAAGGGAACAAAGTAAACACATAATAAACACATAATAAACACAAAGTAAACAAATAAAACCTTGAAAAACGTTCAATACACTGAAAACCATCACAGTGAAGATTAAATGTAAATATAGAATTGTTGACAAAAGGTCTGTGATGTTTAATTAAAAAATTAACTATAGAAAAAAATTCCATACCATAGATTTTTTTCTACTATAAAGGGTAAAACAAGTCAACAGGTAGGTGTGGAACCTGAATTCAAATCCAAGGATTAAGTGCAAATGTTTTTGTACCCTCACATTGTTTTTTTGTTTTGTTTTTTTCTTAAAAATTGATAACATCTCATCCAGTATGAATTCCCATTCTAGTATCCAGTATTCCCAGATCTACACACACATTTCCTTTTGTGCATGTGTTATAAATATATTCTCTAACATGTTTAAATGCATTTTTGTAACCTATTTTTTCTAATGATTGTCTCTTATTTTGATCATTGCACTCGCTTTTTTCCATGCCATCCTTGAATTACATATATTTTTTTTTTTTTTTTTTTTTTTCCTGTAAATGAAGTGTCAAGTTGTACAGTTTGCTCATTCCTGTATTCTGTAAAAACCTAATTATTGTTTTTTTTTTATATAGGAGAGAGAGGCAAATTTTGCACTTCAGTACAAATTCACATTGGCATTTCAGAAACTCACTGATTTGAATTAAGGGGACAGTTCAGTTTTTTTCAACTACTGTATGTCTTAAAGTTGACATTACAGGTCTTGGTCATTATAAATTTTCCTGCTCTGTACACAGAATGTGTCATTCAGAATGTAAGTACATTGTAAGTAAATAGGTGCCAAATTCCATACCCTCATTCCGGCCAAAAATACATTCAGCTGAGACTCATATGAAGCTTCTGCAGCCTCACTGAGCTAAATCAAGTTGGTGTCTTTCAAAGTTGCAGGTTATTTAGTATAAATTTAACTCTTCTTTCCCTGTATGACTAGTTCTGTGGAAGAAAATCAGTTAAAATCTAATTACTTACATTGTACTCGCATTCCAAGTGACAAACTTAACAGATGGAAAATTTGTTAAAGTTTCCAAGACCTGTAAACTTTACAGACCTTGTTTCGAGCAATGATCATGATGTGATCATTCCTAAATCAATAACGAATTCCAACTGGTTATTAAGAACCTAGTTTCGTGTAGATTTCAAGCATGAACCACCAAACGTGGTTCTCACTGGATCAAGCTGATGCTGTGTTACAGACTGTGAAGCCAAATCTCCATTGAGTTGTCCTTTTATTCATGATGTATTTCAAGTATTTCTTTCCGAACAACTTGGCTTCTATATGGTTTAATTTGTTTTGTTTTTTTCATGATAAAAGTCTCCTGCGTTGTGACCCTTACCTTATTGCTGGACGATCACAGACCTAACTGTGAAAACATCCTCGTCCTGTGAAACATTTCACGTTTGGCTCTTGTTGGAAATGTCATCATGGCGAGTTGCACTTTGGATTGTTGGGGTGGATCTGAATCCAAGCTGGGACGTGAAGAGATTTTAGGAGACTTAGAGAGACTTCCCGGACTTCCTGCAGCTGTTTTTCCCTGAGGCGTCCAGAGTAATCCAGCGGATTTGTACATACCTCTAGGTTTCTCCTCACGCTCTCGCGTAGCTGTCGGCTCGTCCCCCATCCCCCGCCGTCCTGCATGTCTCCAACTCCGTCCAAATCAGTACTCAGTAACACAAGGATGTAATGTTGAACGTTTGTGATGTTCTATATATACCAAGACAACACTGTCGATCCTTATTACTCCTTATTATGTGTGAAAATACGCTCAAGCCTGTCTGACTTAAAAAAAAATAATTAAAAAAAAAAGTAAAGAAAGAGTGTGTATGCATTAAAGACAATTGTACATTTCAGACCATCTACTAATGTATTCAAAAGACATGAGCTGGTTTACAGTAGCAATATATCAAATATAAAGGAACTGCTTTGTTACTGAATAAAAACAGAGACAATGTTTACTACAAAAAAAACTCTTTATTTACAAAATGTATTCATAAATATATAGATACCTTTTTTGTTCAGAGTGAGTTCATCGACTCGATGTAGCTAGTTCATGTCAGTTCATGATGAGACGATAATGTTTCATACGGTATAATACTGTCAGGACATTAATTCATTCTGTTAATAAACATCATACTTCTGAGCAGTGTTCATAAGGCTTCAAGAACAGCTGATGAGCCTACAAAGACATTTATAAAGGCATTTCATTCATCTTTTATGTGTCAGGTTGATTTAATAGTTGTGTCAGGTGACATAAGGGTGAGTTAAAGTGTGTTACTAGGGCGTCATGACACAATTCAATCGTTCAAAAGTTTTTTTGTACAACTAAGGCAATAAATCATAATAACACAGCTGTGTAGTTTCTCAAGCCCTAACAATTCATTTGCCTTATAACATTCTTATGAATATGCATGATAATGTCACATTAGAACTAAATTGAATGCCATGATTCTGCTTATAACATCTTTACTTGCACCTTTGACCATGTCATGACAGTGGTAGGTCATATTTTCACTTATGAACGCTTATAAACACTTATAACCCTCTCATGACACAACTATGCACATTCTCTTTGCTTTTTACAGTAAATTTCATATCTTTTATCGCTTATAAATACTTTATAACTACACAGATCCATGTCATGACCAAGCTATGTTTTTCTCTAGTCGAAATTTTATATTTCTGCTTATAATTTCTTCAACTTTATTAGTATATATCATTGTAAGAACATCCTTATGAATACCTATGACCATAACATGACAAAGTCAACTATGTCCTTAAGCAAAGTTTATTATTTTTGCTTACAAGATTTAAGGCCAAGTTAACTTCACTCTTGTGACAGCTGACATAAGGTATGGAACTAGAACATCATGACACATGTAATAACAGGGTTATTGTATATTTTCTCTGACCTTCAATTGAAGTCAGGTTTGTACTATGGAAACCTACGACCAAGAAGTTACACTGTAATAACACAGCTGTGTAGTTTTTCAAGCCTAATTAACTGTAGAATTTGATTTATGAATGAATGATCACATGCTATGTTAAGATATATATTATTTATAAAATCCATATTATGCTTATAATCTCTTTAGGGTCACCATTGAGCATTTTTTGACTGAACAGACTTTTATTGCTTATAAATGTCTTATGAATAGCTATGAACATATCAGATGGCCTTTTCACTACATTGAATTTCATATCTAAACTTTTTATGAATGCACAGGACCACGTTATGGCCAGGCTGTGGTTATTTCCCCTAGTCCTTAAGTCAAGTTTTATATTTCTATCTACATCTTCATGAATACCTATGATCATTGACCTATGAAAGAGTTATGTATCTTTTCTGTCACTATTAAGTCATGCCTATTTCTGTTCATTAGATTTTTATGAATGTCTATAACATACCAATGACATGGTACTGTTATACTTTTAGGAATCGACCATCTTAATGACAGCTGATGCTAATTGCAACAAGCCACATAAACATCTATGTACTGTAAGTCCATGTCAGAGATCAGGAAGAGTTGACATGACATATGAAACCTTATGTAGGTTTCATGTAACCGTATGAACCTTGCTCTCTGGTATAGAGTTGCTAAACATTCAAATGTTTGAAAGGAGTGTAACCTGCACTAAGAGAGGCTACCTGTCGCTCTCTTGCTCCACCGCGCTCATGATGCACCGTCTCATGCACCAACTTTAATGAAATGCCTGCAGTATGAATGCGTCGTTAAGTGTTTATTATAAACCTTTCTATTCAAGAAGAGTCACAACGAATATGGTGTTTAGCCAACTTTTGATTCCTCATGTATGTGAAAGATGAAGTGTGGCGTTTCAGTTTTCTTATCTCCAGCTAAACACGCACACACGCCCACACTCGGATATGTCCTGTAGCTGATTACAGAGAGGGGAACTGGAACTGGAGGATCAGCGCTGACCAAACGTTGCCCACATTCCAGACACGGAGCACTCGGTCATCCTCCAGGCGTCTCAGCCTCACTGTCATGTTTAGTGTTAAATCTCCTCCAGGTTATGTTCGGTGTCCGTCTTCTCGATGTCGGAGTCGGGACGACGTCACTGTGGAGCATCTGCTCTGAGACTAGAACTGTTCCTAGTGTCACTCCTCCACAGACCAGTGACTGACGGTGATCTGCCTCTCGCTGTGGCTTCACTACAGCCTGTTCTCTTCTCTCACTGTCCTCATTCTTCTGCTTAGGCCTCTAAAACACACAGACACACACACACACACACACACACACATTATAGTTTATTGCCTATGAGCTCATGTAATGAGATACAAGGACGGTCCTGCTGCACTGCCATTCAATTCAATTCAATTTTATTTATATAGCGCTTTTAACAATGGTCATTGTCTCAAAGCAGCTTCACAAAAATGAAAAGAAGCCGTGTACTGTAACAGGGGCAGTATAGTGAGGTATAAAGGATCATGCACAGAATATTCTCTTCGCTCAATATAAAGTGTATAACATATAATAAAGTATGACTAGTATAATATAGCAAAATATACATTTTAATAAGTACCTTGTACAATGAAGGGTAATGTATAAATGATACTATAGTATGAATTACAAAGGGGTGTTCGAGCCAGTGGGACGTCTGATCAACAGATAACTTGTTGCCAACTTGTGGAAGAGACACAACAGGTTTAGTCTATTAAAGGAGTTCCTGGGAGGCCAGTGTTTCAGACATGAAGCAGGCAGTGCGATCATGGCTCCAGCGTACTGAGAAACCTTTCTACATTGATGGTGTCCAAGCACTAGTGAAACTCGTGCATTAGTGCAGGAGGGGATTATATAGATAAATAAAGAGAGTGTTTACTCTCAGGACTGTGTTCTGTTATTCTGCGCAATCAAAAGTCCCGCTTTGATTCGAACACCCATTTTATTTTAATCTTTTTTTCCCTTGCGTGGATTTAGATGAAAGTTGATCTAACATGACCATTCCTGCATGATTAGTTATTCACATCTCTCAGTAGTGTTCATAAAAATACATCACACAGTCATTACACAGTCCTACTTGACGAATGACAAACTTAGATAAACATTATTAAAGGCTTTTTCATAAACACCGATAAAGGTAAGTGTAAAGTTGACTCAATGTCAGACATGTCAGAGTGTCATGTCGTGTGTAATAACAGCTATATAAGTGAGTTATAGTTCTGGTTACGACCTGAACATTACAGTTTAGAATTTGAAGTTGTTGCGTAGTTGCGTAGGCAAATTATGACAAGTCATAACAACTATATAACACCTATATGACAACTGGCAGTTTAAGCTACATGTACTGCACAGGGTTATATCTGTTTTTCACCAGCTCTCCTGGGATTTATTAGTTTTTACATCTTAAGACCTTATGCGCCTTAACACTATGTCTTTGTGTTACAATACACTGATGCTCTAATGACATGTAACGTACTGTGTTACGTGTATTTTCGTTGTAAGTTTCATATTTTTTGCTTATAACAGAAATATTTTTATGTGTTTTTCCTCTGCCGTGAAATAAGACACGAGTGCAGAGGGCCGGCATTAATCACGTCGCCGGTCACTAAACTTTCTATTAAAGGAAGCAGGTCCAGGTCTAATAATAGTCCAGTAAATGTACTGTAATTGTACTACGAACATGTTACTCTTTTTTTTATTTATGATGAATTACCTTTACATCTTTTATACATGTGGCTTTTACTGCAGCTTGAATTAAACCCTCAGAAAAGAGAGAATCATTTAGACGAAAGGAACAAAACAACCTCAAAGTCTCGAGTTCGTCCAACTGTTATTTTATGGTTTGGCCAGAATCCTCTTTCGGGTTTGTTATGTTTCCCCACCCACAGTGAAAGGAGAACTGGGAAAAAACAGGATACTGGGTTATGCACTTTTGTTGTAAGATGTGCACGCTTTTATATGTTTAATTATACTGTATGTTTCTTTGTCTTCATGACAATAATAATAATAATAATAATAATAATAATTCAGCTCGTTACAGTGGGCTGTCAGTGAGAGTTGACTCAAGCATTCAAAATAATCAAAACTAAAAAGTGTTTAAAATGTATTAATTTTATATGGAAAAACAAGCTAGCTATATTGTATTTTTTTTTATCTATTTTTATTTATTCTTCCATTTCCTCATCCTAGTACCTTAGACCTAAAACCTTCTCAGGGGTTAGTACATCATAAAACCTTTCCTTTTTTTAATAGGTATTTAAAAGGAATTTAGAAAAATATATATATTTCTGTGCATTGTAATGATTGTACTAGTTTATTGTCAATCAATAAAAATTTAATCTATTTAATCACAGCTATAATCTGTGATTAATCACGATCTTGAACCTGGATTCTCAGATCTGAAAATGAACAATCGTAGAGGTTTAGCCGCCTGAGCCACCGCTCCCACGTCTTACAGTTAATGTATCCTGGAAAAAATAGTTCCCCTTCAACAGTAGCTCGAGCACACAACATTTGTCTTCCGTCTAGAAGATTTTTATTCATGAAACTTGCGGCACACCTGGTGATGTTTCCACGGTCATCTAATTATCCGCGTTAAACGAGCCGTTATCACACGCAGCGGGTAACCGCACTGCCATTATGGACAGCCATTAGGGTCAAACTTGGTCATATGATTCATTTGCCATAAAAATATTTACGGTTTAAAATTTCTAGATTAATCACACGCATTAATATTAACAGCCCTAAATTGTACCAGGTGAACGAAAGGGTGAAAGAGTTCGTCTACGTGCCATCCAGCACATCGGGCAACAAATACTCCCCACCCTAGAGATATGCCCGTCGTTCTGTGCCAGTTACTTGGGGTTAGGTTGCCAGCTTGGCGCCTGATTATATCTGAGCACTTGGTGGTGAAGGACCTTCAATCCAACACCTTATCCACCAAACTACACCCTAAACCCCCCTCCCCCACCCTCCGCAATGTTTAGTACTAGGACTGGACCGAAAGCGAAGGTGGGCATAAATACTAGCTGGCACGGTTCATTCTACTTGCATGTCATGAAGTTCATTAAGATGGAGGGATGCAGGCTGATCGACTTCCACAAAATGATTACAGAGTGTTTAAGGAGACGACACCATTAGAGCCGGGTGGCATGAATGTCCTGAATGTCCTGAATGTCGGTCCTGATTCATTTTCGATAAATTGCCCAGCCTTAGACACCCCTGATGGGGGCAGTGTGTACAAACGGTAAACCAGCTTTGAAGACAAACCACACGGTGGGAGACCATCAACTGTGACAAAGGGGTTTTTTCAAAGAGGATTCGAGAGTTCAGTGGATTCAGTGGTGGTTCAGCGTGTCATGGCTTCGAGTAACTGATCGGAAGGTCAGCAGTTCAAGCCACAAGTTGCCACTGTTGTTTCGTTAACCCTATCCGCTCCAGGGTGCCGTATAACGACTGACCCTGCGCTCTGACCCCGACTTCCTAACACGCTGAGGAATTTCACTATGCAGTAATGTACATGTGACAAACACAGACTAAGCTTAAACTTAACTCCTTGTGATGGAGACGATGTTGGAGTCATACTTTTGTAAAGAGGAAGAGTTACTCCACCAACATGTGCAGTGTGAACAGCGTCCGTCAGTTAATAAAAATGTACGCCTACTTTTCGGTACAGCACACATATTTAATTTTAAAATACAATAAACAAAACAAATTAAATTCTGCACTAGATTTTATAGATTGTTGGTCAATTTAATTATTTTTGCTCAAGTTCATTCATTCACTTGCTCACTCACTCACACTCTATACTGCTTTATAGCGCCAATCCATCACAGGGCACACGTGCACACACAATCTCACACACTCATCACACTATAGGCAATTTGGACATACCGTTTAGCCTAATCTACGTGACTGCAGGAGGAAACCAGAGTACCCCGAGGAAACCCACCAAGCACAGGGAGAACAAACGCACCACACACAGACCCGAGGCGGGACTTGAACCCGGACCCTGGAGGGGCAAGTCGACAGTGCCACCTTTGCTCAAGTTATTCCCAATATATTTACGCTATGTCTCCTACAAACGAACGAGTTCCATTCCGAGAGCTTGTTCATAAGTCCAATTTGTTCATAACTCCACCAAACATCGTGTCAGCGATTGCGTGCCGAAGATTCAACGATTCATGTTAAAATAACGAGCAATATTTACCATCTTTTTGTTTGCGCTCAGACTGTTTGGACACCTGACTACATCCCTCTCTCAGACTCTCTGTACCAAACA
Source organism: Clariallabes teugelsi (assembly GCA_030014215.1). Taxonomy (NCBI): domain Eukaryota; kingdom Metazoa; phylum Chordata; class Actinopteri; order Siluriformes; family Clariidae; genus Clariallabes; species Clariallabes teugelsi. Next base: position 2,205,271 of record JAQMYG010000036.1, on the reverse strand, counting down.
GGAACATGTTAATGAGTATCGCTGCTTGCTTTCCAGTCATAGTTATTATTCCTGGCATTAAACAAACAAGGAAATAACAACAATGATAATGTTCTATTCAGAACGTCACATTGTCCTTATTTCCAATTAAACCTTCCTCTTTTGGAAACATGAGTCAGCTCAAAGCGTCGCTCTGAAACACCTCTAACTCTAACAGTGACGTCCTGCCGGGCTGCTTTTACACAAAACACAGGGAGGAACGCGGTGCACTAAAAGGGAATGTTACACAACAAGCTTCTTTTTTTGTGGTCAGGAAAAAGCAGTAGATTTAATGCTGTTATGATTGAGACCATCTGTGCCGCTGACTCTGATGTAAAAATTAAACCACTTCAAAGAAACTTTTATTCTATTTGTATTTTTATTTAACTCTATAAATACAGAGCACATTAAGTCTGTTTTCAGAGCCGGTGATCGAAACTCTGTGTATCCTACAGGAGGTTCCTGTTTCTCGTCACGCTGATGGGCGTTAAAGAAAGTTCTAAAAAGAGTGACGTCGAGTACTTTTTAAATTAAGTTTAAATGAAATGTTTTCCTTTTGACCGATCAGAACAGAACGCATGCTGGAGAAGATGCAAAAAAAATATGAGAAAGTTATATGAGTTCTGATGGTGCATGATGTGACGCCACACTTTAACCTTTATTTACATCCTATACGTTTCATGATAAATAGCTTTCCTAACAAACTAAATATAACTACTGTATATATACAAAAACACAATGTTGTGTTTCACCGTAATTTGTTTATTAAAAAAACTGAATAAGTAATTATTATTAGTAAGCGAACATCAATAATATCAAATCAGCTGCTAGTTATTTTTTCATGTTATAAAGATTCTCGCTCTATCTCAGAAGAGTGTGTTGTAACATCATTTGTCATGAGATTTTTCTATTGTCATATCATCATATGTACGTGTATTATTTACATTCATACAACTAATATGACTGTAGTGTTTATTGTTTATACTGACATCATTATCTGCTCTATAAGCTACTGCTCTGTACTCTGTAACCAACGAAGTCAATCCTTTATAACTAGCGAGCTTAACACAACACAACCCTCAGGAGTTTCTTACTTCTACGCTACAGTGCAAACAAACTGCGTTGACTGAAAGTCAGACTAGCACACCCAGATACTGCGGTTAGGGTTCGAGCTGCTCCTGCTCCAGTGTGACCTCACTGGGACACAGAAATCCGCTTCCCGGCCCGGGCGTTTACCTGAAGGTCTAAAAAATACATAAGAGCGTAAGGAGCCGATAACAACACCGCGGTGTCGTCTGGCTTCAGATAACACCATGATCACGAGGTATAGTGTACATCTGATGGAAATGTACAGCGCTGTGAAGTCGTCCGTGTTCATCACTCCACATGCTACCAGTTTGCCACTAACGTGTGTTTTGGTCTGTATGTAACGACTCGGCTGTAGTAGTGAAGTCAGACACACTTCGTTCAGCACAACATGCAGTTTTTAAGTGATGATTTCATTTATTAAGGGAAAAAAGCTGTCCAAACCTACCTGGCACTATGTGGAAAAAGTAATTGCCGCCGAAACCTAATAACTGGCTGTGCAACAACTACAGTCAAGCATTTTCCAGTAACTACTGGATACAGTTTTTAGGATAGAAAGTAAATATCTCCCTCATCACAGTGTGTGAAAACAGAGCAATACACAGTACTGTACTTTATTCCTGTATTAACCTCGGATACCTATGGAGATCCTGGACAACATGTACAGTATTAAAGTAACCTAGTCTAACTTGGTACAGGCGTTGTCATGGTTACGGTTTGTGCGTGACAAGAGCCAGCTTTTCATTTCAACATAAACGGGACTCATAAGGTAAAGCTTGTTTATGAAAATGAATCACAAAACAACACAAGCATGACATTTTCCTGGTTTTTAAAGTCAAAGGTCAAAGTGATGCTGTGATTCACTCTAATGCAAACATGCAAAGATTTTTATGACATAAGAGCGCAGCGCTACTTTCCAGTACCAGTACTCGGAAAACCTGGATGCCTGGAGCAGGGTTGTGTTTGTACACCCTGTCTACGAATTTGAAAAACTCAGATGATCAAAAATCTGACATTATTTCTAAAACATCTTTTCCCAACATCAAATGCAGAAAACCAAGTTTATTCAGTATAGTTTTTTTTTTGGTAGCCTACTAAACTGTATTAGAAATTATATATATATTTTTTATTTAAACATCTGGAATCATGTTTATACCACATGAAGCAGCATAGTGGCCTGGCACCTCTCGGGACGAGGGTTCGATTCCCGCCTCAGTGTTTGCGTGCATGGAGTTTGCGTGTTCTCCCGGTACTTGGTGGGTTTTATACGCAGACTCCAGTTTCCTCCCACAGTCACGCAGATTAGGCTAATCTGTGTTTCCAAAGTCCCCATAGTGTATGAGTATGTATGTGTGTGAGTGTGTGTTGAATTGGCGCCCAGTCCAGGGCAAGCTTCTGGTCTATGCCCCAGGACCCCCCGGTGACCCCGTACAGGATAAACGCTGTAGAGAATGAGTGAGAGTGAGTGACACCACATCCTTATGAATGTGCCGTTTCTATAGCGACGGGGGGAAGGGGGGTGGGGTATGAGGGGTGGTGATGTGAGAAGAAAGCGGTTCACCCCTGAAAGCTTTCCCGCTGACTCTTACCAGTTCACAGCTTTTATTCTGTCACCTCTGAAACCTTGCCAGCTGTGACAGCTGTCACGTCACTCTGCTACATTTCACAGCTGAGTAATGGCTCGTCTGTTTCTAACTGCAGTGGTATACAGATGTAAATCACACACAGAGCCGGGCCTCTTTGCTCTTCCTCTGCCTTTGCTTCAGAGCCGTAAAACTTTTATTACACTCATTTGCATTCACGCTGGACTACTTTTAACTTTTTTTTCTGTGCATTTTCTAATTTATTTCCATATTGGCTTTACAACAATGATAATAATTAAAAGTTAAAATTGAATTGAGCTATCTCTCTGATCATCACTTAAGGTTATAATGTATTTAACGAGACAGTTCCCATTCTTCATCAGGAACCCGAAGAACGTTTACTATAAGTTTCCCATGCTGTATGTGTATGTGTGTGTATATACATATATAAGTACACGCTGTGCAAAGCCGCAGAACATTTTGGTCGCATGTGGTTTTGGTGACACAAGCAGCCCGGGGTTGCTTGACTGAAAACAGACCTGCCTGCGTCTCAGTATTCTTTGTAATGTGAAGAGAAATAAAAACCTACAATAAAAAACGTCTCCACGGCTGAATATCTGGTTTCTGAGTTCGTTCTGTTCATGATCTCTTTATTACACGTTTGTCCTGAGTTTTTACTTCACCCAGTTTCTCCAAGTCACTGAGAAAACCACTCGTTTGCCTGCTCAGTAAAAGATGTGTATCATCTGTGTTGTGTAGCGGATGAAGCGTCATGATCTTTAAGCGTCCTACAGACAGGATATCTGCTTTTTTATTTCACACCTCAGTTCTTCGTTTGTTCTTCGCTTTACTTTGTCTTTGTTCTCTGTAAGAGGGTTTTTCCTCTCGAGGCCTCCTGCCCTTGTTTTTCAGGTTAATTTGTGCAGGATGAGAAAACGGCTTAACGTCTGTAGATTTAAATGCGTAAGGAATAGAGATGCACAAATAATCGCATAAAAACCCGAAATCGCCACGATATTGACCTTCGCAGTTGTTTAAAGTGAAAAGCCGGCACTTTATTACAAGTGATACGCACATTTTATGTTTTGGGATGTTTAAATAAGTATTTAAATAAATAAATTCCAAATTAACAAAAAATCTTATTATTTCCTGTTAGCGTGAATACAAAACGGTAGATTTTATAGTTACATATTGTTTATTGGTTTAAATCGTAATTGCTATATGTATTAAAATAATCGCGATGTGTTTTTTTTTTATCAAATCGTTCAGCCCTAGTAAGAAATAAACCAGTCCATGTATTGGAAATGAACTGATCAGTGAACTCCTCCTACACCTCAGACGTCCACGATCTTTATGTATTAAACAAGGATCCGTTAAATGTAGCTATAAATGGATAGAAAAACATATACAATGTGTTGTTCTTTAAATAAATAATTTAAGAAGAATACACACTTTGAGACTTGCTGGTACAGAGTGGCGACAATAACTTTACAATTCATCACATCACTGTATAGTTGATTAGGTTCCTACGCCAGCATGACAATGCTGAGTGTGTGTGTATGTATGAATGTATGTGTGTGTGTGTGTGTGTGTGTTACTCCTTCTCTATGTCGCACTGGACCTTGAGAGTGATTTTCACAACACTGAGGCTCTCTTACTGTAGCTCTGCTCCAGGTTCCTCTTCTGGTACCC
>JAQMYG010000036.1:2144539-2162692 GCA_030014215.1 Clariallabes teugelsi | reverse complement strand
CTTGTGTTTTTTCCCCTGCAGCTCCTGGGTCGCTCCATCGACCTGAACCGTCTCATCACTCAGCGAGTCTCCGCCGCGCTCTACAAGTCCCTGGAGCTCGCCATAAACCGCTTCGAGAGTGAGGACCTCACCTCCATCGTGGTACGTCCCATCAGCTCGTGTAAACACACGCTGGCTCGGTCGAGACTTGCGTCCCAAAACCAGCTCCTGATGATCAGAGACGTGATCGCTAGTTACTGTACGCCTGACTGAGGACGCTCTGGCTACGATTAGCAAGATTAGGAACGTCCACGCGTCTCGTTAGCTGTTTAGAGAATCTTAAATGAGAGAAATTTCTCCTGAAAACTTGACTAAAGAGCATCATGTTCTTGACGGTGTGAATAAAACAGATACGGAGCGAAACTCCATGGACCGAAGATGATAAACAGTGCAAATGCAAACGCTATGCAAATACAGAAACGCGAGCAAGGTGGATAATACCGCGTAAAAACGTGACACGAGGCGAGATGCTAGTTTGCAAAGCAAGTTTTTATTCCGGAGTCTGATTTACATAGTGACTTCCTAAATGCAAACAGTTTGTCTAGTGTTGTGAAGCGTTAGCGTTAACACTTAGCTCAGCGTTACAGCACGCCGTTACAATTGGAAAAATTTGAAATATAGTATATACTATATTTTTAATTTTTCCAATTTCCAAGGGTTTTGTAGTTAAGTGCAGCATTAGCTTTCTTTTCACGCTGCCACACCCCCCCTCTCTGTACACCAGGAGCTGGAGGGTTTGGTGGAGATTAACCGGATGACCCACAAGCTCCTGAGTAAGTTCCTGACGCTGGACAGCATGGACGCCATGTTCCGCGAGGCTAACCACAACGTCTCTGCTCCGTACGGCCGGATCACGCTGCACGTCTTCTGGGAGCTCAACTACGACTTCCTGCCCAACTACTGCTACAACGGCTCCACCAACAGGTACGACGGCGCCGTGCAGAAGTTTACACACCCCCTCCCCCTTTCCGATGTGACGTTTGCTCTCTCTCGTTATTTTATATTCAGGCTTTGTTGTCGTCACTCGTTCGTGTAGCTCTCTATAACTCATCACTCGTTCTTCCGCAAATCCTCCGCAGGTTTCAGCTCTGAGAACTGGTGTTTATTTTACAGTGTCGTCATGTGTACTTCCTGTTTTTGTGGATAACAGACATCAAGAGGTGGATAGAGACCGATAGATAAACAGAAAGATCAACAGATAGACACATAGAGAGAGAGAGACAGATGATGGATAAGCAGATGGACATACAGGTCCGGATAGATAGATAGATAGATAGATAGATAGATATAGAGTGCAAATAAAACAGTGAACTTCTGTAATAAACATTTGAAATTGACACGTGTGTGTGTGTGTGTGTGTGTGTGTTCAGGTTTGTTCGTACAGTGCTGCCGTTCTCCCAGGAGTTCCAGAGAGACAAACCGCCCAACGCTCAGCCTCAGTACCTTTACGGGTCAAAGGTCAGGATCCCCCCCCTCTGAATGTAAATATTTGTCATGCCAATAAAGCACCTTTAAATCTTGCATCTCTAACTCCTCCTCCGCGCCCCCTCCCCTCTCCCTCCCTCTCCCCCCCCACCAGCCCCTGAACTTGGCCTACACCAGTATCTACGGCTTCTACAGGAACTTCGTCGGTCCTCCTCACATCAAGGCGATGTGCAGACTGCTGGGGTACCAGGGCATCGCCGTGGTGATGGAGGAGCTGCTCAAGGTGGTCAAGAGCCTGGTAAGGACCACACCCACACCCGCACCCGCCCGCCGCTCTCCGTGTGTCAGGGTCTGGGGTTAACGTCTCGTCTCTCTGTGGCAGCTCCAGGGCACCATCCTGCAGTACGTGAGGACTCTGATGGAGGTGATGCCGAAGATCTGCCGTCTGCCGCGCCACGAGTACGGCTCCCCAGGTCTGTGTGTGTGTGTGTGTGTGTGTGTGTGTGTGTGTGTGTGTGAGAGAGAATTAGGCTATGTTTACACTGCAGGCAAAACTTGATTAGTCTTGATCATCCTCCATCTCTCGTGGTGCAAAACCGCTACACGTGTCGTGTTGTTATTGACGTCTGATCTGTATCTGATCTGGAAGCGTCTAGCGTCTGAGATCAGAGTTGAGAAGATCAGATTGGATTTGGCAAGAGAAAAATAACCGGGTGTGATCCGGCCCAGGTGTGTGTGTGTGTGACGAGGTTGTGGTGTTCTGTAGGGATCCTGGAGTTCTTCCACCACCAGCTGAAGGACATCGTGGAGTACGCAGAGCTGAAGACCGTCTGCTTCCAGAACCTGAGGGAGGTCGGCAACGCCGTGCTGTTCTGTCTGCTCAGTGAGCAGAGCCTGGTACGTACACACACACACACACACATGCACGCTCACGCCAGCATTGATATATTGTGTGTGTGTGTGTGTGTTGTGGTCATGAGGTGATTGAGCACAGCGCCACCTGTTGTTCTTCATCCCACAGTTCAAAAGTCTCACACACTCGCACAAAGAGGAGTGTGTGTGTGTTAGTGATTTTATTACTGAGGGCTCACACACACATACGTCACATGATCCATTAAACACCATGATTATAATGCTGGTGTGTGTGTGTGTGTGTGTGTGTGTGTGTGTGTGTTTCTCTCCAGTCTCAGGAGGAAGTGTGTGACCTGCTGCACGCTGCACCCTTCCAGAACATTCTGCCCAGGGTTCATGTCAAAGGTACTGAAACATCATCTGTGTGTGTGTGTGTTTGTGTGTGTGTTTGCCAGGTTGTCATGGCTAAAGGTGAAGGTAAGAGTGTGTGATGTGGTGTGTGTGTGAGAATTCTGTGTAAGCCCCGCCCCTTTCCTGTGTGCAGAGGGCGAGCGGTTGGATGCTAAGATGAAACGGTTGGAGGCCAAATACACGGCGCTGCACATGGTGCCTTTAATCGAACGTCTGGGGACGCCACAGGTGAGGACACACACACACACACACACACACACACACACACTTTTATTTTGTATTTACTCTCTCACTTCATTGCGTGTGTATTTTTTATTTATTTATTTTTACTCTCTTTGATCTTTGAGTCTGGCACAAGAACGTCCTCCAGGATTAATAAAGTTTTATCTCATACATCCTTCTGTTTACCAAACCACCCATCCATCCATCCTTCTATCTATCTATCTATCTATCTCCATCTGTTTATCTTCGTGTTTATGCATCTATCTATCCTTCTGTTTCTGTCCATCTTTTCACTTTCTTTTAATTTATATATATATTGTCTGTCTACCCATCATTTATCTTTCTATTTTTTTGTAAATTTATATTTCGTTCTATTTGTCCACCTGTCTGTCTATCTGTCTATCTTTCAGTCCATCAATCTGTTTCAGTTTATATTTATACATTTATCTTCCCACATCTGTCCATCCATCTATCTTTTCTGTTTATCAGTCTGTCTGTCTATCCTTCAACTGTTTTATCTATCCATTATTTGAAATGGTGTATTGATATGTATATATCCATCTATCCGTCCATCTCCCCAAATATCCAACCATCTGTGTACCAGTTTTTTTTTTACTCTCATCTCATTAATATTAATAAGGTTTATTAAAACTATATCATTAACCTGGTCGCTGATTAATTTCCTGCTCTTTGATCGAACGCTTCCTGTTTTTCCTCAGCAAATTGCCATCGCGCGCGAGGGCGACCTCCTAACCAGAGAGCGTCTGTGCTGCGGCCTCTCCATGTTCGAGGTCATCCTGGCGCGCATCCGCGGCTTCCTGGACGACCCGATATGGCGCGGCCCGTTACCTAGCAACGGCGTGATGCACGTGGACGAGTGTGTGGAGTTCCACAGGCTGTGGAGTGCCATGCAGTTCGTCTACTGTATCCCTGTCGGAGCGCACGAGTTCACCGTGGAGTGAGTAAACAGACTGCAGTGTAGTACATTTAAACTGAGAACTTCACACACGATTCAAACACGCGGCGGCGTTGTTGTTGTTGTTCTGCAGGCAGTGTTTCGGCGACGGGCTGAACTGGGCCGGCTGTATGATCATCACCCTGCTGGGGCAACAGAGACGCTTCGACATCATGGACTTCAGTTACCACCTGCTCAAGGTGCAGAAGCACGACGGCAAGGACGAGATCATAAAGAGCGTGGTGAGTGTTTACGTGTGTTTAATGCGTCGTCGTTCCTATGGCAACAGCTCATGGCTTCTTAAATAACACTGAAGAAAGGCGTCTCCAGCGTCAGTGCTTTGGACAAAAGGAAAAGTAAATGTGATTATACAACAAAGAAATAAATTTCTAGTCCAAAGCACCGACACTGGAGACTCCTTTCCTTTTTAGTGATTGTTAAAGAAGTTATGAGACGCTAATCATATTAGTACGAACAAATCTCCGCCCTGAGAGCCGCTTGTATAGAGAATGAATCAACTGACCAATCAAGATCCGGGTCACATGATGCCAAGGATAAATTAATGAGGTTCTGAATTTTTCTTTCAATGCACATTTATTCCTGTTAATACAAATTTTTTTTTAATTACTTTTTTCCTCCCAGCCCTTAAAGAAAATGGTGGACCGCATTCGCAAGTACCAGATTGTGAACGACGAGATCTTCGCCATCCTGAACAAGTACCTGAAATCCGGTGACGGCGAGAACATGCCTGTGGAACACGTGCGATGCTTCCAGCCACCCATCCACCAATCGCTGGCCAGCAACTGAGAGCCGCGGCGTAGATTAAAACCCGGTGGTGGTGGTTTAGTCGCTAGGTATTAATACAGTGGATAAAGATCAGATCTAATTAGGTGGTCACTAGGACCATTAACACACACACACTTCTTCAGCTGTGTGGAAATCCTGGAGGAAGATTATAAAGGGTGTGTGGTGAAGAAGGGAAAACAAACACTGTGTCTACATCCAGTATGTGCCTTATTCACAATTCCTTCTCTCTTTCTTTTTTTTTTTTTAAGTAAAAACAATAATAATATGCTAATCATTTATGTTTTATACTTCTTGGAAAGTGGGTTTCAGCGAGAGCTTATTTAAGTGTCGGGTTTATATTCTTATTCTCCTCGTTACGACTGCATGCATTACTTTTCTTTCTTCCATTTTTCTCTAGTATACTGTATGATTAAAAAAAAAGAAAAATAACCAAGTGCCTAAACACGTGCCTTTTTTTTGTATTTGATTGAGTTGGAATTTGATTTTAATTCAATAAATATAACAATTTGTCATTCTGTTGTGTTTCTTGAAGAGGGAAAAAAAGAAATCAGTGCAGATTCTGTACATCTGAGATACATGTGTGTATAAGACATGGATTATGCTATAAATTATGTACAGTGCTACACGAGGTTAAAGGCGAGTCAAAAGCGTGAGCGTCCAGGCACGCCGCAGGAAAGGGGAAGAAAAATAAAAAAAAGAATTTACTCGTGTGCAACCGTGAATGATTCAGTCCATCAGTCAGGTCTGTTCGTGATTGTCTTCAGAGGGAAAAACAACAACACTAAAGCTGGGATCACACGGCGGAGTACGGCGCGGACGGACCTAGGACGTCCCCATGGTGCCGTTTCTCCTGGAGACGTTGTCGAAGGTCGAGCCCATCTCCGGGTCCTCGTCGCGCAGGAGCTCGTACGTGGAGTGCGCGTGGGCGTGGCCGCCGCCGTTGGCCATGGTCCCGTTGCGCTCCTCCTTCCTGATGCTGACCGCCAGCATGGCCAGGCTCACGTTGACGTCCTTGAACGCGTGCAGCAGGAAGATCCCGACGATGATGGTGAGGAAGCCGCTGAGCGTCCCGATGACGTCATCGTAGCCCATGTGCTCCCACTCCTTGAACAGGATGGCCGAGCAGGTGAGCACTGACGTGGTGAAGAAGACGTAGTAGATGGGCGTGACCAGGGAGGTGTTAAAGATGTCCAGCGCCTTGTTCAGGTAGTTGATCTGCGTGCTGACGCAAACCACCAGGCTGACCAGGAGCAGCCAGAACAAGGGCTGGGTCAGCACCGGCTTACCGCCGATCAGCTCCTTGATGGCGATGCCCAGGCCCTTCACGCACGACACGGAGAGCGAGCCGATCACAGAGCAGATGGTGATGTAGACCAGGATGTTGGTCTGGCCGTGACGCGGGCCCACGATGCAGATGAAGATCAGAGCCACGATGATGACGAACGTAGCAAAGACCACGAAGCCTGCGTGGGGAGGAGGAAAGATGAAAAGAAAAAAACCGAGTTTAGAAACAATTTAGTAAAAGGAAGAGTTTATATTATTATAACTGGCCTGATTAAACATTACATTTTTGCCAGATTTGGATAAAATTTTGCACCTTTAAAAAGTGATTAAATATATGGTTCATAATAATCATGATTAATTAAATGAATGATTAATTAAATGTAGCCCGTTTCTTATAACAAACAAACAAGAGTTTAACACTGTTACAGTGTAGCAGCGTGTGTGTGTCTGTCATCCGCCATAATTATAATTTCTAAACAAACTTGGTAATAATTAACTTCTGCAGGGTTATAAAGAAACTGTGACGTTTTAACGGCTTAGATGCGTGTGAGCGCGCGGGCGTGTGAGGCTTTTAACACCCTTTGTGACTGATTAGCTCTGGTGGTGTTGTGAGACGGGTGTGTGTGTGTAATGAGTGGGTTTGACACTAATTTGCCCACAAAGTTTCGAGAAAAAGGCAGATCGACCGGTTCATCTCTATAACTGTAATAGTTCTTAAAAGAAATCTGGATTTGGAGTGATTTTGGAGATATGGGAACTAGGACAAAACAAAACAAAAGAAAACACCGTTCATGACTGAATACATGTCACGTGTCCTGACGAGTCGTGCGTCAGGGTGATGACCTCATAGTCAGAGTGATGATGTCATACCCGGGTCCATGAGTTTCTTGGCCATGTCTGTGAGGTTGTCGATCTCCTCCTCCTGCGGCGCGTGGATCACCATGGTGGTGGAGCCGAGCACGCTGAGGAGACACCCTAGCTTCCCGTGCAGGTTCAACCTCTCCGTCAGGAAGTAGGAGGAGAGCACGGCGCTGTAACGACCACACCACACGACGTACGGGTTAAAGCAACACGAAATTGTTCATAAAAACAGGTCACATGATCAAAAACAAAATATCCCGTCACAGTTCTAACAGCAGCGAACAGATACAACGTAACCCGAACTTTAGCACATTAGCCCTTCTTATAAGTCTGTAAGAACATTAACACGGTGACTCTGATTAACACGAGACCTGACGAGAATCTCAACACCATCATCTATCTTTAGAATATTAATATCAGTGTGATGTGTGTATGTGTGATGTGTGTAAGAAGACGTACCTCACGAGCACACTGAGAGCCCCGAGCGGAGTGACGAGTGTTGCAGGAGCAAACGCATAAGCTGCAAAGTTTGCAGCTTCACCAGCACCCACTGTACAAACCACAACACACACGAATTAATAAGAAGAATGGTATAGTTTTGAGCACATGACAGGAATAATTAAAACACATTCAGGGGCGGAGCTAAGCATGAGTTGCTAAAAAGTAGTGAACTGATAACAGGGAATAAAACCTGCGTTTGTCACGGCAACACCAAAATATTTTAACAGACTTGAATGCTGATAAATAAATAAATCCAGTCGGATAATTAAGATGTAAAAGCGGTACATGAAGAGAAACACACAAATCTGCAGGAGTTAATCATTCTCCAGTGACTTACTTGATAAGAGCCCCGCCCACCAAAGCCATTCTTTTAGATACGCGTGACCTCCTTGTCCTGTAGAGAGAGAGAGAGGGAAAAACAAACAGTTTAATAAAGTGATTGTGGAGGTCGTAGACTCAGGTTTATTAAAGCTCGACACTGAGACTTCACACAGTCTTCAGAGCGTCCAACCTCCAGACCACACAGAGGAAACTGTTTCTCCACACACACACACACACACACACACAACATATAATAGTGTTTACAACAACATACCATCTTTGTAGTTGAATTAGACACTTATAAACTAGTTCTGTTTCTGAAGACGTGCTCTGATCAGACGTTTTAAAGTTTTATTGTCAGATGCGCAGTAAAGAAACGTGTTCCCCCTGTACAATGAAATTCTTACTTTGCTGTCTCCCTAATGAATGCCACTAAAAAAAAGTAGAAAATAAGCATAAAAACTGAATAAAAAAGAAAAATAAATAAATATGGGTATACAAAAGAATACACACACACACACACACACACACACTGTAAAAAAGTGAGAAAGCCTGCAGTGTGCGTGCAAGGCTGCAATGGTTTGTGCAAACGCCTGTTCATGATTATTATTGTGCAGGTGATTGTGCAAAGGCTGCAGTGAAATGTCCAATATCTGTGTCAGTAGTTGGAAACGGTTGATAAAGTTCATGCCTGCACACTCCTGTCAGCTGTTTAGGAGTCTGATAGCAGAGGGAAAGAACGAGTTCTTTAGCCTGGATGTCCTGCATCTCGCACTTGTGCTCGGGGTGAGTGCTTTAGGATGGAGGCGGTTCTCCTGCCGACTCGACGATGGTAAAAGCTCTGCAGGGACGGCAGCGAGGTCCTTGTGATCTTTTCAGCAGCCTTCACCACTCTCTGCAGGCGTTTGCGGTCCATCGCAGTAGTACTGCTGTACCACACGGTGATGCAGTTTGTCACGATGCTCTCGATCGTATAGCTGTAGAAGTGTACTAATTTGTTAAAGAAATGCCTAGTCAGATGAAGTGAAATGGCTCCCACACACACACACACACACACACACTTCGCTTCTCTGACTAAGCCAGCAGCCCGAGTGTGTATCACATTGAGTTTATTTAGTCCGAGTGTTCGTGTGTGTGTGTATCAGTCCCTGGGAGACAACACTCTCCGGAGCAGATGCTAAACGATGTGTTTATGCGCGTCTAGACTTTTAAACCTAGCTTTAGCGATGCGGAGTTAAAGTGTGAATCACTGGTTCATGTTAAAGTCAGTGATAAACACACGAGCCTTAACGAGAGGAACGCAGCTCAGTATTTATAGATTCATACAGTAAAATGTCACTGCTTTTATTTGTGTTGTTTTATTTCGTCTCTGTTTTTGTTAATAAATAAACAACCCTATTAAATCTTGATGAGGGAAACTTTATTTGTGAAAATTATTTTATGAGAAAATGCTTGAATATAAAGTTTGAAGATGAAACATAAAAGTTCTTATTCACTGGCAACTTTATCCATTACTGTTTTTTTCCTCAAAATCTTATGACTTCTTGAAATATTGCCTTTTTTTCTTTGAAATATGACTAAATACCATATCATTTCTCCATAATAAAATAACTATTTGCAAAATATGACACCATCATCTTTTTATTCAAATATTAAATTTTTTTTTATTTATTGGGATTTTTTAAACTCTAAATAGCCAAAGCCGGACACCTGCGCTGCGGCGCCGACCAGGAGACACGATGTGAAAAAAAATTTCATCATCAGCAAAGATTATTAAAGCCCTGGAGATTTTATATTTTACTTTCTTTTCTATTTGCCATTTTGTGTCTCTTATTTTCTTTTCAGGTCACAAACAGTCATGTAAACATTTCCCTGCGTACAGTATCATACTGTGTATGGTAATAAAAAATAATTTAACTTCTGAATTTGAAATCACAGTAAGAAGGAAGCTGGAAAGCCGCCATCTTGTCCTGCGTTTCTCGTCAGAACGAGCTGAGAGAGGGTTACACCAGCTCATGATAACTGCCTGGCCTCAAGTCCCTCTCACACACACACACACACACACACAGTTCTCAGTCACTCAGCACACAACAGTAAGGAATTCAGGCTGGATGTTCACATGCCTCAGGATCACGTGACCGAGCGGCTCACATGACCACCAGGGGGCGTCCTGTAGAGAGAGGAGACGCACCGCTGAGGGGCTGAGGGTTAGGTAAAGTGGATTACAACACACACAAATGAGCTGCGCCTTCACAACCAACAAGTAAAACCAGGAGTGCCTCACACACACACACACACACACAGAACCAGTTTAACCTCCCTGACAGAAAGTGGGTGTGTAAACTGTTAAACGCTACTTAATCACAAGCTCACGCTGAGTCCATAAACACACTGCTATGATTTTGTGGCCAGCTCAACTGCACTGATTAGTGTGTTTAGCACACACACACACACACACACACACACACTACAGCACCCACACGCATTCCCAAAGAAACTGATCCAGAATTCAAACTTCAAAACTCTTAAGACTAGATTTCCAGAACTCCTAAGACACCAGGAAGTAAACAAACAATTTCAGAACTTTAAAAACTCAATCGCCTGAACTTTAAAGCATTTAGAACAGGGAGATGGGATTTCCCGGAAAAAAACTAAATCAACACTACATAAATTGAAGAAGTTTTTTTTGAGAATGCAGAGGCAGAAACGCCAAGACTCTAAGAGCAGAATTCCAGAATGAGAAGTACAGAAAATATAAACTCGGAAACCAGAACTCTAATTTCCCTTCAGGATTAATAACTACTCTATCAATCTATCTAACGGTCAATCAACCTCCAAGATCAGATTTCGAGAATTCCACAATGCGAAGACCAGAAACTACAAACACAGAAACCTGCACTCTAAAAAAAAAAAAAAAAAAGATAAAACTCTGACACCAGATTTCCAGAATCCTGAAACAGGAATACAACACCACCAAGAACTGAATGACCAAAAACAAAAACAATAAATTCTTCACCCCAAAACCTGAACACGAAAGGAATCCCAGATATCCAAAACTTCAAGACTGGAATTCGAAACCAGGCCGTGAAGAACACAACCTGAGACCAGACTCAGAAATCAGGAAACATTCATGGTTTATTACATTTTAAAAACCTGTATGTAAAGATGTTGGTGTGGATAATAAAATTCCCATTCCAAGAATTACCAAACTAGTCCACACGAACACGTGCACCAACTGGGAGGCGTCTCCACGTCCTGACTCACCTTCGCCTTTTTTTTTCCTTCAAAGTTTTACTTAATAACATGCTTTAAGTATAAAAAATTAATAATAAATTCCTTGAAATTAGGAGAGTATAATAGACGTCACCTGCTCGCATCGATCCTTTGCGTGCGAGTCTCAGTAGTCCTTTCTTCTTCAGGATGAAACTTCCTCCAATAAACAAACTGGAGCTGATGGCCAACGCCAGGCCGATGTAGAAATCGAATCTGCCTCGATCCTGACCCATGGTGAAGATGTGATCGTCTGTCACATTGAGCAGTGAGCACAGGAACCGTCCTCCTCCTCGTCCTCCTGCGGAGCAGCCAAAGCCGGACACCACACCTGTCAGAAACAAGCACACAGCAGACACTACATAATGAGCAATCTGCGGTTAGTAATAATAAAAACAGAAAATGCAGACTGATTTGATCTTCTCAAATGCTCCTGTGATTATTGGAAGGTTTTAATTAAAAACTGGAGGCTTAAAAAAAATACTAAATAAAGCAGTAAGTGTTCAAATCTTACCATTTTGATAACAAACTTTACAAAGACCACATGTACCACCACCTAGTGCTGTTTCATTCATGTCACATGAATAAATAAACTCCAGAGAGATTCCTCTGTGTGTGTGTGTGTGTGTGTGTATCAGCTCACAGCAGACATTTGAGTAAATTCAGGAAGTGCCTCCTGCTGCTAAGTAACCTCCTGACTTCCGCCCTAACGTACTGCGTAGTGCGCGAGGACAGAGCGGCGCGCACGTGCCAGCGCACAATGCTTCCGCACTACGTAGTATGCTAGTGCGCGCGCAGAGGGCTAGCATACTAACGCTAGCGCTAAGTCGTCTAACCGGATTCCGGAACCGCTTTCTATTGGTTTCGCAAGCCATCATAGACACCTTATAAATACCTGCTTGTTTCCCGGTGCTCAACACAAACACTGTCCGGACCACAGGAGCCTCATTTTAACGGATTGTTGTCTTCGCTTTCGACTGGAAGTCTAACACAGAACTCCAGACCCCTCTGACCACCATCCATCCAACAGTGAAAGGGCAGCACTGTGCGCATGCGCAAATCAACTTCCACCTCCGATTAGTCAAAGGCATGACGCGTGACTGGTGCATAAACGTAGATGCCGCATCCGCCGTGTGTTCAAACGTCAACAAGTCCGCCATATTGGTTAGGACAAGACTGTTAACAAGTAAACAGTTGTATCTAGGCCTTTATGATGTATAATAAAACATTGGTCACCCTTATTTCAAATCTGAATTTGATATCATTGCTCGACGCCATATTGGAAAGGTCAACTTCAGACTTTAGTATTTAAAAAAAAAGTCATTCTAATTTACAAACTTTCCATTTAATAGTATTAATATAGTGCTTTTTAAAGATAATTGACATTGTATAGTGGCTGGCTTTAAAGAGATACGTAGACATGCAAATATAAACACACACCCAAAGTTAATAAATTCATCATTACACATCAAGGCAACAGGGGAGCCATAGTGGCTAGCAGTGTCTCCTCGCACCGCCAGTGTCTGGGTTTGATTCCTCCCTCTGGTCCGTTTGCATTTTCTCCCTGTGCTTGGTGGGTTTCCTCCGGGTAATCCGGTTTCCTCCCACAGTACAAAGACATGCAGATAAGGCTAATTGGTGTTCCTAAATTGTGTGTGTGTGTGTGTGTGTGTGTGTGTGTGTATGCACCCCGCACCGCGTCCACCCCGCCTTGTCCCCTAAGTCTCCTGGGATAGGCTTCAGGGCCCCCCGAGGCCCTGTATACAGGATAGAGCAGTATTAGACAATGAATGAGTCAGTTTCACACCAACACACTAAAATTATTTTATTTGACTGTTATGACTAATATTTGTTCCCTTCTTTCGGTTTTGGAATAAGTCTTTAAGCATGCATAGAAGTTGCAATTTGACATAATTAAGATATTAATAATAATAAAAGAGTCTGGGTCTTTGCTCAGTCTGAGGGTGGACTGTCTCAAAGACAACCAGCTAGGGATCTTGAAATAGCCCTCTCAATTGTTAGCAAAAGAAAAGCGGGGAAAAACATGAACGGAGTCGTGACCTGGTCGACCTGGACCTTCTGAAAGACGCTTTTGTGATCTGTTGTGAGAAAACAACCCTTTCATTCTAGTCGCCGGGCGAGTTAAAGCTCCTAAAGCTGCTGAAGGAAAGTCAACAAAGTATTAATAACATATTAATGACTAAACGTTATGTTTATGTACTTAAAACTTTAACACATTTTTATATATTTCACTTTAGAACCTGTGAGGGTCTAGTTACTGGGTACTGGGTAGATTTTAATTTATCCCTAATGAGCAAGCCAGAGGTGACAAAGGTGAAGACTTTAGTTTATGTTTAATCAATTTTCAAACCTAAAAAAATATAATTTCTAAAGTGATGATTTACCTTTTAAGGTCACTGGCGGTCGTCTAAGCATTTCACTGCATATCGTAATGTGTATGACTGTGTATGTGACAAATAAAATTAGAATTTTTTATATATTTTACATATTTTATATTTTAAGTCACACACAAGGTCTCTGTCTTTAAATTAATCTGAATTAGTTTCATTTGGGAAAAAAAAAAAAAAAAGCTGGACAAATGTTATCAAAAACAAAGATAAATCCAGACTGTTTTCGGCAGCTGGTCCTGACACTGTTTATTTAAAAAAAAGTAATTATGATAACTGTAACACAATAATTCTGGAAATAATGTGAAATAGTGAGAATAGTGAGAGGGCTCGAATACCTTTAATTGATTTATTTTTCATTATTTAAAAAAAATCATTTGTTTTTTGGTATTTGTTTCCCAACCCAATGAAAAAACGTGTTCAAAAGCAAAAATTAAAAAAGGATAACAAGCACTTAATTTCCATTTTGTCATGTTCTTTATCTTTATTTTTTGTAGAGGAAAGAAGAGGATTATCTTCAAACAGGTAAACATGATTGCTGAGATAATTTCATGTATAAAACCCGTGTAAGATTCAAGAGAGACCTTTTTATTTTCTTTCTGTCCGGCTGTCTTTAACATCACTCTGTGCACGTACAGTATCACCAACTTTAACATTTTAAAAAATTAGTTTTTACTTGTTTTTGATCTTGGTTTTATCCTTTTTTTTTTTGTTGTCATTATAATGAAAAACAAATGAACGCAAGGCACATGGACCTTAGAGGAATTCAGATCTACATAAACGGTCCTGCATGACCAAACTGAAAAAGTCGCCTCCCCTACATCCATTAATTACACATATCAATATTTACATAAAGCACTTTTATTGATTAAGTATACAGAAAATAATTCATTCATTCATTCATCTTCTATACCGCTTTATTCTGCTTTATATTTATCCTGTATTCAGGGTCGCGGGGGGCCTGGAGCCTACAGAAAATAATAATAAATATAATTATAAATGTGGTGACGTTTTTTCATTAAAAACAATGAAACATGTTGTGCTTATTGTTTTTCATTTTATTGCATTAATAAATTATTTATAAATACATTTTAAATTAACAATCTGCTCAATGAATTTGTTAAATGTTCAGTTCCACTTTTCTGTACATCTTCCAACAAAAAAGAGTTTACAGAAATATGGGGGGGAAATCTTAAAAACAGTATTCATTTGAACAACAATATTAAAACAAATTAATCCATAAATTAAGATGACTTCATCATTGGTTCATGTTTTGTGAGAATTGTGTTTTATATTTAAGTTTAAAAAGTTAATGAGAAATGTAGACAATTTATTATTCTAGTATAATATTTAATAATTATCATTTCTATTAATATATAAAACTAGAAATTTATAATTTCGCCTGTTTCATGTTGATTATATTAACCCGCTCACATGGCCAGCGTAAATAAAGGCGTCTGTGTGAACGCTGTCATCTGTATGAAGTTTTGTGTGTGTGTGTGTGTGTGTGTGTGTGTGTGTCCCATCTCCAGGCACAATGCCATTCTTTCAGAACATATAGTACATCTCACTATTCCCCATCACAACCCTAACATTCGGAGTGTTTATGACAACACACACACTCCTACAGGGAAAAGACACTGCTGTCAGATGTGACATCTGAGTTACACATGTAAAGTTGAGTGCAAAGGATTAGACACATTTCAGATGAAATAGATACCAAACCACGTACTGTAGCAGCAAAACATTTGGTGTGTTTGGTTTCACGGATATGTTCGTCCTAATACTTTCAGATGTATAAAATATGTAATAAAATCTTCTCTATAACTCTCAGCCATTATTTATATTTTTCAAGAGTTTTCCAGTTTCACGTCCCACCACCTGGTCATAAATAACGTTCAACACACCCATATTTTTATTGAAAAAGTGGAAGGAAAAAACGGCATTGTGGCGTAGTGATTAGCACCGTGGCCGTGTAAGTAAAAGTGTAAAGGGGTTACCGTAAGGATAAGTGGGTTTAGAGAAAAATAACAAGGTTGACATAAGGGTGACAGGAAAGCCATAAGGGAAGCGAAATTAACAATGGGACTGACTTGGTAGAGGGAAATGACGTAAGGATACCAGGAATGGTGTAATGGGTAATAGGATTGATATAAGCCTAAGTGATTGACTTAACAGTAGTAAAATTGACAAAGATAACAGAATGGACATACAGATAACAGGATGTAACATTTACACCCATGTTCTAAATATTTAGATATTGTCTAGACAAGCTGTAGTATTTATTTAGCTTTATTTACTTAGTTGTGTGTTACCAGTTAAATCACTGTTAAATCATTATGTTAACAACCGCAAAACAGATTTCCAAAAATTTCCATAGAGGAACAGGATAATAATAATAATAATAATAATAATAATAAAGAAAAAAATTGCTAATAAAATAAAACATGTCCAGTAGGGGTGTTGTATTCTGACACTGATGGGTATAGCCCAGGATGAAATGAGCACGTTCTTTAAAAACAACACTGAAGATCGTCTGAGGTAGGAGACATGAAGAAACCTAAACTAGTCCTCTTTCGTTCTGACTGGAGTCCATGTGAGCACGGCTTCCTGAGATATTCGTAACAACATCACTCCTACTGATATTGTGATGAATCCACACAAAATACCCAAACAGTCCTGAACCCCAAGCTCTTCCCATTCTTTAAACAAGATGGCGGTAGCGAGGATGACCGAGGATGTGAACGTGACGTAATACACGGCCTCGAACATGTTGGAGCTGAAGTTCTCCAAGGCTCTGTTGATAAAGGTGAACTGGGTGAGGATGCTGACCAGGAGAATTCCCAGCAAGCACAGGAAGAGGAACAGAGCCCCATTATCAGGAGAAGGATCTCCACCAAACGCCTCCTTCGCAGCCAGACCCAGGCCTTTACAGCTCGGCACGGTGAAGCTTCCAAACAGGGAACAGATTCCCACGTACACCATGATGTTGGACTTCCCGTATGCTGGAGACAGCCAGCCAATCAGCAGCACCAACAGCAGCACCACCAGGGTGATGTAGCTCAGGAACACTGAAACGTAATGATGAAAATATAGAACAGAACTGAAAAGGTAACGTAAATGTAACACTGATGACATAAGGGTGACTAGGTTGACATAAGGTCAGTAGGACTAACAAAAGGATAACAGGAGGGGCGTGAGTGTAGCAGGACTGAAATAGGACAGTCGAACTGACATAAGGGCAATGGGATAGACATAAAGGCAACAAGGTAACAAGGTACGGGGGACAGAGTGGCCATAATGATGTTTGTTATAATGAGGTTGACACAGAATAAGGGTAATATAGTGGACAATAAAGGTATGAAAGTAAACACTTTCAAGGGTAACAGAGTGAGTATAAGGGGAAACAGAGTGGACACTAAGGCTAATAGAGTGGACACCAATGGTAACAGAGTGAGCATAAGGGTAAGAGGGTGGACACTATGGATAAGAGGGTGGACACTAAGGGTAAGAGAGTGGACATTAAGGGTAAGAGAGTGGACATTAAGGGTAAGAGAGTGGACACTAAGGGTAAAAGAGTGGACACTAAAGGCAAGAGAGTGGACACTAAGGGTAAAAGAATGGACACTACAGAGTGGACACTAAGGGTGACAGAGTGGATACTAAGGGTGACAGAGTGGATACTAAGGGTGACAGAGTGGATACTAAGGGTGACAGAGTGGACACTAAGGGTGACAGAGTGGACACTAAGGGTAAAAAAGTGGACACTAAGGGTAAGAGAGTGGACACTAAGGGTAAAGAGTGGACACTAAGGGTAAAGAGTGGACACTAAGGGTAAAAGAGTGGACACTAAGGGTAAGAGAGTGGACACTAAGGGTAAGAGAGTGGAGACTAAGGGTAAGAGAGTGGAGACTAAGGGTAAGAGAGTGGACACTGAGGGTAAGAGAGTGGACACTGAGGGTAAGAGAGTGGACACTAAGGGTGACAGAGTGGACACTATGGATAAAAGAATGGATACTAAGGGTGACAGAGTGGACACTATGGATAAAAGAGTGGACACTATGGATAAAGAGTGGACACTAAGGGTAAAAGAGTGGACACTAAGGGTAAGAGAGTGGACACTAAGGGTAAGAGAGTGGACACTATGGATAAAAGAGTGGACACTAAGGGTGACAGAGTGGACACTAAGGGTGACAGAGTGGACACTAAGGGTAAGAGAGTGGACACTATGGATAAAAGAGAGGACACTAAGGGTGACAGAGTGGACACTATGGATAAAAGAGTGGAGACTAAGGGTGACAGAGTGGACACTAAGGGTTACAGAGTGGACACTAAGGGTAAGAGAGTGGACACTATGGATAAAAGAGCGGACACTAAGGGTGACAGAGTGGACACTAAGGGTAAGAGAGTGGACACTATGGATAAAAGAGTGGACACTAAGGGTGACAGAGTGGACACTATGGATAAAAGAATGGACACTAAGGGTGACAGAGTGGACACTATGGATAAAAGAGTGGACACTATGGATAAAAGAGTGGACACTAAGGGTGACAGAGTGGACACTATGGATAAAAGAGTGGACACTAAGGGTGACAGAGTGGACACTAAGGGTGACAGAGTGGACACTATGGATAAAAGAGTGGACACTAAGGGTAAGAGAGTGGACACTAAGGGTGACAGAGTGGACACTAAGGGTGACAGAGTGGACACTAAGAGTAAGAGAGTGGACACTAAGGGTGACAGAGTGGACACTAAGGGTGACAGAGTGGACACTAAGGGTGACAGAGTGGACACTAA
>JAQMYG010000036.1:2065480-2083713 GCA_030014215.1 Clariallabes teugelsi | reverse complement strand
ACACACACACACTGATCCAGTGTCTTACTGATCGCGGTGGTATGGTTGATATGATGTCTGTATTTTTTGATGTTTAATTTTCCTCTGGAAGGATCATGAAAAGTGAATCCGGATGTTTTTGCTCCAAGCCTGATATATCTGGTCATCCAGGGTTTGTGATGCGTCATTCACTCGGCCCTGGGGCGGCTTATAAACCCCCGGCGAGGAGATGAAATAGATTGCAGTTCATAAATAGAGTTCAGGCTAGCGTATGATTAACGTCAAAGCAAAGTGTTATGAAGTCATACCGCATACATACACTTTATAAAGTACTGTGCATCATCACTAGAGCTACTTATGGGTAGCGATAATCATGTCAGCCATTATAATGCATATTAAAACGTACATGACCTGATCCAGGTGTTATAATGCATCACAACACGATTATCTACAGTGTTATCATGCGCTACGTATTCTGGTGTTATAACGCATGTTAAACTTACTTATTAACTATTTATAACTGTTCGTACCCAGTGCTGCAATGCATTATAGCTTGAGTTATTATTTGTCTTCTGCCATTATGAAGACGTTCATTATTCTCCTGCCCGTGTGCTACGCATGTAGCGCCTCATAACTGCTTATGGGTATTGATACAGAAATGTTCATGGTGTTATAACACCATGCAAGAATGTATCAGAGTGTTATGCACATCACTATTTATAACTATTATAACTATCAGTGTTCTGATTCATTACAGCGAGTGTTTACAGTGTTCTTAAGAACAGATATTGTAGCATGTTATATGTTCAGACTTTTATGACATTTTCCCACATGCATGTGTTTAATGCAGTGAGGATAAGGAAGATTTATAAGTAAATACTATAATTGTGTGTGCATGTGAAGTGTGTGTGTGTGTGTGTGTGTGTGTGTGTGTGTGTGTGTGTGTGTGTGTGTGTGTGTGAGCTCCACGCTGTAATCATGAGATGCAGAAGTGTGTAGAGATAAGAGATTCCTGAGTGCACCGTGGCCTTTTACTCACAGAGATGCTCTTGTTCACGGCTTCGTGCCTCGAGCTCTCAGAAGGTTCAACGAGGAAGTGTGTTCAGCACGAGACTGTGTATACACTCACACACACACACACACAATCACAGAGGTCTGAAGAGACTGGAGACTCCTTCATTACGTCCATGTGACATAAACGTCTGCTTACTTTAGGAAAACTGCAGAATATCTGTAGTGTGATTTTAATCCATTTACAATAAGTGTTTGTCTGCTTACCTGTTTGTCTCGTCTCAATCTACTTGTCTTTCTGTTACTCTGCTAGTCTACCTCTCCATAAATCACTCTGTCTTTCTGTCATTTCCTTCTGTCTTTCTACTGTATCTAGAACTATCACTCTGTCTCTCTCTCTCTGTCAGTCTACTTATCTGTCTGTGTATCCGCACTTTTATGGATTTCTTAATTTGATCAGTTTATTAACAATAGTTAAATGTTTAAGTTAACAGGATTGTGTTAGTATAAATTAATACGGTCTAAATTTGTCATAAAATATATTACATTTATTAAAATTATTATTATTATTATTCATTAATTTCTTCTCATTTATTTATGTGCATGTATATATGAATGTGTAAAGCGCTTTAATATCCTACTTTGCTTTGACTGTGTGTGTGTGTGTGTGTGTGTGTGTGTGTGTGATCCAGGTGGATAAGGACTTTATCCCTGGCCTGATGTACATCAGAGATAACGAGGCGTCGGCCGAGGAGTTTGAGGCGATCCCGCTGCCCTTCACCGTCCCCAACGCCTGCGGTCAGGAGGTCCAGCTCAGCTCCAAATACTCACACATCAGCCTGGAGAACCGGGCCGAGTACGTCCGGCTCGCCATCAACTACAGGTGAGGACTCCGCCCCTGAACACCTCTGTCTGGAGTTAATGCGCTGACGAGGTTGATGATCTCACTTTAAGCTCCCAATACTCTTGTGTTTCTCCAGCATTACTGAGTACAGAGAGTCACCGACTTACGAAACATTCGAGTTACGAATTTTCGCAAATACGAACGGACCGCGGTGCTACGAGCATTCCGTAGATTAACAAATCATGGAAGTAGCTACACTGTAGTGCACCAGATACCAAAATGCACAATTATATACAATATTTTCAGTGTGTAAGTGAACGTATAAAATGTCTAAAGGCTTACATGTGGTTACGGTTTTTGACCACATGATGGCAGTGTGGGGGAAAAGAGTACAGATGTCAGCGCTCAGATTTAGTCGCGTGGATTGGTTTGCTTTACATTGTATATTTGTGTCAAATGTGAATAAGACACACTTTGTCTGACTTAAGAACAAATCCGACTTATGAACACGCTCCGGGAATGGAAGACGTTCGTAAGTCGGGGACTTAATGTAAATGATTTAACCTCTAAATAAATCGTGTGTGTGTGTGTTTCAGGCTGCATGAGTTTGATGAGCAGGTGGCTGCGGTGAGAGAGGGCATGGCTCGGGTGGTGCCTGTTCCTCTCCTCTCTCTCTTCACCGGGTACGAGCTGGAGACCATGGTGAGAACTTGGGCACACACACACACACACACACACGCTTTCTAAATTATCCCTGGCCACAGTACAAATCTCCGCCCACTGCATATTCGCCCCGCCTCTTGTACAGCCGTGTTTGTTTTTCAGGTTTGTGGCAGTCCTGACATCCCGCTCCACCTGCTGAAGTCAGTAGCTACGTATAAAGGGGTGGAGCCAACAGCGCCGCTCATCCAGTGGTTCTGGGAGGTGATGGAGTCCTTCTCGAACACGGAGCGCTCGCTGTTCCTCCGGTTCGTGTGGGGCCGAACGCGGCTGCCCAGGACCATCGCCGACTTCCGCGGGCGAGACTTCGTAGTGCAGGTGAGCGTTTTAAACCCTCCCGAACGTGTTTAGGTTTTAAACGCGGGAAGATTTCTGCAGGATCCGAGTGCGATGTCGTAACAAAACACTGAATTCTGACCTCGCAGGTTCTGGATAAGTACAACCCTCCGGACCACTTCCTGCCCGAGTCGTACACCTGCTTCTTCCTGCTCAAGCTGCCTCGTTACTCGTGTAAACTGGTGCTGGAGGAGAAGCTGAAGTACGCCATCCACTTCTGCAAATCCATCGACACCGACGACTACGCTCGCATCGCGCTGAGCGGAGAACCGGCCGCCGACGACTCCACCGACGACTCGGACAACGACGACGCCGACTCCTTCGCCTCCGACTCCACACAGGACTACCTGACTGCTCACTGACATTCTCTGTCTCACACACACACACACACACACACACACACACACACACACACACACACACACACACACAGAGTCAGATGACTAGGGAGATGGAACATGCTGCCAAGAAAGAAAAAAAAAAATAGAGAGATTTAAAACACTCAGTTTGAAGAAGTCTGTTTTAGACTCAGACACACACACACACACACACACACACACACACACATGTATCTATACTACCACGACTAAAATCTTTATGTGCAATTAGCTTTAAAAGCACTATAAGCTGGTGAAGAAAAAAAAAAGAAGAAAGAATTTTTTTAGTTTATTTAAATGAAAATAAAAAAGCAGGAGCCAGAGCGGTGGAGAAACTGGACATCGTGTGATGGGTTCTAGACGTTGTGTTTGTATTTTTTCTGCCCCGACCGTGTAGCCTAGCACTGTGCTGACCACCCCTGATCATCGGACAAGCAGCTTCTCCGTTAATGTGCAGTGTTTTAATTTTCCCCTGGTAGAACCGCGAGCGCGAGTCAGCCTCGTCCTTGTCCTCGTCCTCGCTCTGATCGCTCGGTCGGTCAGTCGGTGTCACCCGGACCTCATTCGGGGGTGGTTTTCAAGGCTTCGGTCGCTTGTGTTGAGTTCCCTTAAAACCCCACCCTCATTTGTGTCCGTGTGTGTGTTCGGCTTCCTGATGAACTGTAAATAGTTATTGTGCCATGTGTTCATAAGATGTCTCATTCCGATGTAATAATGTTAATACAGTTCTGTTTCAAATAAATATTAAACTGAAAACGTCACTGATCCGGCACTTTATTTTGTGTGTCAGCAGCAGCTTTGTTGTATCAAGTTCGTTATGGTTGCTATAGCAACAGCTCTTTCACAGGGTAGTCGAGCTGCTTTAAAGTAATTAACTTTATAAACATTAAGTGTAACTATAAACAGATACACAGTACTTATCAGACTTTAATTAATAAAAACTTTAAGATATAAAATGTTTCAAAGTGAAACATTTTATTTAATACATTTTATTCTTTTAGTGTTTAATTGGATACTTGGTGAGAAATAAGAGCAATTTTCCAAATATTTTATTTCTAAGAGTTCTAAGAGGCGGAGCTTAACATTTCCTCCAGCTTATTTGAAGCATAATGGCTATAGGCTTCATGTGATCTATAGGAATGACCTCATTGGTCATGTGACCCGACCACAATATTAACTGATACAACAGATTCATGGTACGTTTATATAGCTATAAATAAAATGAGTCAAACATCATACAGTGTAAATAAAGAGCCTCGAGACATGAGCACGGCTCCTCTGTGTGGTCTGGGAGAACCAGCTCTCTCTCACACACACACACACACACACACACACACACACACACACTCGCTTCAAAATGCTAAATAAATATAATTACGCAGAGCGAAGTTCATGTCTTATGCTAAGTGTTTGTATGTTAAGATATAAATCTTTTTCCCACAGATTCCTCCCTCGTATTACACACACTTTCTTTCTGGCATTAATGCTGTAGGATTAATGAAATTCCTTCTAATTAGGTCGGGAGTCTAAAGTGGATTAACGACAGGACTTCCTGGATCACAGAAGAGCATGAAAAATATTCAAGACGGAGTTCATTCAAGTTATTTAATTGGTGGATTAGGAACCACAGGAGCCGTCAGTAGCAGGTCCTAGTGCTTTGTTATTGTTATTATTGTTATTATTATTATTATTATTATTCATGATGAAAGTGAAATAAAGATGTCCTTTTTGGTGGATAACCGAGTACTTTAGGACATATTTCATGGATCTGTACTTTACTTGAGTAGTTTTATTAGTAGAAACTCTTTCCTTTACTCCACTACATCCTACAACAAATATCTGTACTTATACCGAACTGTACATTTGTACTTATATACATTTCTGCATGTCGTCATGTTCTATAACCGCTAGTGGCTGCTGACTATTGCGTAATTGCTTTCACTTAAGTACACAAGTAAATGGAGGACTTCCCTTCATCGGCCAAGAGTTTCACTACTTTTACTCAAGTCCAGTCTTTCTGTACTTTTCCCACCTCTAATGACAATTTAAAACATAAACTTGCAGAAGAAACACCAACACCTGGGACATTGATCTCACATTAGCTGCCATTTAAAAATCAATTGCCTGGGTCACATGACCTGTAGCATAGACAATGATTTATAGATTTACACTTGCGTATGATACTTATATATGTATACTTTTTTTTCTTTTTCTTCTTCTTTAAAACATTTAACATTCTGTATCTTTTGAACGATCCCCACATCCTCTACTTGACAAGGTTTTGTTACTGGAGTGAACTTTTGTGAAAGTAAAGGGTGCACAAACTTTTGCAGCAGAAACATGGCTGTGTCTCCTCTCCTGACATCAACCCTGTGGCAGCTGCACATGACGCCGAGCCAGAAGGATTACTCGGGATCTTAATGAAGGGGGAAAAAAAAACACCAACATTTTTTCGTTCTTTGAAATTATTCTGTGATAAAATCGCTATGGTTACACAACGCCTGGAGAAGCGCTCGCGTCTGAGTGTGCTTTGAAATATTTAAACGTTATTAACCTTTAGAAGTAGAGATGGCACGGATCTAATACTGAGATCAGGAAAGGATGAAAGCATCAGATACAAAATGAAGCAATTATTGTTTGTTCAACTGTTTTTCGCAGTTTGAAAAGATTGAAATTGAATGAAAAACATCTTTTTAAAATTGGAAAAAAATAAATGTTTATATACAATGATTGTATTTTATTCGGTAGGGTTGACTTCATTATATTTATACTTTATTCTACATTATACAACCATTAGTTAGTCCGGACCGAGTAATCTGATTGGCCGAGAGGCGTTATTCCACGAGTGCTGATAATAGACAGTAACAGCACTGTGAGGTGTAAATATACAGTATGTATGAGTGGGTGTGTCCCAGGTGTTGTCCAGTGGTTAATGACACTAACTGTGTGTCTCAGCGTGGGTGAGAGTACTGTAGGTCTGTACGGTCCGCAGTACTGAGGAGAGAGCAGCTGCCTGACAAAACCCACATTCACAACCAGTCAATAATGGTTTCTAAGCCAATCCAAACAGTCTCTAAGCAGTTGGTGTTGTGGTGTTATTTATCTACGAAGCTACCTAGGTACTAACACAAGGCTGAATCCCAAATCCCTCTTTAACCCCTGATCAAAGGCACTACTTGTGCCACGGAACGAGGGATTGTACTGTACACCCTACATAGTGCACTAGCTTTCTATTTAACACGTTGGGATTCGAACCCTGAAGTTAACGGAGCTGATATTCTAAAGTGTAATAAGTGGAAATATAAAGTGAATCTGGTGAGTTTCTCAGGACTGTCCACCACCTCCATGGTTTATTCTCATCACCTTCTGGATACAGTGTACCGCTAAGAGTTTATACACTAATATCACCTCCTGTTAATTACACTAACTGTTGCTGACTAGCCGCGGTTAGTTAGTTCCACCAGGATATCTAGTTAAAGAAAAAGAAACAAATCATAAACTGTTGATAATAAATGGTGTTTGTGGAACTGTTGTATAAAAGCGATATCACACTCAAGGTCGTGCTGTTATAACTGAATATCAGCACGGCTGTGTAATCTTCAGTACTCGCTTCTGCCTTGTGATTATTGTTTTTGGGTTTGTTAAAGTGGGATTTATAGATTTTTTTTTTTTTTCTATTTCAGCTCCTTTAGAAGTCTCTCTCTCTCTACAGCAAGAAATAAAATATCAGATCAGCACGTCATGCTCCACGTGTCTCCAAGCCCTTCTGTTCCTCTACATCATGATTCTAACACCACCACCGTGCTTCATCACAGGAACGCTGATACCTGAGGTATTGTCTGTAATAACATTCTGTATTTACACCAATTGTCTCACTAGTATATATATTCCAGACGCACTCGTCACGTCACATCCTGTCTTGTGAACTCCAGACGTGCCTTAGAAGATTCTTCCTTCTGGCTGCTGTAACACAGACGCTGGGTTTCTCACAACAACAAAGTCCTGGGCTCCTGAGTTCTGCTCTAATGAGTTCTTCACTTGCCTGTGTGTGCTCCGCTTCACCAGTGTCTGGGTCGCGCCATCTTTTTCCCCACTTTGCTCTAATGAAGGAGAGTCTGGTGTAAGAGACACCGAGAGAGTGTGAAAGAGGGAGACTTTCTCTTGAGACTTTCTGGAAGAGTGTGGGAGTGATGTGCTGAGAGTAACTGACATTAAACCCTGCGAGTGAGTGAGGGAGTGATACGGAGGGGGTGAGTGAGTGAGTGAGTGAGGGGGTGAGTGAGTGCGATTTTAAGATATAGTGAAACAGTAAGACTCTAGGAGATAGTGATAGAGTGAGAGAGTGACAAGGGTGAGTTAGTGAGCGTGCAATATGGAGAGAGAGAGATGGAGAGAATTAAATGATGAAAGAGTGAGATACAAACTTAGAGATTTAGTTTACTTCTATACGCACTTCATTATTAACCATTTATGATGTCTACGTTTCTAACATCAAATAAAGATTTCAATCTTTTACATCAATAAATGAATAGACAGAAAAATAAAACAGAGAGTGAGTGTGTGTGTGTGTGTGTGTGTGTGTGTGTATCAGTGAAGCTGTATGAACTGTGTGATATTTAGTGAAGGTGAATCAGGTCAGTCCCGAGCTCGCAGTCGGTCACATGAGCAGCTAAGACTCTCTCTCTCTCTCCATCTCTCTCCGCGTTTCCCCCGCAGCCGGTTCTGATCCGTCTCCTGCGCGTGATTCACCACGTCACCCTGAAACACACTTTCACATTTTTATACATGACCTTCACAATACCTGTTAGATCAGAGACGCTGGAACGCCAATTAACACACACTGAGAAACGTACAGGGGTGCGGATTCCTCTCTTTCATTCACTCACTCATTCACTCACACACTCACTTATTCATTCATTCATTCGCTTACACTCATTCAATTACACTAGCTCACTCACTCACTCACTCACTCATTCATGCTTTTACTCACAGACTGACTTACACACACCCCTTCACTCACTCACTCATATTCACTCACTCACTCACAAACCCAATCACTTACACTCACAAACTCACACCTTTACAGTCACTCATTCACTCACTCACTCGTTTTCTCACACATACTGAAAAACTTTTAAACTAATAACTTCTCATTTATTCATTCACGCTTTGAGTCACTCACTCACTCATTCATTCACAAAATTATCTCTCATTCGTCTGTGTTGATGATAAACGAACTGAGTTTGGCGACTGACAGTGCTGAAAAGTATTGGCATCCCACCCGAAAATGTATTTAAACAGTGTGAGTTTGTGATTTGCATATGCGTTCACATAAAGTGTTGGCACCCCATCTTAGTTGCTGTTCGTGCTCACCACCCCCTCATTCCCACATATCACACATTCATTTCAGGGTAAAACATTCACTTAATGAAATATAACGTCTTACAAAACAATCAGGTGACGTGAGAGTGACTTCAGGTCATTTTACACCAACACACTGACTGTGGAGTCGAGGAGGGTTCCCATTGAAGTGGTCCTACATGTGACGCAGTCAGCCTGGGGGGTTGAGTGTGTGTGTGTGTGTGTGTGTGTGTGAGTGTGAGTGTGTGTTTGAGTGAGAGAGATTTCACCCTTTGGTCACGTGACATCAGACTGTGATCCCAATGTCAACCAGGTGACTCTCTCAATGACTGGCATTGTGGATTATCTGTCAGCTCAGATCTCTACACGTGTGTGTGTGTGTGTGTGTCTGCAGACACGTGATGGTTTGGTGATTTGCTCCTTTTCAACTCAAAGCTGAGAAATCAGATTGTTTTGACTTGAGAGCAGATTAAAAGCTTTCCTATATGTGAGTGAATAGATTCCCTATACATTCTACATTCCTCTGTGTGTGTGTGTGTGTGTGTGTGTGTGTGTGTGTGTGTGTGTGTGTGTGTGCGTGTGTGTGCGTGTGTGTGCGTGTGTGTGTATGTGAATGTGTGAGTATGTGAATGTATGTGAATGTGTGAAAGCCGCCCTACACAGTAGCCCCCCCTGCTCTTGCTCCTGCTCTCGTCTAACCCCGGTCTTGATTCCTATCAAAGGTAAATTGAAGGTTAATTTATTTTTAGTTTCTATTTTGCATGAATTATTTTTATATGAATATTTTTGGGCTGTGAAATGAATCATTTGAGATTCTATTATTTCTTATGGGGGAAATTCGCTTTGATATATGAGTATTTTGATATACAAGCACGATTCCGGAACGAATTATGCTCGCAATCCAATGTTTTACTGTATAAACACTGCAGAACGCAGCAGGAACGGGGTCGAAACGGAAAAATACTCACTAGACGCAATGAGATCGAACCGAGTTATTACTATATCTGATCAGATCGCACCACTCTCTTACCAGGCGCTTACAGTATAAAGCACTTACTATTGTGTCCAGCTGGTTGGTATAAATACAGTGACACACACGGTGCTTTTCATCATGAAGTGATAGTGTGAAGAATTAGATCCAGAATTTATATTTAATTCTCTGAACGTGACATGGACACGCTGATAACCTGCTGCATGCGTGCCATGGTCGTGATAAGCACCAGAAGAACTTCATTTTAACTTACGTCCTTATACAATGTGGTGTGGACCTACCATGGTCATAGGACAAGCTTGAAGAGGTCGTTGTGAGAACTCCATTGATGTAGTAACAAGAAAGTGACATGCCAGTGACATCCAGTGTTTCTTGTCCATGTCATGCTTGTAGTACGTCAGTTACACTATTCAATTCAATTCAATTTTATTTGTATTGCGCATTTAACAACAATTTTATTTGTATAGCGCTTTTGCCATTGTCATAAAGCAGCTTTACACAATCAAAAGAAATTATGAATGTTTGTATGAAATGTGAATGTGTATGAATCAAAATCATTAGATAGTCCCTGATGAGCAAGTCGAAGACAATGGTAGCAAGGACAAATTCCCTGAGACTCCCCATTAACTGGTTAATGCCATTGTTACTACTGTACATCCTCAATAAGGTCTTCCTGTGCCTTGCTTCACCCGCATTCCAAATAGGATTTTTTTTTAACATGTCCAAAAAAATAAGTGACGCAACTCAACGTCAAGGGAGACAATAATACTGTACATGCTTACTGGTTTCTTCTGTGTTCCTGCCAAGTTCTTACTGAATTCATTTAAGTTTTTAAAGAACGTGGCTCACTGTGTGCTTTGTACAATAAGTCAGTTTTTCCTCATGTCTAATCTCTTCTATTGAAGAATGCCTTTAGACGACACTCGAATGGATTTGATCTATAATGGTTGTAAGGTTTCGCACAAACCTGTGGGGTCCATGCCAGCTCACGTGCCCATTGTCATTGAAGCAAAAATAGCCTATACCAAAAACTCAGAAACTCATTCAAATATTTCATATTATTATATAATATATAATAATAATAATAATAATAACAATAATAATAATAATAATAATAATAATGCACAGTGGTGTAACCTATAAAATTCCAAAGCTGGTAACCACTAGAAGCTATTGTTGGTCCACTGCAGTCACAAGAGGACACGATGTGCCTACACTCACCATATGGAGTGACTGTGACAGAAATCCAGAGCAGAGATGATCTGTCTGAAGAACTTGCGGGCCTCTTTGGGTGTTAATCTCCCTTTCTTCACCAGGTAGTCAAACAGTTCTCCTCCAGACACGTGCTCTAGAACCAAATACCTGAAGAGTGATAAGAGAGAGGGAGAGAGAGAGAGAGATCATGAGAAAGCTGATTACGAAGGAAAAGCAAATATATATTAAATATTTACAGAGACAGACAAATGGTCAGACAAACAAAGACACAAGTACAGTGACCCAAAGACATTGATAGCCACATGGACCAACAGAGACACAGAAAGTGTAAGAGACAGACACACCAGACAGAGAGACAGAAAGACAGAATGAAAGACTTTTTTTTATCCCCTTGAAGATTTTTTCAGCCTCCTGTTGAGGATACTGAGACATGGAGTAGAACATCTCCCTGAAGGCTACGACGCCAAAGCTGCTACGTCTTTGGATGAACTCAAGAAACACAACTACAAGAAGTCTCATTCCATTCTGCAGGGAAGCGAGAGTGTCATGTCTTTCAAAAGATCATATGATGTCCTCTCTAGGAGCTTTATGAGTACAAAATAAATGGAAGAAATGTAGTCAGGGGTGAGCAGTGGGAATCAGGACTGAGAGGAATCGGGATGAATGATTCCGCGGATTTGGGTTGGAGTTTGCTTCTAGTAATGGAAAAATAAGAATGAAGCTCTGACAGTTTGTCAGTGGATTTCCGGCAAAATATTTCTGGAGGAAAAAAGTTACGACAGGCAGCTTTCTGTTCTTCAGCTGTGTGTTGGAGCGAGGTGAGCTGGTTTACTTGTCATACTGTATGAAATGATCACAATAAAATCTTGCATGGATTCTATTATGGAGTGGACACGTGTCACACGTGTCACATTGTCTAACGATAAACCTTCGACACTGCCCGTATTGTCTCGTGATTTCACATTCCTATTGGTGGGTTTTATGCGAGCGTCGTAGCAGAGGTCACAAATCAATCCAAAATTTTTATTTCAATACCGAACCAAGTTGCCGAAACAACTCACGGAAGAGCATAAACAGAAGCATTTGGATATCTGTGGACAGAATTTGGAAATTTGGGCCGATACTCTAAGGAAGGTGGAAGTTCATTAAAGAGAATCATTACTGGGGACGAGACGTGGAATCATCACTATGGACCTGAGAGTAAACGGCAGAGTATGGAACGGAAACATCCTCAAACGCCAACCGAGAAAAAGTTGAAAAGTCAACCATCAGTAGGAAAATTGATGTTTACAGTTTTCAGGATTCTCAAGGACCTGGATTGGAACATAATCAGGAAAAAGGTTCAGTAATCAACAGTGCTCGTTACAGGGAGATGCTTTTTGAAGAGCTGACGCCAAAACTTCAGATTAAACGCAGAGGACTGCTATCCAAGGGCATTGTGATCTGGCATGACGATACACGTCCGCATACTTCTGCCCACACTGTCGACACTGAAAAAACGAGCTTTAACATTTTGAGATGTTAAAGCATCCACCCTATAGTCCTGATCTTGTTCCATCGGACTTTCACCTGTTTGGTCCCCTGAAAGCAGCCGTACGAGGATGAAGATTCACTTCTGATGAAGAAGTGAAGACAGCTGTACTTTCGTGGCTCGCAGCTCTAAAAACATTTTTTAAATGAGGGAATATGATAGCTTGTTGACAGATGGACAAAGTGTATTGAAAAGCAAGGAGATTATGTAAAAAAAAAAAAAAAAATTGTTATTTCTAAAAATGAATTAAAAATAAATTTTACTGTAAAAAAATTTTTATGTAGAAAACCCACAGCTCCACTGTCTACTCATTATTGCTCACAGCTACAGTATCTTATGATGTTATGGCTTTTATTGCGGGCGATCTTGGAGACTAACACTCGGTTAACATATTCAGTTGTCGATACACATTTTGTCCTTTTTGTGCGTTGTTTTTTCACGGAATAGAAAAATGAAAGAAAGAATCTGGACAGTGCAGCAAATGTCCCAATATAAAACCTCTCTAGCTCACTTTATAACCTGCATATTTCACGTCAAGTCGCCTCATTTCTGCGGCTATCTTTTTAAGTCTAGCGCTAAAAGTAAACTAAGAGTTGCTGCAGGGCGCTCTCTACTGTTGTCATGATTCGCATATATTATAAACGCAAAAAAGTTTCAAAAGTCATTTTTTCACTGCTGTCCATGCTGTGATATTTATTAGTCAGACTATATAGTAAAAGTATCACTCATATAAAAATGCTGGTATAGTATTGTTTTAAAAATTACAGTACCACCATACTTTTTTCATACGAGTATACCGTGTAACACAATTTACAATTTACAAATTTTATAATCCGCTTCTGATGCTAAAACCTTGACTATTAGCCAATATCCATATATTTTCATGGGCTTTTCCTTGAGCCTGTACCAGGGGACTCTGGTCTTGTGCCCCGGCACACATGGGACAGGGCACACAGGCACACATACAGTACACACACTCATTCACACACTACAGGGAATCTGACAATGCCACTTGGACAAACCTGACTGTCTAGCCTGCATGTCGTCCCAAGCACGGTGAGAACATGCAAACCCTCAACCCTGGAGGTGCAAGACAACAGTGCTAACTATAAAAGATTATCTACTGTATGTCTCTTCAAATGTAAACATGCTCACGAAATCCAAATCCAATGCCAAGTCGTTGACAATGCCTATTCGTTACAGGATTCAACCCAATTTATTCTCATTATCCTCTGCTGTATGGACCACCATTTCTTCAGGTACGATACCGAACCTGCTTATCGGACCGATGCCATCGCTAGAACGTTTCCGAACCTGCCAGAACTTTGTCATCAGCTGTCTTTGATCTCAGTGCCACTAGATCTGTCATGTTACATTATACAATAGAATACAATACAATATGCAAATTTGGTCAACAAAATGATACAGTGTAAAGCCAGGTTTAGAGAAAAAGAGGGAGACAGTGTAGTGGGGGGGTGGTTGAATGTTGCTTGTCCCTGCTGGCAGGGAAGATAGACAAGCGCTTGGCCGGAGAAGTTCGCTACACTGCCAGCTGAGCGCATTTCTTCATTCTCTTCCCCACCTGCACTGGGAAATTGAATCTTTGGTTTAAAGGCGCTCTCTGATCTCATTATTATCCTCTGGCCTTTTGTCGCTCTACCCAGAAATTCCTCCCGATCTGTAACTCACACAACCACCATAAATGTCTTAAGCAGTTTTATAGGTTCTGCCGGTGGGCCGTCCTGAGCTTTCTGTCACTCTGATACAATATTGTCTCAACTGGTTTCCTTTGGTGGGTTTAATGACTGTTCTAAGCCGTTAGAGGTTAACAGAGGTAATGCACTCTGACTTCCTGAGCGCACACGGCACAGAGCATCAAGAGCTTAAAGTGAAATTAAACAAAGACGATACACTGAGGAAATTCCTATTTTAATTGCTTGCATTGTGCGAATGGAGATGGGAATAATCCTTTGCCATTTCAGCCAATGCTTCAAGGCTTACACACACACACACACACACACACACACACACACACACACACACACACACACACACACACGCTGACACGCTGACAGGGGCTGGGTGTTATTTCCGAGATGATTATCTGGCATAACATCATGTTATTTGATTGTTCTAAATCGTTTTAAATAAGATTTGTTTGTGCAATTACCTGTCCTATCTGCACAAACTATCAGAGATGCGATTTGATGAGAAATCCTTTTTAGCATTCACAGCATATTATGGGAAGGCAAATGAAATCAAACAAAAGCATGTTGATCTTGTTTTTTTTTGGGCAGCCTGAACATTATCGCAGTTTAAACACGCATTGTTTGTGCCACTTGCTTTATACCGTATGGATCAGATCCACAAGGTCGTGTCGAGGACATTATTTTTAAGGACCTACAAAAGTAGGCAAATGAGATATTTATCTATTCATCTGGTTCAGGCAATTTATAAAGGAAACACCTTTCAGCGTGTGCAAATATTTAAGGGTGTTATGTCGGATTATCATGATGTTTACATGTAGATACATTTCAGGCTGCTGTGAATTCATGGTTTTTAATTATTAATGGTACTTTAAATAGAGTATCCGGGCCTATGAACAACTCGTACTGTACACCCCGACACTGAGATTACATCAACAACTTTTCCAGTCGTATGAAAAAAAAAAAAGCAAGCAAAAATGCAAGACTTACAAATATTTCTTGTTTTCGTAGACATCATGCAACTTCAAAACGTGTGGGTGTTCTATTAGCTTGAGAATAGCGATCTCTCGTTCCACCTGTAGAAAAGAGGAGAAAAAGACACTCAGATCCTTAACCGATTAAGTGCATTTTAATGAACGTGGTGGCGTTTGACGAAGACACGCACTCTTATCATACATGAGGAATGAAGTGATATGGTGAATCTTACGATAGAGTTTCTTCTCAGCGTGAACCGAGAGTTACATCATGAAAAGTTACACGAGAGTTCTCCAAGAGGAAAAAAACAACAACTTGTTATCAGAAGTTCAACAATGCAAACTTTTCTTTCTTTTTTTTTTTTTTTTTTTTAAAGAAGAAGGAAATGCAAGTCGAGGTTGAATGACAAGGCGAGCTGATTAACTGTAACATCACACCGTAACATCCGGGAGAAGTCGAACATTGTAGTCGTTCTTTAAACAGCCGAGAGTGGGAGTTTATAAAGGCCATGATGGCTCCTGAGATGGCACTTATGAGACATGGATAGATCCAGAAAGACATAGATCTGAACAAAGTGCTTCAACATGGGTGCACTGCATATGGCTTTGTTAACAGAACGGAAGACGCTAGATGGTACAGACTGGCGTCTCCTGAGTCCAATGTTGAATTGAGTGGATAGTGCATTGGATTTTGAGACAACGTCCAATGCTACTTGACGTGGTCTATCACCTACATGGAATGACAATATACATACAGTTCTTTCTTTCTTGTGAGGTTCTACTGATTAAATAAAATCTCCATTTCCATCCATTTCCATCATATATATATATATATATAAAACATAATCCGCCCTGTGATGGATTGGCACCCTGTCCAGGGTGTACCCCGCCTCATGCCCTAAGCCTCCTGGGATAGGCTCCAGGCCTCTACGACCCTGAATGAAGGATAAAGCGGTATAGAAGATGAGTGAGATGAGATGAGATGAGATGAGATAACATAACCCACTATATGACAGTCACTGGAGACTATTAGCTGGAATGTTAAATGAACGTTTCCACTGAGAAGGCGTCAGAGTTTTAACAGTTATCTAGTTTACCTTGTTACTTTGTTAATTAATCACATTTGTCTGGACACTTAGTGACTGTTACAAATTACAAATTCCTTTAATAAATGTTATATACAGTGTACCTCACCTTAATTACAGAAAATTCATCCCATCTACTATTGTGAGTTTTTCATTGCTAAGCATTGTTAAACAACACAATATTTAGAGTTTATTAATAAGCTTAGATTGTATACGAAGTATATCAAGAATATATAAAATGACACCATTTCCACACCTTTCAACCACACATACTGGAGAATTTACACTGAAAATATTTACAAAGAAATTATAATGCTTATAATGTATATTCATCTACAATTTTTTTCTTGCATTTTCATGTTTTTGACAAGACTTGAGAAATCCAGCCACCACTGGGGTACAAATAAAGCAATGTCACACAAGAGAGAATGACTGCATCACAGCCGTGCTGATAATCAGTATAACAGCACAACCTCTCTGTCGGTTTTGAATACGGGTTACGGCAGGCAGCTGCTCCTTCCTTTCCACTACTATGGACAGTACAGAGTACTTCACCCACACTGGAGTGATGCATACACTTAAACATCCCAGTACTGTTATCATCTATATGGTAACACTCATGGAACGCCTCTTGTCCAATCAGATTACTCAGTCGTAACTAACCGTTGTGTGAGAATCATTAACAAATGATATACTGCACAGCTCAAAAATAATTATGAAGAGCTCAGGGTGTGACAGATGTTTGCTTATCCCTCTTGATGCACTATTAAGTTCCCCAGAATACACAACACCACCAGTGTGGAACCTCTAATCTGCAAAGCTTTTACCCACAAAATTAATCACAGTCCATCAGAAACAACTTGCCTATGCTCATACTAATGACCTATACGGACATTTCTCTCTATATATTTATATACCCTGCTTTTCTACATTGATTTGTCTCCAACCTGCACACAGCTGCACATGCAGGTACTAGTTGCATACATGGCCAGCACTAAAGTGTACACAGTCTGAATGCATTCTGCTTCTCAATAAATAAAGCAAGTGGTTTTGACATATCCAGCCGAGCCAGCAGGGAAACCAAAGAATTCTCCAAATCTCAAACAACAAAGAGTCTGAAATGCTTAGCCTGAGCCAGAGATTGTGCCCGATGTACGATCAGCATTCATCTCGGATTCCCATCAGTGTCTTGGGAATAGGTCCAGCATGCACAGCTGTCACATGTGATCACATGATGGAAAGAGAGATATTTTCTCTACGCATCTGACCCAGCCTTAAATCATCTCTCCACAAGTCATCTCAAATAGTGTCAGCTTTAAGGCAAATCACAGGGTTCTGGTAATGCAATTGTTCCTGATTTCCTATCATTTGTATAGAAACAACTAACTTACAGGAACTTGTACATATCTAAGGTATGAATTACATTTAAAGAAAAAAAGTATACTCTTTAATATGGTGAAATTCATTGACTCATTGCACCATATTATCAGTGCCAAATGAGGCCAAGCAGGGCCAGAGGCAAGGCCAGGGAGAATACCCAGGCACACACAAGTCCAGAGTTTCATTATGCTACTTCTGCAGGAGTTCAGACTGCTTTTTCTGAGCTGGAGACAACAAACTTTAGGAGTGATATTCTTTTGTATGCTCAGCCTATACCAGGAGACGACAGGTATGAGGTGGAGATACTTCTGATGAGACAAAAGTTCTAGTCATAGGAACGCATGCAGCTAGAAGTAAGATTTTAGATCACACTGTAACTTTAGATGGCCTTTCTGTTTCATCATGTGCAACAGTAAGAGACCTTGGTGTGATTATAGATTCCAGCCTTTCATTTGAGGCTCATGTAGATAATATCACCAGGATAGCATTCTTTCACCTCAGAAATATTGCCAAGTTAAGGAATATGTCACTACACGATGCAGAAAAACTAGTTCATGCTTTTATCACCTCTAGGTTGGACTACTGTGATGCCTTACTGTCTGGTTGTTCAGCTAGGTGCATAAACAAGCTTCAGCTAGTCCAGAATGCAGCGAGAGTCCTCACTAGAACCAGAAGATACGAGCACATCACACCTATCTTATCTTCACTTCATTGGCTCCCTGT
>JAQMYG010000036.1:1995750-2007606 GCA_030014215.1 Clariallabes teugelsi | reverse complement strand
GTTTGGGTTTACCATTCACGCAACAAAGGGCTAACCGCTAAGCTACGTCTTCTGGTCACCTAAGGTTAGTTCTGACACAGTGACACACAGGTGCAGATGATGACAGATGATCAGGCCGGTGATTAGTTTACTGCTGATACTGAATGCTGAGACGAGAAGGGAAATGAGGTCGCTGCTCGTTGTTACATAAACAAATTATAAGATCAACAAATCTTTAGGCACTTTGCAGCCTGTGACAGTAAAACATTTGCTCCCATTTCTTTAATCTACATTATTTAATTTAATGCTATCTTATTTTATTCTTGACCTATCCTGGAAGGCGTGTCAGTGACCAGAAATGTAATTTAATTTAATATGAAGAAACGTGGTTGTCTAATGACTTCTGCACAGCACTGTATTTTTCGAAGAAAATGATCTCTTCCAAAGTGAGGAGCTATTCGGATCATCGGCCATTTTAGCCAAGCGCGTTGTGGCATGATCCAGTCTTATGTAGTATTATGTAAAGAG
Source organism: Clariallabes teugelsi (assembly GCA_030014215.1). Classification (NCBI taxonomy): domain Eukaryota; kingdom Metazoa; phylum Chordata; class Actinopteri; order Siluriformes; family Clariidae; genus Clariallabes; species Clariallabes teugelsi. Next base: position 2,007,099 of record JAQMYG010000036.1, on the reverse strand, counting down.
ATGAGATTAGAAATCATATCTGTAATCTAAATATTATGCTTGACAATATAAACAGCTACTTCATGGACGTTATCCAGTTCTGTATGCGGCCAGTGGATCGCTCAGAGCGTCTGATGTAAGCGTGACTTGTTCACACGACACCGAATGGCACAATCTGTGACTAGCCGCAGGTCTCCAGTAGAAATACTGAATAATCAGGTTTGAGGGCGTGAATCCCACTGAGATTAAATCACACTGACTCTGGTGTGAGTCTGATCTACATGATTCGGGTCGTCACTGTAATCAGAGGCTGTCGCAATTTCACTTTGAAAGACAGAATCGATTTGAAGGCATTTTTTAGTCTTTGCTGGATCACAGTGCTTTGATTGTACATGACCTTGAAGCCACCCTTAAGCCTCCAATTCCACCACAGACCGTCTTACAAAGTGCTTATGAAGCCATTTGTTTGGAGTGGTTCAATATGAAAGTGTAATTGTGAGAAAATTAACCTCAGTCCTTCCATTAGGCTGGTATGAGACGATTCCTTTCAATGTCGAATTTCACAATTTCATCAGGTCAGAGTTAGAGAAGGTCGACAGGGCGCTTCGCTGATGAGCAAAACTAACTCTGAAGAGCTCTTCAACTGAACATGCATTCGGTAATTCTTATGAATGTTCAAAAACTTTAATTAACTTTCTTTTAATTAAGTTCTGACATACTATCAAGACAGGATATGTTTTTTTTCCTTCCATCTAGTGGAATGTGTTTAACTTGGTTATTAGTGTAACACCTTTTTTTTAAAAGGAACTAATCACCGTGGTCACCTGCAACAACCCTTCATTATAACTGAGACTTATTCCAATGTCCATCATCTGTCTTGAGGTTGACTTGTGGAATTACCTTGCAACACCATGACAACTTACACCATGATGTCAGAATCACACCGAACATGTTAGGGTTAGGGGTTCGGTAGAGGACACAGAGATCTCCACCTCCATGATCTCAACCTTCAGACGAGGAGCAAAGGGAAGTTGGAAAGGTTGAGTAGACTGAATTTTAGAAAAAGGAGAAAGAGAAGAAGGAAGGAATTATTTGATAGAAGGAAGATGAGGGAGACGGTGTCCCTCAGGTCCAGAAGGTGGCGGTAATGAAACTTAATGGACGGCCATAAAACAAAAAGAACAACAACATCCAAGCCAATCTTCTTTTTTTAGAATAAGTGCAAATGTTCATTACTGTGTTATTAATGCATCATAGGATGATGGGTGTTCAAGTCAAACCGGGACTTAAGGAAGACTTCAAGCACAGGACGGAGATGAGACTTTTCGGAGCAGTAAGACATTTGAAAGGTACAAATGGTGGAACGCCTGATCCATGAAAATCCAACTTGCGAAAGAGACGCATCGGTCTTCCACAAGTGGTGAGAGAAAGACAGAAGAGTGAGAGTGAGACAGAAAGAATGCACCCACCGAGACAGACAGAGAGATAGAGAGTGATATTGAGACTATGGGAGGAGACCAACACGGACCTGATGCGGGAATCGAACCCTCGACCCTGGAGTCTCCAGCCACTAGGTGATTTCAGTAAGGCATTAAGTGTGATGTGGTTTTAGAAAGATTATTGATTTGAATTGAGGTGAACTTTGACGGGCTGCACAGAAATCCTGTTTAAAAATGAGCTGGGTTCAGTCGTCCCTCCACCTGACTGTGTTTCTGTATAACGTGATCACACATCTCGCTGTTTTTATCTCTCTTAGGCAAATATCCCAGGAGGACAAAAACTGGGAGAGCAACATCCAGGAGCTACAGAAAACGGTAAAGATGAAGAAAATGACTATAATAAAAACAGAGATTTAAATGAATGGGAACAATAATGTTCTTCCTGCCTACACGCTTCCCGCAGTAACCTCACTTGACTGTTCCTTTCCTGTTCTGCTCGTATTGTCATACTGAAGGGAAGGAGCACTAATTTCTCCAATTATGGCTGAGAGAACATAATTGTTGCTGGAAAGAAGCCAGTCTACTGTCTCTCTCTCTCTCTCTCTCTCTCTCTCTCTCTCCTTCACTGATTTGCTCTCTTTTGTTTTTTTTTCTACAGCACAGAATCACAGATAAAGTCCTGCTGGTCAAGTGTGTCTCTGTGCTCGCCATAGTCATCTTCATGTTCTTCCTCAACTCCTTCGTAGCCGGGATTCATCTGGAGCTCGGTGAGACCTGTTAACCGTTTACACTTCCAGTTCAGACACGTAGCAATTGAATGCATTTAAGGAGGAAGTTCTGCACAATTACACTGTTCCTTTTATAACGCGCCTGGAGAGCGATGCTAATGAAGAGAGCAGTGTTAGCATACGAGTTCATTTGTGCATATTTCAAGCCATCTGTTGACAAAGTAATTATTTGCAGCTGGGCCTAAAATACAATTCAAAACAAAAAGAAACACAACACGATGGAAGCGGTTCGCCGGCCGCTTAAACATTTGGCTCGGAAAACAGAGGACCTTAAATTGGTTATTCTCAAGGTTGGAGTTCGTGGTGTTTCCAGATTGTAGTGGTGAAAAGAAAAGAGTTAAAATGTTGAGTTGATAATGACAAAGGGAAAGTTACACAACACAGACATGGAGATGTTTTTTAAATGATTTTTCATTATTTATGTTTGCATTTGAGGTGTTGCAGTTCATCCATAATCCTACAGGTGGCGCACTCTAATCCAGTCACACTTTGGCAGGTAACAGAGCATCCTGTGTGGTAGGAACAAATTATTTGCTAGCAAAATCTAAAAAATATATAATATAAAATCAGGATACAGCGGTACCTCGGCATACAAACGGCCACGCCCCATGTATTTCCTCTTAAGAGATGAAGCTTTACAAGAAATTGGCCTCTGCATATGAAGCATTTTCTGCATACAGCGAACGAACTGAACGTCGGCTAAGTTGCGCGTACGTCCGGGAGCCGTTAAAAACTTGTTTGCGTCAGTGGAAAGCCAAGCTTTTTTTTTTTTTTTTTTTACATTTTGTATAAGATTTAGTGAAGACGTAGCACCATGGGGTCCCGAGAATGTTATCAAGAAGAATAGCAAGAAGAAAAGGGAGCCGAGAGGAATCATAAATTAAGTTTAAGTGAGGTTTAATGTCTATTTATTTCATATTTTACTTGGTAATATTTTTGGGTGGCTGGAACGGATTATCTGCATTTACATTATTTCCTATGGGACGATGTGTTTCACAATACGACATTTCACCTTAAGAACTTGAATTTATATGCCATGATACGAACAGTATCGCAATCCAAATCGAATCCACACCTTGGTATCATGATAATATGGTATCGGTTATTCCCTTGTGATTCCCATCTCTAATATACAGTCAGGTAGTGTTTTATTAGTCTCACCCTGAGACTGTATGCTGCATCTAGCCAAGTCCAGGGCTAATCCTTTAGTGTTTCACAGCACATGCATAACAAAATACGCACTACACAATGTCTGGCATCCACATGATCCCCTGGGAGCCGCACCACTGGTCACAGGAGTGATTAATTGGGCCCCGGGGCCATGCTCACATTTCACATCAAACCCCAAGAGATTCAGACCAAAATTCAGCCTGGTTATAAAATCAGTTCAGGCCGAGTGATTCAGAGATAACAATCGGGACCAAAAGCCAATTCCATACAGCGTCTGCTTGACATTACACGACTCCAGTTCCCGCTCCAGTCCGTTCCTGATTTTTAGAGGCAGCTGTTTGTGTTTAAAGGCAGTTATCTATCTACAAACATATTAAAAACCCCCCTGTCTATGGCACTTATACTCGAGAGACACCTGGCACTACACGCATCACATGTGTGAACTACATACAGATCATTGCTACACATTTTACCTTTATGGCATTTGGCAGACAACCTTATCCGGAGTCACTTACATTTTATCTCATTTTATGTCTGAGCAGTTGAGGGTTAAGGGAAAGGCCTCAGGGGCTCAACAGGGGCAACTTGTAGATTTTACAGATTGCTATTTCTGTTATACTAAAATAAATTATTTTTGTAACGTCCTCACTTCTATTTACTGAGTTTACCATAAACATACCAATTTGTTTTACTACTGTTTATTTTTGTTCTACTTACATATTTTATTTGAGTTGAAAATCTGCTGTTAATTTAAATATGTACTGTATGTGGACACGTGAATCATTTTTTCAATGTTTTCACTTGACTTCACCACGCTTTACATCACCTTACTGTACTGCACTTCACTCCAACTCCAAGGTCAGTTTCCTCCAGTAAACTTTGCTCTAATACACTTCACTCCACTGTACTTGGGTACACTTTCCTCTACTACACTTTCCTTGACCGCTCTCCATCCACTACACTTTTTCTCCACTCCACTTTCTAAGGCTACATTTCATTCGACTACACCTCGGTTTCCTCCAGCTGGCATCGCTGGCTCAGTGGTAGTCTTCTCTTCTACCATGTGAAAGGCACAGGTTTGATTCCCATCTGATGCTCAAACCCAGCCAGTGGATTCAGGGCATCCTTAGTGCCAATCCCAACAATCCCGCTGGTAGAGAGGAAGATTTGCATCACTAAAGGCATCCGGTGTAAATCCTGTGCTGAGTCGTATGCAGACTAGAACAAAGGAGCAGATCATTACTCCATTACACTTTACTCCACTTTATTGCACTATACTTTACATCAAGTTCCTCCAGTAAACTTTACTTCACCACACTTTACTTCAGTAAACTCTACTAAACTACTCTTCTGTGCACTTTGTTGTTATCTTCATTCACTTACTGGGCCCGTGGCAATAACTCACACCCTTTCTAAATCAGTAAAGCACTAATAATAAAATAAAATCAACTATATGGAAACATTTGGCCTTCTGCGAGTGGGTACCAAATCCTGCAGACACCAGAAGTTTATTTATCAATAGTTAAAATATAAGCGCAGTATATTTGCTTTAGGATTCAGTCTAAACTCAGGCTTAAGGTCGGACACAGGCTCAGTGTTTTTCCTGGCGTTTCAGAGCAGAATGAATTCTGGAAGCCCAAATATAATCCATGTGTTTATGCTGAACTTCGAGACAGAACACACATTCTATTGCGCTGTAACAAAAATAGGAAATCGATGTACAGGGTGGTGAAATGGTTTCCCTGCGAGCACTTCCCGTGGTTTCGAGTCAGATGATGAATGAGCTGTTGCTGAATTTAGTTTAAATGCTGCTGTAATATTGAAGGATAATGTTCATAGGGCTTCACGGCAAATCTACTGTAGAAGCACACAAAAACCTTCATAAAGCCTTATTAAAAAATCCATCAGACATTATCAAGCCTGTTTGGGTAGTTCTGATGACAAGATGTCAAAGTCTTTTTCTTCTCCTCCTTTTTCAAGGTAGTCTTATAGCATTTCCAGACTGACATACAGTAGACATAACAAGACACAACAGTTGACATGAAGCTGTTCAGTATGTCGGAGTGTTACCATGACAATCATGTGACATAATTCATAAACTCAACTAACTGTGATTTAGAGAAAATAGCTATGGTGTCATTACTGCGTCATAAGTGCTCATTAGAATGTTAAGGTGATTAAACAGTCACAGCGTTGTAACACAGGCTCGTAATAAGTGCTGCTTATGAAATATTCACAGATATTCAACACTATATATTATAGCAATTCATGAAAATGAATAATTATTTATTGGGATATTTATTACGCATTATATTAATTAACAATTTATATTAATATTCATTATAAATTTGATTATTACTGCAAATTCATTCAATTTTATAGCTATCCTTATCATGCTGTATGAGTTATCATAATGCATATTAAGCAGAAATTAAAGCTATATATATATATATATATATATATATATATATATATATATATAAAAGCAAAGAAACTCTGTTATTTGCAACATGCTATTCATTATGTTTAGAGTTCATAATGCATTCATAAGGCTTAATAAACATAGTAATATCTTTATAATTATTAGGAATGTTGGATATTATTATGAATTGTTAATATAATGTGTTATAAATTGGTAGCGTTTATAAAACAACTACACAAAAACAAAATAAATTCTTCCTGGGTGTAAATAGTCTGTTAATCATGCCAGTTAATAACTGCAGTAAGTCACCTGTGTCAACTGTTCAGTGCTTTATCTCTACTCATGCATGCGGTGTTACTCAGAATTACAATGTTATATATTAAATTGTATTACTTATGAAAATATTTCTCTTATTTGACTCTGAGATCATTCCGTGAATGTGTTATAGATGCTTATAGACATGACAGCCATAACAAGTCCTTCCATCACAGTACATTTCCATAAAGTGTGGCTTAAACAGAATGTATTTTGCATTCCAAGGGAAGAACACGATGATTAATTTGAGCGGCGTCAGCGTCGCAGCCGTCGCCACTTGGGATCAGGGAGCGGATCTGGACTTTAGGTCACGAGCGTGACGAGGCGGTGTTTACAGGCCGGGGACGCTGCACTTGTTTTGTTTTCGCGTTTGATGAATGAGCCTCTGTTAAGCGACTGCGGCTTCTCACCCGGATTTTAATTGAAGAGCGTTCAGGCTTTCTGTCATTCTCTACACTGCCTTATTACTGCAGGATGCCGGAGGTGAAGGCGCTCTGCAAAAGCACCTTTTTTTGCATCAGTAAACAGAGATAAAAAAGCAAAGGAACGCCGCTATTCTTTCTCCTACCTGTGTTTTTATTTTTTTTGAGAAGCATCCCAAGGTTAACTGGATACTTCCTTATTATAGTGCGTTCACATGAAAGATGAAGGCGAATATAACAATGCTGCTGTTAGGTAACTGTGAAGTACACATGCCTAGCGGGAACTTGCATCACTAACTACATCTTAGTGGTACGACATTATAATATACAGTGTTTATACAGCAGTCTGGTTTCTCTCAAGGTTTCTCCCTCATGTCCTGTCAGGCATTTTGTCTTTCCTCGGTTCAGAACCGTATCTCTGTTCGGCTGCTTTGCCTTAATGTCCGTTTGTTAATCTCGCTGTATCAGTAAAGGTGAATTGAACAGAATCTGGTTTATTGGCTGTGAATCCCAGAAAATGTCTGATTAGGAAGAACATCAAAGCCGTGATGATGTAATCATGCATTAATTCCTGCTAATGTAGTTCTGTCTATAAAGGTGAAATTGCAACAGATGATACACATTGTGGACCAATCTTTTTTTTTTCAGTATGGAGTCGGTCCCCCAATTGGTTTTGCAGCTACCACTCTTTCTGTATAACAGCTTCCACTCTTCTTGAAAGGCCGTCCACAAGATTGATCATTGATGAGGTCAGACACTGATGTTGGACGAGAAGGCCCGGCTCGCAATCTCCGTTCCAGTTCATCCCAAAGGTGCTTAATGGGGTTGAGGTCAGGGCTCGGTGTTCAGGCCGCTCGAGTTCTTCCACATCAAACTCATCAAACCATGTCTTTATAGTCCATGCTTTGTGCACTGGGGCTCAGTCATGATGAAATAGAAAACAGCCTTCACCGAACTGTTGTCACAAACTTTAGTGAAGTATAACATTGTCCAAGATGTCTTGGTATGCTGAAGATTGTCAAAGATTGTCCTTCACTGGGGATAAGGGGCCTGATTGAAACACCTGAATTTGATGTTTGGCGAAATACTTTTGTCCATAAGGTGTATCAGTTATATAAAACAAAAGCACTCACAAATGATCTGCGAAGATTTTAATAATTCTGTTCCCAGACAATTTCATTTTCTTATTCTTATAGGGGGCTGGAACCTAAGGAGAGTCAAATATTAACTCATTCAAATCTCTTACTCTCTACAGTGAGGGTCGAGACCTCACACCCTCGACCCTGGAGGTGCGAGGCCGCAGTGCCACCCTCAAATGTTAATTTGTTAATTCATCATTCATTCATCACTACATTGCATATATATATAAACTGTTATGCTTTTAGTTATAACGTTCAGTGACGGCTCCCTTAGCGATGCTTAACTCTGTAACTTGGTCCCGAACAGAAACCATTTCCTTAATCAGGAGCACTTCAAATCTCATCCTACTCCCTCACGTTTTATTCAATTCACCACATCTTGATTTATTATACGAGCGGCGTTCAAGTCAAAATGGGACTTTTGATTGTGCAGAATAAAAGAACACGCCTTTATGTGAATTTATTTATTAACTATATAACTATAACTATATTAGCATGTTGCTAGCATTATGCTAATTATATTAGCATGTTGCTAGCAACATCATTAGCAAGTCGCTAACAGGATGCTAGCATGACTAGCATGTTGTTAGCATGACTCCAATGTTAGCATGACTCCAAGCGCCACTTACATTTCCTTCAGAATGTACTAAATGTACCTCTGTAGTTTCTCTATATAATCCTCTGCTACACTAACGCACTTATTCCAGTGTTTCACTAGTGCTTGGATGACACCAAGGTAGAAAGTTTTGAAACACCGGCCTCCCAGGAACTCCTTTAATTGCTTTTCCAAGCATGTGGGAATGTCTTGGAGCGAGGTCAGGAGTGTACGGGGGAGGCGGCGATAACTCCCAGCCGAGTTCCTGTAAAACGAGCAGGTGGTGTTGATGAATGATCGTGTGTACAGTTCACACAGACAGATGTGTTTCTTTCCTCCGCCAGTTGGTGACAAGTTCTCTGTCGATTTTCAAGGATCAGACTTTTCAAAAGGAAGAGGAATCAAACAGGAAATGTCTCGTCATGATCATCTCAGCTGCTCTCGCTGCTTTCTCTTTTCATGCTTCAGTCTCTGTTTCCTCTCCCTGTCTTTGCTTGTTCCTTGGCCACCTGCCTCAGAAGCTGATTTGCAATTAGAATCTCAATGGGGCTACAACCACAGGTATAAAAAAAAAATGCCTCTCTTCTCCATTCACACAAACTCGAGATTATTTTAAAACCACTCGAGGAGTGTTAAATGTTATTTTCACCCTATTCCAGTCTACCCTTGTTTTTTTTTCTTCTGTTTCTTAACAGTATTGTTTATCATTCTCTCCCTACATTCTGGTTCACACACAACATTCATTTCTCCTTCCTTTATGTGGCTTATCTACGAGCAGAGGTGTAGCTACATGATGGGAGAGGCGGCGAATTGCCTGGGGGCCCAAGCAACTGAGCGCACGAAATGTCAAAATAGCATCTCGGGAAGCTTCCCTAAAGGGACCCAATCTCATTATCGAGTTAAAATGGAGAGAGTGTACCTTTTCGCTAGTCAAAAGCAAAAGTGGGAGTGAGAAAAGAAGGGGGAGAAAAAGGAAATGGGAAAGGAGGGACTGGTGACGGATTAATTATGGGTGAAAGTAATTATTAGCCTGAAAGTAATAGAACAATAAATTCATTTCATTTTTGGTGTCGAGCAGATGGTTGGTATAATTAATTATTTATTTTAAGACCAGATTACAGAAAAACAAATGAAAGAACACGTAACAAAGCGAGTCGAGGATAAACCCGATCGAAACCGTCTCTAATAATCTGACACATATTGCACAAGCCGCTGGTTAGCTTGTTTTTTTAGGGTCCACAGTCTTCGAGGGAAACGGTTCTGAGGTTATATATAGAACATTTCTGAGAGGTAAGCCCTGTACGGTAGGATCCCGACATCATCATCGCTTCGACCATTGATCAAAACAAAATAGGTCAGAAAGTCCTCATGCATTTTTTAGCACACAACCCCCTTACCAGTGTTTCTAGAAATACCTTGACCTAGTAATAAATCATGACTGCTTTCCTCGTATGCCACTTGTCCCTCTCCTTCCATTTCGCTATAATCACTGGCCTAATGATTTCCCAGTGGCAATCACCAACACACACCGCTTTAATCAGATTTTACAGAAGGTGGACGCATATTTAGCTCTTCTTTCTCACAAGGATAGATGGGAAAATTGGGATCATTTGTTGGCCTTAATCCCAGCATGAGTGTGTGTGTGTGTGTGTGTGTGTGTGTGTGTGTGTGTGTGTGTGTGTGTGTGTGTGTGTGTGTGTATGAGAGCAAACCGGGAGGCTTGTGTAATGAGTCTTTGATTAGAGTGACCGAGCTAGACCAGACACATTATCCGTGTGTCTCATGGCAGAGGCTCCTGATTCTCTCGTATTATTGGAGCATTAAGCATTGAGACCTGGAGGTGCATGGAGATGAAATTGCACAGATAGAAAAGTCTCTATAGAGTTCAATTTTTAAAAATTATTATTACTGTATCAGTCACTACCAGGGACTCAGACTAGGAAATGACAAATAAGGTGAAGAAGCTTTATGTTGGTGCACTCAGACTGAGATTCGGACTTGAACTGTAATCAAGTGGTGAAAATTAATATTTAATCAATGCAATGAATTAAAGAACCAGCAAATCAACAAGACTTTGAGAGTCAGAAACAGGAGCAGGTTCCCAAGCAGACGAGTCCGAGTCAGCTCTAAAGCCTGAGTTCAGTCCGTTGTTTATAGATTTAGTGTATGAACTGACTTAAGCCCCAAGACATGAAGCTCGAGATGACTCTAGAGTCTCTCGCCATGTACTGAGATGGGAGTCCAAAACTTTAGAGTCTGAAACAGCTGTAGGATCCCTCCAACTCCAATGACCGTTTTTTAAAAACATTTAGCGTTCATAGTGCCTAATGCTAGAGTACCACTTAAGTCCTTACTCCTTAACGCTGTGTTGATGGCGGAGGCTTCAGACATTAAACTGTGCATTTGGGTTTTCGGGAACATCAGGTAAAACTCAAGTTATCCTTACTTTTAAAACACGTAAATTTTGCTGCTACCGGAATATGGGCATGACTATGTCGCAAAAATGTTGAACTCCCCAAATGCTTGTATTATTATTATTATTATTATTATTATTACCAGTGTTGTAGAGTACTTGGATTACTTTTGCTTTTGTAACGAGTAATCTAACGCGTTAGATCCGCCAGTTAAGTACTCAGTTATTTAGTTATTTTTTCAAAATGTAATCCGTTATTCAGACAGCAGTCATTCCCAATCCGTTAGTGTGTGTGTGAAAGTCGTCCTACAAGCCCCGTCCCCGATAACCCCCCCACCCCCCTCTGTTATTCCTGCTGTTATACCCCTATCTCACCTGTGCGGTTTGATTATGTGAGGACCGACGCGCGGAAAGATGGAAACCTAATCACAGCACCAAAACTCGTGGTGAATCCTGATGAACCGTACTTACGGCCACCGCGCGAAACCGCATAGGTGAGATAGGGGTATTAGTAGGTGAGATGGGGGTATTAGTAGGTGAGATAGGGGTATTAGTAGGTGAGATACTGGTACTAGTAGGTGAGATAGGGGTATTAGTAGGTGAGATGGGGGTATTAGTAGGTGAGATGGGGTATTAGTAGGTGAGATGGGGGTATTAGTAGGTGAGA
>JAQMYG010000036.1:1870611-1884998 GCA_030014215.1 Clariallabes teugelsi | reverse complement strand
TTACAATGTTGGAATTGGTGTACAAAAGTCTTGCCCCCCCCCCCCCCCCCCAATTCTTTATATTAAAATGAAATTAAATGATGTATATTAAATGAAAGAAATGAAAACAAACGTTTTAGTGCAGCACGCTGCAAAATGCCTAAAGATAAAGTTTAAAAACCGGTGGTTTATGTAACAACCTCAGAAGCAACCTCATTTCCCCTCTCGTCTGGTCCAACGGCATTTAGCATCAGCAGTTTACTACTCACTGGCCTGATCATCTGTCAACATCTGCACCTGTTTCTCACTGGGTTCCTCTGAAACTGCTCAGGTACACGGATTGGACTGAACATGAGAGACAAGCAAGTCCTTCAGGAAGCCTGGAAAACTATTCCTCAAGACTACTTCAAAAAAACATGAAAGCTCAGCTCTTTGGAAGCAAAATACAGTATGAAGAACTGAGGGTGAAGACTTTTGCACAGTATATACTGTATATCAATATACAAAATATTCACATATGTCATGCTTATGGATGTGCTCTGAAGGCCCAATGCTTCTACCTGTGAAATAGTGTGCTTACTATTGCACGTTTTTTCATTATCCAGCTAAAAGTTTTACAGATTTAAAACTGATTTCTACTCACACACTAAAATGAAACTTTGCTCAATTCTCAGGCGTGAAAGATTACCGTACAGTACTGTGTCTGCAGGGGGTTGATGATAAAATGCAGTTCGCTTTTCTCTTCCGTCCATTATTTTCCCAGGTTTGATTGATGGTCTGATTCTAAGGCCCAGTTATAAACAGCATGATTAGATTGAGTTTCTACCCACACACTACATATGGCTTTAATTCACTTACCGAACCTTTTCCGGCATCGTGGGTGCGTTACGAATTCTCAACAGGAGCGAGCAACACCGTCAGTCTGAGGGGCTAGCACCACCAATAAGGAACAGCTCATAAATATTAATTGTTATGCGGAAAAAAAAGAAGAAGCAATAACGACTGCAATGATACCGCTAGCCAAAACACTTTTGTTTGAGACTAGAATAAATTTCAAAATAATGGTTCCACACTATCACGACGAAAAAAACAAAAGGTCATGATACGGGCATGAAACGCAAAAGAAAGATCAGTTTTGTCTGCATTTTACCACAAGTTTCTGATGAATTCAACACATCAACAACAGAGCACGGGACAAACCCAACCTCAAGAAGAAAATCTCATAGTAGATACAGGAAATCGAATTATGATGTAAGACTGTAAAAAACAATCAAACTAAAATATTCAGTAATATTTAAGAACAAATGCTACCCTTAAATTAAAAAATAAATACATAAATAAATAAATATTAAAATAATATATTGCTATTGAAAAAACATTACAAATAAATAAGTTGTAATCTTAAGTGTAATCCAGGATGATGTTTTCTTTTTAAATTGTGTATAATACAAAAAAAAAAACACCAAAAACAATAGTAATAATAAATAAAACAAAATCAGATTGCCTTCATACATGTATTTTCAGCTTTGTTAGCATGAATCCTTTGGCTACGACCACCGTTTGAAGTAGATGTTATAAAGTCTTATATAATAATCTTAATAATACGGATCATCTGGCAGTGACCCTAAGGCAACTCAGTATCACAATTTAACTGATGAATTTGGTTATGAACACAGTGGTAATGTAGGATTATGGACTATAGAATTCTGAATAAATTAAGAAATAATAATAATAATAATAAAAAAGGAAACACTTTACTACTTAAGCTTTGTGTTATAAGACTGACATAACCACCTTGTAAACTGTGTCAATCTTAATACGCAGTCATGGTGTTCAGGTAAGGTTTTATTATATTTATAAATAAATAAATAAATAAATAAATAAAAATATTCTCTTGGAGAAAATGATCAAGCCAAATACTTAAACAGCTTTCGTCCTTTGAATTAAGTTGACTTTGTATTAAATTAAGAAAAAAAAAACCCGTCAATTCTTAAATGCACCTCGATTCCTTTTTTTAAATCAATCTGAGGTTTGTTTGATTTCTGTATTAAAAATAACAATTGCGCTTATGTATATAACTCCTTCACTGTGTACTGTTTACATATGCACATTATTTTGCACTGCGACAAACGCACTTCTGGTCAGATGCTAACTGTGTTTTGTTGCCCTGTACCATACGCATGCAGTAACAATAACGTTGAAGTTAATCTAATCTAATCTAATCTATTTACTTGTTTAACCCTTAATCGTATGTTGCTAACTTTTAGTAAATTACAAGTTCCAGGAAAAAAAAAACTTATTTGGAGAAAATAAGTATTTTTGCAAAATTCTATGTTGAAATATGTATAAATACGGTAAATGCAGTAAATGTGCATTTAACTTTATCTGTGTGCTAGTTAAAATATTATTTTATGTATACATTGTTTGGAAGAATTATTACCCTAGACAGATGACGAACCGTACATGGTAACTTTACCGACCTTGATTTGCAACGTAAAAAGGGCAACAATGGAAAAAAACAAAAAAAAACATCAAATCGCAAAAGTGAACAAAAGTTTTGGAAAAAGTCTTGAAGTATTTCATTGAATATAACAAAGACTAATAAAAAGCCACAGAACTCAAGACTAAGCAAGTTGTAATATTAATAAAATATTAGAATGTGCGCTGTTTATACTGTTTGTTATACTAGCCTAGCTAACCAGCTGATTTCGACAACAAATATCTTCACTTTATTTTGGAATTTTTTAACATAAAAGAGAGAGAGAGAGAGAGAGAGAGAGAGAGAGAGAGAGAGAGAGAGAGATTCAGGAACTGGCTGTAGAGAGATTCCAGTCATGTGACCGGATGTTGCCGTTTCACTACACAGTCAGGATTTGATATTGAAACTATCGCAGGATTTAAATCGTGATCCCGAGCCTATTGATTTTATTTAGATTGGTTTAGTTTAGATCTAATTTATGTGATTAAGAGCAAATGTAATGTTAAGTAACCAACCAGAGCATGTATGAGGAAGGACAAACAGCAGGCTGGCGGATTAATTCTGTTGACTAGACATGAAAGGAAAAGTTAGATTTAGGATATAAGAACAGGTTGGACATCTTCCATCTATAGAGGAATAAAATATGGGACCCATTTATAGCACACAGCAGTGACAGAACAGATTCTCTACAAAGAAATGTTGTTTATCTTCGTCCTTGTGCTGGGAACATCAGGACACTAAGACTCCAGTATTCATGGTTTTATAGACACACAGTAAGTAATGATATTGATTAAATGGTGGCGGACCAGAAAACCACAGGAAGTGGAGACGTCGACGGCATACACTCTTCAAGCATGTTCATATTCTCCAATAGTAAAATTACTCTCTGTCTCTCTTACTCACTTTCATGGACAGGGTCGTGGGACGCCTGGAGCCTTTCCCAGGAGACGCGGGGGATGATACGAGGCAGGGTACACCCTGGACAAGGTGCCAGTACATCCCATTGTACACAAGCACACACACACTCACAATTTGGCAGACACGAGAGGAAAAGTTAGTTTGAACAGGTCTGCATGCGTCTGGACTGTGGAAGGAAGCCAGAGTACCCAGGGGAAACCCACCAAGCAAAACATCAACGGTCCATGAACACAGACCCGAGGTGGGAATCAAACCCTCAACCCTGGAGGCGCAAGGCGACAGTGCCTCCGATAGTAAAACATATTCATATTATTGTTGGAATATAAATCTCATAATTTTTTTTATTCAGATTTAGGAGTTCTCAACAGAGGGCCCTCAAGCAAGCAACAAAATTTTCAAATAATTTAGAACACACAAAGTTGATTACCGTGGATTGCCAATGAAAAAAGTTCCTGTATTTAGAGTTGCTGAGGTCAATCCAAAATTTGCAGAAATATTACGACAGGGTGAGTTCCTCATATCCTGAGTCTGTTTACGGACACATGCTCTGGTCAATTCAGTTTTTTGCTTAGATGCTCATTTTAAGCATCGAAATAAATGCTTAATTACAGCCAAACTATATAGTTTAGCGTGAAATATTATGGCTCGATTAAAGTATAGGACAGTGGGGCGCCTTATCCGAGTCAACATCGCGCCTACATTTAATTTTAGAATCACACGTAAATTATTTTGCTTATAGAATCGAGATGCATTAAGAACTGTTTTATATCCACATGGTTGAAGTCGAATTCAAAATCAGGGCCTAAACATTTCCACCTTTAATGTGGCCAACAGACCCAAAGCTAAACTCGGATTAGGGATGATATGAGCTATTATAACGCATGCAGCTATTACTGTAACAGATTAAAATTTACAGGTTTAAATGATTTTTTAGACTTTTGCTTCTTCTTGTGTTGGAAAAAGTCTACTATAAAATTTTCCTAAATATAAATATAATATAGGAAAAAGTTTAATCCCTAAACAATTAGCGTATAATATGATATTCCAATAAACCTACTTTACCGTACTAAAATTGCTGTGAAGATTCAAAGTGGAGTTTAATATTATAATAAATCACATGCAATGAGTGTAACGTCAGTTTTAGAAATGACTTCATCGAAAATAAGTCATAACCAAAAATTGAAAAGAAAAAAAAAAAAAAAGCGAAGAGTGACGAGGTCAGCGGTGAGTCAAAACCAGGAGCTGAACTCATTTCTGAAACTGATCCTGATACTGTTATATCTCAGGCAGATAGCTACCCCATCCAGAAAAAGGCACTATGGATGGCTCGGAATGCTGCTCTTGAGCAAAATCCTGGTTTTGACTGATCGCTGGTCTCCATTTTCAGGACCTTCGTGTTTAGATGTTACGGGGTTGCATGCTGTGCAAAGCTTTCTCACCCCAACCATAAGAGCAGCTTTATCCACTTGTACTGAGACTTTCTCGTTAGATAAACATCACACTTCTGTGATAAGTGATTTTTTTTTTCCTTGGTACCTGAAGAACAAAGGCAAAGACGTCTGGCAGGTAAGAGCTCCCAGACAAAAAGCCTGTGGACTTCCGACTGTGTAGAAAGAGCCGGATTCCTTAGCTTAAGGGCTTGGAAAGTATCTGCTTGTAACTTTGTTATGGCAATTCGTTTTTTTTTTTTTTTTTTTTTTTTAAGGTTTCCCAACCTCTGACTGAACAAAGTTCCCATTCTTTTTGACTGTACCTTAGAAAGTCTTGGTGCAATTGTTGTCCAGTTGTGCTCTGCGCCTTCGCAAACAAAACAGGTGGATTGCTAAAGATAGAGGTAGCCTACCCAGTAGACGACGTTAAACAACAAGAAGGAGGTGGGGAAGAAGACGCGCGAGTATGCGTCCAGTTCCAAAATATCTATATGGACTCTGCCCTTTCTCCAGGCTCCTCCTTTGCATTCCTCGTAGCAGCAGAAGAAGCTCTGGCAGTCTTTTCCATCCAAGCACTCGTATAGACAGGCGTCGTCAAATTCTTGCCAGTACAAGGAGTTGTTCAGAGCGATGACTGTAGGAGGAGGTCCCACATCCAGCACTGAGTAGTTCTGTAAGACCAACAGAATTATTGTTTAATAATTAGCGTCATGATATGATTTGTGCTAACAGGGGCAAAATAACTAAAAGTCAGGAAGTAATCTTATGTCAACAAGACAAGAGCTTTGAATTCTGATCTCATTTGTAATAATTAATAAGTGTGGATGTTATACTCAGACACTTTCCTTCTACCATGTGCTCAGTTTGTCAACGTCACAATAGATCCTGAGGTTATCACAGGAATGCTGGATGTGAGGCCAGAACACTTAATGTGACACCAGTCCACTGGAGCACACATGTATTCACTCTCAGGATCAACAATGTAGCATAGGCAGTTCACCTACTGCCACGTTTTAGAAGAAAACCCACACAATCACAGGAAAGACATGTAGAACTCCATACAGACCAGGTCAACCTCGGAGATCCTGGAGCTGTAACGTCGCAACACTCACTTGATTCGTGGTATCAACATGTTAAGAGTTCAAGTGAGCAGCGACCAAACGCAAACGTAACATACAGATCCACCTCCTGGCTATTCAACTGTTTCTCAGCCAGGATGCACCTGGTGAAACGGTCAAAGACTGTAATGACAGATGACAACTAAGTGATACTACGAGCAAACATACAGTGCTGATTTACATTTTTTTTTACATTTGTTGCACTTAAATGATCCAGATCATCAAAGAATGTAATATTCCATAAAGATAATCCGAGTAAATACAAAGCGCAGTTTTTATATGATGATTTCATTTATTAAAAGAAAACCTACCCAAACCTACCTGGCCCTAATTCTCCCTTTCTAAATCATGAATAAACTGTAATTTTTGGAAAGCTAAGTTAAATATCATTTGCCACACAAAGGCCTCATTACTGCCAGACCTTTTGTATCAAGAAATCACTTAAATATAATCGTCTGACGATGTGAAGCACACTAAAAGATCTAAAAAAGCAACACGATCTGAAGAAATTCAATAACAAATGAGAAACAAAGTAATTGATGTGTATCAGTCTGGTTACAAAGCCATTCCTAAGGCTTGGGGACTCCAGCAAACCACAGCGAGAGCCATTATCCACAAATGAAGAAAACTTGAAACAGTAGTGAACCTTCCCAGGAGTGGCTGACCTACCAAAATTACTCCAAGAGCACGACGATGACTCACCCAGGAGCTCATAAAAGAACCCAGAACAACTTCTAAAGAACAGCAGGCCTGACTCGCCTCAGGTAAAGTCAGTGTTCATGATTCAACAATATGAAAGAATAATATGAAAGAATAATAAGAAATAAGCAGCTTCAGGACCTGGACGACTTGCCATAATTGATGAAACCATGAATTCTGAGTCCTACCAGAAAATCCTGAAGGAGAATGTCCAGCCATTAGTTTGTGACCTTAAGCCTCAAGTGTACTTGGGCTATGCAGCATGACAATGATCTGAAACACACCACCAGGTCCACCTCTGAATGGCACAAAAAAACATAATTTAAAGTTTTGGAAAGGCCGAGTCAAAATTTCTAGTTAAAGTCCAGACTTAAATCTGATTGAGATCCTTAAAGAGGCTGTTCACTCTCACTCAACCCCTCCAATGTGGCTTAATAAAAAAAATTCTGCATAAAAGAGTGGGCCACAACTCCTCCACAGGGAGGAACCGACTCACTTCCAGTTATCACAAACGCATGATTGCAGTTTGTGGGTGGCACAACCAGTTATTGGGTTTGGGGGGCAATTACTTTTTCACATAGGGCCAGGCAGATTTGGACAGCTTTTTTCTCTTAATAAAAAAGGTATTTTGTGTGTAACAACTATGCAAAAAAATAAAAAATAAAAATCAGATTACAAATACTTTTTCGTGTACTTTAGTTTTCTGTATGTAGAGGATGTGTACAGTATGTACTGTATGTGTTGTTCTCTCTTGCTTCTACCCAGAAGGTGACCAAATCCACAATTATCATTTTGGATCTCCAAAGAAATCCAAGGTCTTGTAGTCACAGTTTGGTAACAATTTATTCACTGAGCTTCCAGAACACATTGCATTGCATGTTTTATAAAGCAAAGGCCAGACATTTATAAAAAGTTTACTCTGGAACTTACAAGGTCACACTAAGGCTGGAAATTTTGGACTTTGCTACTTTGCGAGTCAAAGTGTCCCAGTATTTCATCAGCATCAAACAAGTCACATGCAGATGAAGCCGTCATGGTGAGCATGCAGTCACATGTATCCCTCACCAAAGCGTCTGTCTGATGTGCTAAAGCAAACCAGCAGGTGTGCATGTGTTTATTAGTTTAATCTGGCCTTCACCCATATAAAGAATCCACCCACCTACCAGAAATCAATTATTATCCCGTAACACAATGTGCTCTGGTATCACGTTCGCTTGTCATCAGTTTAAACTGTTTCAACAAGGTACAGTGGAACCTCGGATTACGAGCATAATTCGTTCCGGAAGCGGGCTCGTATTCCAAAATGCTCATAGACCAAAGCGAATTTTCCCATAAGAAATAATGGAAACTCAAATTATTCGTTCCACAGCCCAAAAAATAAATACATAAAAATAATTAACACAAAATATAAAGTAAAAATAAAACAAATTAACCTGCACTTTACCTTAAAAAAAAAAGTAAAAATAAATCCAGACAGATAAGTGTTTCCGTTTCTATGTGTGTGTGTGAATCTAAAGTAAGCTCCCCTCTCCCCTTCTCATCTTACACAGTTACCCTTCCTCCACTCTTTTCACACACACAACGCAAACACTGTTTTATTGGAAAAATAAACAAGAACTCTCTGTAATGACACTCGATTTAGCGACACACTAACGGAATCACTGCTGTAAAGTAAAAATAAAACAAATTAACCTGAACTTCTTTTCAATTCTTTGAAAAGAATTGTGACAGAGCAGCGTTTCTGTGTAGAGCAGAGAGAAAGAGTGTGTGTGTGTGTGTGTGTGAAGGCGAAAGTAGGAGGGGTCTGCACACAGAGACAAAGAGAAGGCTGATACAGAGAGAGAAAATGGTACTTGATACTCGGTACTCGTAAACCAAGACTTGTTCGTTTTCCAAGTCAAAATTTATTAAAAGTCTTTGCTCATCTTGTGGAACATTCGCAAACCGCGTTACTCGCAATCCGTGGTTCCACTGTACTTGGTATTTAATAATATTTACCACCTACTCAGGTTCATGGACCTGCTAAGACAAAATGTTGATTGTATTCCTGGAGAACCTTCTGTCCTGCATGTTTTAGTGTTTACCCTGCTTGTCTTTGTGTTTGAGCAGGAAAAACATAAATGGGTAGATAAGAAGATCTCACAGTTCTGGGCTACGACCAACAGGTTGATCTGGTCATCAGGCTACCACATGTGGGCACCGTTCACAGACGTGGCTCCACATAAACCAGACGTGTTTTCGTGTTACCTTTATCATACCTTTCGTGGGGGTCTATAGGTATCATGATTTAGCCATCAGTTCTTCCAGCATCCAGAATATCCAGGTTTGCTGAAATGGTACTTTGCTTCATACTCAGTGTTCATTTAATGCAAATTGCAATCAAAGCTTATTACATAACCCACCTCTTTGTAGATGTAAATGAATATAAGTCTGAGACATTAATTAGAAGTGAGAATAATTACATATTTACTGGTGCTGTCTCCAGCTGTCCAATCATGATGTATTCGCACAAGAGCAGGAAGATACTGTATATATTAAAAAGTGTACTTTTTAAACATCCTGTGAATGATCTTCATGTCGAGTTGCTCAGCATCCCGGTTTCCTTAAAATCC
The DNA here is from genome assembly GCA_030014215.1 of Clariallabes teugelsi. NCBI lineage: Eukaryota > Metazoa > Chordata > Actinopteri > Siluriformes > Clariidae > Clariallabes > Clariallabes teugelsi. Next base: position 1,875,763 of record JAQMYG010000036.1, on the reverse strand, counting down.
ACCATAAATCAAGATGTACGACAACTTCAGTATTCTCAGGAAGCATCAATAGAACGAAACCTCAAGTGGAAATGATTGACCAGGGTTGTTCAAGTCAAACCGGGACTTGGGCTGAAATTCCGGGTGAATGAAGATTTACAAGCAATCGCCATTTACAGAATCCTTCAAAAAAGACTACACTGATGAGATTCCTATCTGCAGTAAAACATTTGATTGATGCAAATACTTTAAAGATGGCTGTACATTCGTGAAAGATGTTCCCAGCCAAGTGGCTCAGAGTTGTTCCCATGAGCATTCAGTAAGTGAAACACCTGAACCTTAAGTGTCGCCAACTTGTAGAAGAGACGCATCTGTCTGTGTAAACTATACACAAAGTCATTAACCAACACCACTTGGCTGGGAGTTATTGCCACATCCCCCGTACAGTCCGGACCTCCTGATGTTTGGGCCATTAAAGGAGTTCCTGGGAGGCCAGCGTTTCAGAGGTGAAGCAGGCAGTCCGATCATGGCGTACTGAAAAAACTTTGATGGTATCCAAGCACTAGTGAAACACTGGGATAAGCGTTAGTGTTGCAGGAGATTATATAGAGGAATAAAGAAACTGTTTACTCTCAGAACTGTGTTCTGTTATTCTGTACAATCAAAAGTTCTGCTTTGACTCAGAAACCCTCCATTTGAGGTATTAAAGGTATACACTATTGTAATAGCTGTAATTCTGACATTCTTCACAGCAGGAAGTTAATTCCGTGGCTAACAACAGATATCATTAGCATTTAACGTCACTGGTATTACAGAAACTATCCTTAATATCCTTAATAAACCAAACTTTCCAGTATAACCAGAGACCGAAGGTCAGCTAGCCGAAAAGAGCATTTATGCCGATAATGTGGTCCAAATATCTCCTTCTCTGCTGAGTTGATTAGCATTTATTAGATATTTAATGAGAAACAGAAAAGATACAACCTCATAAAATTCAGTAATTGAGTTTACAGATTTTTTTTTTATTTTTATGGATAATGTTCAACAATCCATTTTTCTAACTGCTTCAGAATTTCCATAATGAACCTTGCACTTGAGGATTTGAGTATTTTTCTAGCTGGAATGTCGAAAGTTAAATGATCATTAAACTGCTATAACACTAATGTTGAGTGGGGTCAGATACAGGAGTCAATGTGTTTCATTGCAATTTTGATGACAGCATCTGGTTGAGTGTAACAAACTGCTCCAATGACAAAACCATTGCTGCTCAGGTCGGAGCCCTTACCGGTCTTTTCGTCTTTTTACAGGTCAGCCTGCGAGCACTGTACGAGTAGTAGTTGAGCGTGGCGTACTCCATGAGGGCCGCGAAGACAAACAGGAAACAGACGGTCACGAAGAGGTCCATGGCTGTGACGTATGAGACTCTGGGTAACGACGTCCTGGCCACCGTGCTCAGTGTGGTCATGGTTAACACCGTGGTTATTCCTGCGTGTAAAAGACAAACACATTCTCGTTGAGACGTGACCGTGTCCCGTCATGATGTTATTTACATACAGACACCCAGAGAAAAAAAAGTTATTCTAGTTATTTTGTGCATTCACAAGCTTTTAATATGATCACGGTTTGTGTAAAGTCGAGGGTCGAGGGTTCGATTCCCGCCTTGAGGTCTGTGTGCTTGGTGGGTTTCCCCCGGGTACTCCGGTTTCCTCCCACAGTCAAAAGACCTGCCGATTAAACTAACTGGCGCTCCCGTAGTGTGTGAATGTGTGTGTGTGTGTGTGTGTGTGTGTGCCTTATGATGGATTGACACCCTGTCCAGGGTGTACCCCGCCTTGTGTCCTAAGTCTCCAGGAATAGGCTCCAGGCCCCCGGTCTGTTTATATACAGATAAAGCTATACATATACGATGAGCGAGTGAGTGAGTGAGTGAGTGAGTGAGTGAGTGAGTGTGTGGGGTCAGAGAGAGATGTTGATTATTTTTCCTTAACTAAGACTCAAAATGTTTGTCTTTCTTTTGCTATGCAGCAATTGTCCAATCTTTACAAAATGTAGGTTTATTCAAGAAAGACAGATTATACTTTTTATCCAGTTATTGTTGTACATTTAATGATGCGGAATGTCAAACTAGTTACAGTATATTTTTTTCCACTAATCCCTATTACAAAACACTGACATTGAATACTCCTTCCTTACATGTTACATAAATGTCTCCTTGACCAAATCTTAGCTAGCTGCACTACCGGCGGAGTCGCCTTCATCATAGAATTAATCACCTGGACGATCAGATGTTGCTACATGATATTTTCTCCATGATGGCTTTGTCACTTGCTTTGACACCTTTCTTGTCGCATCGAATTGAAAATCCCACCCACACACTCCTTCACATTCACACTCTCCCTTGAACGTTCCAGAGATGCCACCGAACCCCACTGACTGTCCCACTGTTTTCCAGAGGTTTCCATGGAAACTAACAAGCCACATCTATTTCAGTCTGCCGTTTCGTCCTCTCATCCTCTGTGCTGTGCCACCGCTGGTCACCCTGATTAGCTTAACCTGCCTCTCCTTAATGCACTGCCACTTTGTTAGAGAGCCGACTGCATTTCCGTGCTAGAAAAAAAAAAAAAGAAAAAGAAAAAAGTGCATAGGAAGATATTTCTGCGATATGATGTGACTCACAGAGGCACTTAGTTCGAATACCAGCCCATTAGACAAACAGGGGTTTATGGAGGCGGAGAAAGGAAAGCGTGATCATGATTCCAGTGACTTGCCTGTTAAAATCATTTTGATTGCTTTGTTATGCCAACGCACAGCTTATCCATCACAGCTTCTTCACCAGGAGTGGGGGTGCGACAGAACAGCACAATACATGTGGGAATTTTCCCAGATATTCATGTGACTTATGTATGGATTATAATAAGCTATGAGTGCGTTCACAACAATTCATAATCTCATTTAAAAAATTGCTTGAAATGTTTAAACAGTAGTTCTGTAACACTTTCTAAGTTGACCTATTTACAGTAACTTCTTAATAGCTTCATAATACTGTGAAATAGTGAATGTTATAACACCTGGTACTGAAACTGCAGTAACTGTAAATGTTCTGTAAAGTAATCTTGGCCTCGTCATCTTCATCATCATCATCATCATCATTCTTGGGCTGTCTGATACCATATTTTATTAAAGGGTAGTGCTTATTATGCTTCATTACACCTACATATTCATTAATTTCTATAAGTGTCAGCTAACATAAATTTTTTTACAAAAAAGCCTTAGACAATTTAACTTGGAAACACTGATTGATGTTAGGTTTAATAACAGTGGCATGTGCTTGTGATATAACTTTTTCCTAGATGATGTAGTTTACATGAATAGTTATAAATATGTTATAAACGTATGTAACGACGTGTATCTTTCATTTCGTCAACACATTTGACTAAAGTGGAATGTTTTTTCAATTATAAGGCTTCATTGCAGTTACATAAGCATTTCATAAGGCTTATTTCAACATTACTTTTGAGTCAAATGACATACTGTTGTGTTGTAATACTTTACTACAAAAAGGTAATATTTGCTACGGTGTAAGGCTACATCATATATACATAAACATTTATAAATGTTAAGTCTATAAAATTTCATATAACCATCATAAAAAATGCTTGATCTTGTGTTTGATACAAATGACACGTGGTCTTATTTTCGGTGTTTCTAAACTTATGATTTGTTGGGTAATGTTAGGCTATCAGGTTATAAGCCTTCATAACACCTACATGGATATGTACTAAGGTTTACTACAGTACGCTGACATAAGTCCTGCTTAATGCTACATTTGAAACAAATGATTTTTGGTTGTGTTATAACCCTTTCCACGGTAACTAATTTAGTTTTCCAACAATTTATGAATATGAAATATGGATCTATTAATGTATTAGGCAACATAACACCTAATTAAACATGAAACCTAATTATGATAATGATTTGCAGCTTGATGTCACGTTTGAGTCAGGTGTCATCAAGTTGGTTGATACAGTATCACTGATATATCAGGCACATGTCAGCTGACGGATTTCTGATCACATTATCAATTATAAATAAAAAAACGTCATTGTACAGTATGAAGCCTAAAGCTCCACATGTGATGGACCGAATGCTGTGATATCCTGCATGGCATGACCTTTCCTTGATTGTGTCTGTGAGTCTCATCTGTCTTCTGTCGTTTCTTTTCGGACTTCATTCATCAACCGGGATGTGCATAAAACAAATCTGTTTTTTCTTCTTTTTTGGAGGCCTGTTCATTTTCCCCCCACCAAAAGCATAATGACTTCTTTTGTCAGACAGATTAATTGCATCCATCCTTCTTTTCTTCCTCAACTCTCCTCCCTGCTGTTTTTTTCCCCCTTCTCAACACAGGAGCCCGATACGAGGACTTGTCTCCCTCGCTTCCATTTCTCTTTCCCGGGATGTGACGGCCTTTGTCCGCTACCCAACCTGTTGTTATCTTGAAAACACACAGTGGGGCTTTACTGTCACGTCCATTTTATAAAAGAGCCGACTTAAAGAATGAAAAAAAAAAAAAAAAACAGGCAGCAGAAGGTCATTGGCTAATTCTGTAACGTGGCAGATTGTTAAAATGGATGGATTTATTTTTGCCTTTTAGGACTTTTAGAGATTAAATCTGGCTGATCAGTTCCCTCTATAACACATTCTCTTATGCCTTATGTGTAGTAATTCATAAATACATTCATAAAGTATTATAATGTGGTCATAAAGTATGTTACACACTGCTAGAATGATTTATAAAAAAGGCTTTACAATTAATCAAATGTTTTTAGAATTAAGAAAAAAAATCAAGACCTGCTCTAATACATACATAACATTTTATAATGCACCCATGAAGAATTAACTACAAAGATTATTAACAAAAATAAACTAATCAACATGGGCTATAAAGATTCTATATCTACTGTATGTTATAATGCACCCAATTAAGCATTATAAACTTATACACATTGTTGGAATGAAAATGAAATGGAAATGGAAAGTCATTACAATTTAGTGCAAACAATCACATGCACAGTTTAACACTAGAAGCGCCGCGTCAGTGTCACCTACTTTTAACGCGGTTCTCCGGTCATTTGACCGCCTACTAATAAGAGCAAAATAGCTTTATTCTGGC
>JAQMYG010000036.1:1606617-1628082 GCA_030014215.1 Clariallabes teugelsi | reverse complement strand
CCCACATGTGCGTTGAAGTCCCCCAGCAAGGCTATGGAATCCCCTACAGGAGCCCGATGCAGTACTCCATTCAGAGTCTCCAAGAAGGAAGAATACTCTGAACTGCTGTTTGAAGCATAAGCACAGACAACAGTGAGAGTTTCCCCTCCATGGTCCTCAGGCGGGGACTTGTGAGTATCCCCACACCCTCTCCAACTCCAGAGAAGAACAAACTTCAACCCCTATCCAGGAGTATGGATCCAGAGCCAAGGCTGTGCGTTGTGTTTCATTCGGTTCTTTATCTTGTATGTGATTAGTTTAGTGTTGTTATTCTCTCCATTATAGTTACTGTTAACATTACCATGCTGTCTGTACCATTTTTGTTGTTTGAATTAGCATTAGCCTTAGGCATAGCTCCTAGTCATAGTTTAATTTTTATGTTCATGTTTGTATTTAACATTAATGTTTAAACTCTAGTATAATAAACCATGGTCTGCACTGGCATCCTGCTCCTCCTTCATACATGACAACTACAAAACACAGGAACGTGTAAAGGGGGGTGAATACTTTTGGAACACCCTGTAGTTCGAAATTGCTGCAATATCATTTAAAGGATATTTCCTTATCTAAAACTTTCTTTCTTAAGTGCATTTAAGCCCTGAAGACAAACATGGGGAAGAGACGTCTGCATAAATCATGATGGCAAAATTTTATGACGAATTATGGGCATTTATGTGAAACTTGGCAGCGATTGTTGCGCCATCAAACCTATTCGAGGACATTTAATCAAAATGTAAATGACTGCATTACACACTTAATTAAGTTTCCTCACTCATCTTAACACCACAGCCGGCATCTGGAGGTTCAGTTTTTACAAAATATGCGTATGGACAAATGATCAGAACAAAACTAGTAGGAATTCAGCTAGAAAGTGCCCGTGCGTACTAATATCTAATGTATAAATATATAATAACCATTTCATCAAGTTTATGTGAGGAGAAATATAATGAAATTGTCTTACAAATGTCAGGAATCCACTTTCTCCTTCCCTCCACTGTTCATGTGTCAGAAATAAACTCAGTCTTTTTTACGGCTGACCTTTTCATCTCCTCTCTCCGAAATAAAACATCAGGAGAGAATAAAGCGTCTCTCCGCGCTGTCTCTCATTTTAATGACATTTTTCACATTCATCTGCGAAGAAGATGTGAGAGAGAATTAGAACAAGAAAGAGGCATGAATAATAATAATAATAATAATAATAATAATAATAATAATAATAATAGTATAGCGGCTCTTTAGTTCAGAAAGTGAACTCAGGGTGACTGCAAAGTCATTTGCTTAACAGTTTCAGAAGACAAACTGTATAAGGTTTACTGTACGTACTGTATATTGCGTATATGGAAGGAATGAACCACTAGGGGGCGTGCATTCTAATACCTTAGTGTTTTTTATGTTACAGTAACAGCTCATTGACCGGGACTTGTATGATCAAACAAGTAAACAATGTGTTTAGTTGTTGATGTGGCGAATTTTTCTGTAAAGACAGAAATTTAACATGAAGGAGTCTCCAGTGTCAGTGATATCTGTTGTCTCTTGAATTCTAATCAATGGCCAAAATGCTGTAGACTTTAGGATGATAAATGTAACAGTTCATCTTGATGAATAATCGACACGGCTGAACTTGATACTCGAGTGTGACCTTAACCTTAAGGGGTAGTGGTAGCTCAGTGTGTTAAGTTTCTGAGTAGAAGGTTTAGCGGTTCTCCTGGGATAGAACCCGCGACCCTGTACAGGATAAGTGGAGATGGAAGACGGAGATGTGGTGAAGCAAATGAAAAGTCTTCATGTTTATTTTTTATTATTATAAAACTATATTTCTTCCTTGTCGTTAGCAGCTTACTGTGAGCTTTGCCTTTTAAGGAAATCTATGGGCGTGGCTAAATGCAACATGCACACATGAGTGGTAACGAGTGGAGAAATGTTTCAGTTTCCCCATGAAAATATTTACAAACAACTTAGTAGTGATCCAGACCGAGTGCTGCATTGAGGCCTTTATCAGACCCGACAGATTCATCTCCACTTCTCCTCACTTGACACCCGCAGGTTCATTAGCAGAGTGCGGAGTTCCTTGGAGAACCCAGAACCAGGCCAGAACATCTCAGACTGGCGTGATCTATCAGCGGGTCGAGTGGTGTAACTACAGATTTCATTTTAGCTTCAAAATTATTCCACAGAGTTTAACAACCCGAACATAAATCATCCAGACTTCCTGTTTTTCAGTCTGATTCAGCAGATATTCGTCCTCTCCGCAGCGTTATTCTGACAGCGGACACAAAGCAGAAGCTGAGACGGTACATAACGAGGAATACGTTTATAAATCAGAAGTGACGTGTGACTTAAACGGATGGTTCTGTTCGTTCTGCACGACGTCACTACAGCATTTTCCTGTGAATTATCATAACGTTAGATTTAATAAATCACATTTCACACACACACACACACACACACACACACACACACACACACACACACACACACACACACCGCTAAATAATGTCTAATTGTGTTAATTGGTAATTAAATTATTTCGTTATTGCTTGTTGTTTGTATCATTTTTACAGTTGATGAGAAACAATTATAACAAATACTTAAGATAAATGGGATAATTATTTACATTTCATGAATTTTTTTTTAACAAAACACTGACTATTAAATCCTCTTGTACAAATATTTATAATTGATATTATTAATAATTTTTCATTTTATTTTATTTTTCATTTTAATAAAACAAAACACGTAAATAAGTACATTAGCACTTCTGCATTTTATTTTAATATTTTCAAATTAGTTATTAGAACTATTAACAGTATTAACATACTAGTCACAGGTTACAGTAATTATTAATTAGTGCCCCTTCTGAGATATTTAAGTAATTAATTAACCTGATGATGTTTTTAATAAATAAAGTGTTTCTTTCTGCTTTACTCCAGTAAAAAGAGCTGAAAGCCACACCGTCTGCCTCGCCTCGCCTCGCCTCGCCTCGCTGTCACGGTTCAATCCATCAGCCAAATCGGTATTAAGTGCTGGGAGTCGGTTCCTGAGCTTGACTTGACAGCACTGCAGCGGTGAATTATGGGGGATGATGGAGAGACACCAATCAGGTCAGCCAGCAGTGGTATTAACCGTGTTAAACGTGTTAAACGTGTTAAACGTGCCGTGATCACTGCAGCTGTAATCCGTCAGTCAGGACTTTCCAGGAAAATCGTTCAGTCTTCCACACGTTAGCGTCGCCTTCTTCATGTCTGAAGTTTCTTGGTAGGCTGGAGGAGCCATAAATCCACACAAGACCAGCGGGCCACGTCCTGCCTCCCAGCTCACCACTTCCAGCCTTTCAGCTACTGACTTTCTGTCTAGATTTCCTGATTTCCATCTAAATACTTTTAGTTTTCCAGCAAAGCACTTCCTTTTCTGACTTTCAGGTAACCACTTCCTGCCTTCCACCAGTGTCCAGCTTTCAGCTCACCACTTCCTCTCCTGCTTTCCATTGAACTTTTGACATTGAACAGACTTCCATTGAACAGACTTCCTGTCTTCCAGCTAATGACTTCCTGTCTTCCAGCCCACCACATCATGTCTTCCTGCTTTCCATTTAACCACTTCCTGTTTTCCAGATAACCATTTCCTGACTTTCAACTAACAGCTTCCTGCCTTCCAGCCAACCACATTCAATAGTTTTCCCCTATTAACTATTGCTGAGGACTATTACCATACCATGCCCACCAGATCATGTCCTCCTGCTAAGGTCTTCCAGCTTCCAGTTAATGACTTCCTGCTTTTCATCAAACCACTTCCTGTCTTCTAAATAACCATTTCCTGGTTTTCAACTATGAACTTCAACTATGAACTTTCTGCCTTCCAGTTAATGACTTGAAGTGGACCACTTCCTTTCCCACCTTCCATCAAGCCAGTTCCTGCCCTCCATCTAGTTCCTGCCAAGAACTTCCAGCTTCCAGTTAATTACTTCCTGCCTTGCAGATAACTATTTCCTCTCTTCCAGCCAATGAGTTTCTGCTTCTCAGCTAACCAGTTTCTTCCTGCTACCCTGTTAACCATTTCCAGCCATTTAGTTAATTATTTCCTGCCTTTCAATTAATTATTTACAGATTTCCAGTTAAGCGCTTCACTTTCTACCTTAGCTAATACATGTAATAGCCACACCCACTCATCAGACTTTTCTTCTCTCCATCAACCTTCCAGTTGACCTCAACATTCACAGCCCAGCTTTTACTATCTTTCACCATGACTGTGGTGATTATGGGAGGAGTCTCCAGTGTCAGTGCTTTGTAACAGGTCGAGGTGAGGTTGTATGTATTTGATTGGCGTATGAATGTTCAGTACTTTTCCAGCCCTTGGGTGTGTTTAACATTACAGGCTGTTCAAGAGAACCTCTAGCTTTAGTTACAGGATTAACAAGGTTATGTTGCATTAAATCCCAAACATTTGCTTTTGTGTATCCGTGCTTTTGCTTTTGTGAAGTTCACTGCACAGACACTGTGATGAGTGCTTTTGAATCGAGTTAACACACTCACTTCATGCTACAAGCACAGCTGCAGTTTAATACCGTCCCGCTCCGATCATTTACAGCGTGTAGAACACATTACGGATAAATCGCATTACCTTAAAAACAACCTGCAAATTACCGACAAGTCTTCGCTCGGTATGTCTCCTCAGTCCTGCCTCCTGTTTCATTTTCATCTCAGGATGTGGACATCTCCTGGACCTGGTGTATTCATCAAGCGCCTTTTCTAACACTCGGGAGGAAAGACTAGCAGGAAGAAGAAAGTATAAGAGAAATAATAGAGTTTATATTGAGTTGTATTAATGGTGCATTTGCGTCTGAGATTGCACCAACCTAAAAAAAAAATTCCTTTAGGTGATAACATGGGGGTGGAGCCATGTATGGGAATGGTTGTGTAAATAATGCTGTTTCGCACCACAAGGGGGCCCCAGTGAGAGCATGTGCTGTGTTTTCATGTAAACTTTTACTTTAACGGCCTGAGCGGTTCAGCCAGCAAGATTGTTTTTCTTGTTTTTGTGATTTATTTTCTACATTCTAGGGAACAGTATGTTGTCATTTGTAAAAATATCATCACCGTACTGTAAGTCTTCTGTGAGTTTCAATTGCTGTTATGCCTCCGCTCAATCACAGGTCCCGCTTTGACTTGAATGCCGTTCCTGGTTGCCATAGCAATAAATCCAAAAAGCCCCAATTTACAAAAAAAAAAATTGTCTCTACTGGATGGGGGAACCCAACCCACTTGACTTGATTTTGTTGACATTAATGTCATCCTGAAACTCTGTATTAATTATGATCACAAGCATCCTGACAACATTACTGATCATTTTGATGGAATGACTGTTTATAGCTGCTACAATCTAATGCTAGTTAAATGTAACTAGAAATGTAAAAAAAAAAAAAACTGTTCATTTGTTAATTAACAGCTAAGACAAATGCTCACTTCTTGTAATTGATCCTCTTTATTGTTATTCATTCAGAGTTGTGTGTTTGACAGGAAGTGAGAGATTTCACTTCATCCGTTCTCCTCCTCCTTCTCCTCCTGCTCGCCTAGCGCAAATAATACAATCATTAGCATGATCAGTGCAGGGCAGTGGGTCAAATTCTCTCTCACACACACACACACACATTCACTCACAAGCTTTTATTAGCATATGTACCGAAGGAACAATCCTATTCCGGAGACCCAATCTCACATGAGCTTAATTTATTGTATGTTTTATTTATTTTAAAGGTGGAGACCTCAATTTTAGAGTTAGAAAAATTATTCACAGTAAACACACACAGCTTCAATATACAGGATATGATTGGATGGAGTTTCCTATAACACAAGAAATCAGTCTTGTAGGACAACAACCTTCCTCTGACCTCATTTGCGTTAGTGTGTGAGGCTCTCCAACTCCTCTAGACGCTGTGATTTATCGTGATCAGGATTAGTAGATACACGGAAATGGTGGCACTTTGCCCAGAAACCTTTTCTTTCTTTCTTTATTTCAATAAGGAGCCTCCACGCATTCATAAATAAATGGAATTGCATCACTAAAAGCATCTTTTTATGTTTCATTTCTAAAAACAAAAAGACAAATGAAGGTTTTCACTTGTACTCAGTATTTAAGTAATAAGCTTAAAATGAAACTGTGAAGAAATCTTATATACAATACTGTCAGGATACTGAAGAGGTGCAGGCTTCTCTTTATTAAACATCGTGAAATGAACAACATAGAACTAAATCAGGCACAGGAAGTAACCTATAAGCAGTGATATGTAATAAACGTGAGCTCAATGCTAGATAAACACACCGACAAAACAACAGATGCAAAGCAACATGAACTCCAACTGAAATGCCTCCAGCAATCAAAACAAACATAAACCAGGTGGAAGTACTGTAAAAACAGCACATGACTCTCATCAAATAGCCCGAGATCGAGTTTCAAGATGCCAAGCCTGACACGGGGGAAAGAACTTCACCACAGGACGAGCAATGCTGTCTGGAAGGTAGGGTAACACTGCAGGGCTCAAAGGAAGTCGGGGTGGTGGACAACAATCATCAGAGGGCAACGAGGCAGGAGGATGAGATCAGGGGTGCAGGAAGGCAGGATCACAAATTCTTGGCCAGGACAACCATTTCAGCAGGGCATGATGGAAGAATTGGCCATGGTGGTAGGGCAGAGACCTTCCTGGCTTCCAACCTAAGCGGGACTGTGGAGGTTGCCTTATTGACCTTTACCAGTAGCTGGGCTGTGAAGAGTGTCTCACTGAACTCCACTGGGAGCTGGGCCATTAAGTTTATCTCACTGGCCTCTACTGGGAGCTAGGCTGTGAAGAGTGTCTCATTGACCTCCACCAGGACCTGGTCTTTGAAGTTTGTCTCATTGACCTCCATTGGAGCTGGGCCATGGAGGATTCTTCATTGACCTTCACTAGGAGCAAGGCCTTGGGAAATAGTGCATTGATCTCCATCAGGTGCTGAGCCATGGATGATGTTACATTGACCTCCACTAGGAGCTGGATTGTGTATGTTACCAGGCAGACCTCCAGGCTTGTCTTGCTCTACAGAAGCTGCTAAGCTCATATTTTGTCTTCCTGTACATGATTTCCTTTTCCGGCTGTTGTTTGGTGGAGAATAAATAGTTGGAGGTGATTCATGTGAAAAAGGGTGGAGTTTGTGTAGTCTTTCAGATGAGAGTTTTAAGAGTTTGGGCCTGTTCTCGCTGTCGGCAACAGTCAACACCAACATGTGCAGCAAAACACCAGGAGCACATACAGTACCATCTCGTCATCTAGGATATCACCATGGAGAGTCCAATTTAGTCCGTTCGCTAAGCTGCTGCCAGCTGTGTTTACATGTTTGTGTGTGTCATGGCTGTTGTGTAAACTGGTCAAGCACTTCAAAGTTGTCAAGTTGCATGACACAAAATGTTGTTGTTTTTGTGTTTGGATCACAAACTATCATATTTTAGACACCAATGAATAAAAACAGCACTATGAGTTCACTGATACCACTTTTCCAGAAGCTTCTCTGGCACTTTAGCGAAGTGAAACAACATCACACATCAGACATAATAAGTCCAGTCCAATTCAAAGCACTTCTAAGTGATAAATTGGACGAGCTCCATTTACGGCGGCACTGACGGTCCACTAAATTTTAGCGAGGTCGTCCGAAATGTCAACGAGTGTTTCAGGGTTGCTGTTGAGCTGATGAGATCATCCTGTGGTTTGGGAAAGAGAGAAAGCGAGACAGCGAGACAGGGAGGTGATGAAATGAGGGACACAAACATACTTTTTTCTCTGCTGATGAAATTCTGCTCAGGAAGACACGAGAACTCAGAGTGACAAGAGCTGAGGCGTCGTGAGGGAGTGTTATGAAATGATCAGTGAAAAAGAAAGATACCGTAATACAATCACCAATTATTAATAGTATTAGTATTCATATTATTAGCAAGCACCTAGAAAGGGTTTTATTCTCCTTATTTTTTTGCTCTACAACAAATGAAGTATTTGATCAGTACTCCTTCCTGCTACTCTGGCAGGCAAGACGCGCTAACACAGCAGAGCGCAACACTGTACTGTACACTTTACATCATACCTTAATAAGCTTGAACCCCAAAAGCAAAGTTGTTTCCTTGACTAATTCTGAACAATTTTGCAATATGGATAACTAAACTCCGCCTATCTTTAAGCTAGCTTGCATGAAACATTACCTTTTGAATCCTTAGATTTGTTCCTGTGTCTCTGGAAAATTGGAAAATAATATGGGCCACCATTAACATGCCAATCCAGGTGTTGGGGGCGGAGCCTAATGTACTGATTTAGAACACTCCATGTATGTGATGCAATCAAACTCATACTGGCCACTGGGCGGAGTTATGCAGATTTCTGCTCATAAAAACAAGAATATATTTTTTTTATAATTTTATAGTATGACTTTCAGATTAAAAAATATGCAATGTTTGATAATATAATATGGTTTAAGTTACAGTGAAAATGTAAAAAATACTCTCGTGCAGAGCCCACCAGTGAATTTGACTGACAGGTCACATGACTGCCCCATAATTGACTTATACAACCTATGAAATTATAATAGTATGTCTTACATACTGCATCCTACTTCAAATAAAAAAATAAAGCCAAAGTGACCTCAGATGAGAGAGTGACCTTACAATGACCCCTCAGTGACCCTGATGTGACCTCTGATGACCCCATGTAACCTCAGATATAGGGCTGTGTGCGTTGGGGAGGCAGTGAAAGTTATATCTCTGTTGAGATTCACAGGTAATGAGGAGAGAGAAAGGTTGCAGCGTGGCCTCAGGGGGAGAGCTGCTTTGTTCAGAGAGTCCTTCATCCAAACAACATGAGTCATGAAGTCAGCAAAATACCGCACGCACACACACACACACACACACAGAGAAAGACAAAGACGTGGTGTTCAAAGGCAAAATACAGCCCAGTAAGTGGATTATCGTGAGAGCAAGTGAGGACTGGAGGAGTGTGAATGAGGAAGTGAAAAGGAGACTTCATGCTCATTAACATGTTATAAGTGCTTATTGATCATTAAAGAGTTGGTCTTCACAATGCATTATGAATGTTTAATTACGTTTTATGAATTTGTTTCTAGTAGTTCATTATGGAGCTCAAGGAATGTGGCCAGATATCGACACCTTCCATCATAAACCTTTAGGTCATGGTTTTCCCTCCACTTTTGTTCTAGACTTCAGGTTCCAGAATGCACTTGTCACTTTCTGACTAGTTTATCTATTTAAAGCATGTGTTTCAGTAAAATTTTGAATTGATGTAATAATTATTATGTGGTGGTGATAATGTTGATGGTGAGGATCATTGTGTCAATGGTGGCGATAATGATGAAGATGACAGTGACGCTAGTGATGATGATGATGATGATAATGACGGTGATGATGTTGAGGTTGAGGATGGTGATGGTGGTGATGATGGTGGTGGGGATGATGATGATGATGATGATGATGACGACGGTGATGATGTTGAGGTTGAGGATGGTGATGATGATGGTACTGGTGATGGTGGTGGTGGTGATGATGATGATGGGGGGTGATGTTGATTCTGGTAGTGGTGATGATGATGGTGGTGGTGGCAATGATGATGGTGGTGGTGGCAATGATGATGGTGGTGGTGATGATGATGATGATGATAATGACGGTGATGATGTTGAGGTTGAGGATGGTGATGGTGGTGGTGGTGATGATGATGGTAATGATGATGACAACCGTGGTGATGTTGAGGTTGAGGATGGTGATGATGATGGTACTGGTGATGGTGGTGGTGGTGGTGGTGGTGATGATGATGATGGTGGTGGTGGTGATGATGATGATGGTGGTGGTGGTGATGATGATGATGGTGGTGGTGGTGATGATGATGAGGGTGATAATGGTGGTGATGATGATGATGGTGATAATGGTGATGATGATGATGATGATAGTAATACTTAACATGGCTTTGTAATGAACCGAAATAAAGACCAAAAGACCTGGAGATGAAGAACATTACAATGTGCTGGCTGGCTCGTGGAGTAATCTAAGACTTGCATATTAATATTTTACAAATCTTGCAAAATAAAGTCCGTCTGATTTTTCTTCTAAGTCTCCTCTTCATTCTTTATTTAAGAGTGAACATGAGTAGAGAGATGGAGACACAGAGACGGCTCATTAAAGCTCCTCGCTGTGACCAAGGGAATAAAATTCCCATTTCACTCCACTTTTTGAAGCCAATTCTCTGTTTTAAAGAAATCTGGGGGAAAAAATATGGCATCTGGGTCGAGCTTTAATTCGGCCATCAGCCAGTCTCCACATGGCTCCTTTTATTCCTGTTTTATTAATTGACATGTATTTCTTTTTTCAATTCAGAGCAAAGATGGATTTTTAAAATTCTTTTCAAACCTAATCACATCCTTGGTTTACCTCCAAAACATTAGGCATGCCGCCAAACTGGGCCTGGATACAGCCAGAAAATCTGATTTCAGAACAGTTTGTTTATTATTTTGTTAGATGTTGCAGGCGTATGAAAGAAACTATAACACACACTTATATAGATAAAATGTATAATTTTTTTAATGAGTTCAACCATTTTTAATTACTGTTTATTCTTCACTGGATGAAGTACACACTCCCATACTTTCACCTGGTGTCTGACTCTTCATCACTCGAGGTTGTGGTGGCTGAGGCAGGGGCGTGGCTATAATGTGTTCTTATTGTTTTTTATTGTTGCTTTCAGAACTTTCTCACAATCATGTTTTGATCTCTGTTTAGTCTTTTATGGGTCTAGGCTTGTTTTCTTAAAAAACTCCTACTGAGATCACTTGATGCATGAAGTCACCTCCATTTAACCCCTTAGGCTTTTTTAACAGTTTTTATTGCTGGGAAGAGAGGGAGTGAATACTTATGCAATCACACACTTTATGCCTTTATTTGTAAATAGTTTTCTGCTTATATTTGGGAGATTTGTCCTTCCAGTTCAATAGTATACGCTATTTTTGTGCAAAACATTTGATGAAACTCTTAATTGAGACTGTTTCAGTTGCAGGTGTTAACAGTTCAAGGAGGTGAATACTTATGCACAACATAGTACATGCAAATACATCACAATTAATAAATAAATCCATGGAGTTGAATTTAAAATTAGTTTTTTTTAATGATTTATACATTTTTGTATTCCTCAGTCTCTGTCTGTTTCACTCCTCTCCCAAACACACTGTTTCTGTGTCTATGTAAATGAGCTACTGCTGAGCCACGCCCCTTCCAGAGAACAGAAGAGCTGAGAAACAAGCCAGTGAATTTTGCATAATAGCTGACCTTTAATATAGTTTTTAAATGACAGTATATTGTATATTTTCTTGTGTTGTATAAACTATCCTACATGCAAATAGGGAATAATTGATACAGTTGAGTTTTTTTTTTTGTTACAAAATTAACTGATTAAATAAACAAAAATCAGTGACGGTAATACTAGTGTGCATGATTTCTTTTTTTGTCTCTCTCTCCTCGAGTCTATCAGTGGTGTGCTGTGGCTCCTGATGGACTGATTAAAGGTCCGGTGAGAGACTCGCTGCTCAGTTCTGCTGTAATTAAACACAGAGGTAGCCTCCGGCTAAACCGGCCCGCTGTTCGGCTGCTTTGTGTCTGCACGTGCGGTTTGTGCTGAGCTTGCTTAAAACTCTCTCAGCTTTACACTGAAAAATAATAATAATAATGCAATCAATTATAAAGTTAATTACTTCGATTCATTTAGCTTTTCCTTTGTTCGGGGGAACTCCGGAATGATCTCACATCACAGGTCAGAAGTGCTGCTTAAACCCTTTTTTTTTAATCAGGGACTCGGATCGGAGCGTTTAAATTCCCTCGGATCAGCAGTTAGAACAAAAGCAGGAGCTCCTGAATTATTTAATAGTACATTGGTTTTAATGAGGTGTATGTGTGTGTGTGTGTGTGTGTGTGTGTATGTGTGTGTGTGTGTGTCTGTGTGTGTGTGAGCGTCTGCGTCACTAACACGTGTTGGGAGCTTTATGATTTATTGCGTGATGTGTGTTTTGTGTTCTCCCGTACCCGTAAGAGAACGTGGCGCGGTTAATTAAACAAGAGCGAAAACCTCGGCGGCATTAAAGAGAGGCTTTAATTGTAATGAGACTGAAATGAAAAGCGCCGCTGAGTGCGATCGAAAACATGCGAGAGAGAAATGACGATCCATCATACCTGTCAAACACACACCTCTGCGCCGTAATCAGCTTCACTAAGTGCTGCAGAGATTACAAGCCAACACCCGCCCACCGGCCTTCATCCTTTTACATCTGTGTATTGTTCGAGGCGTGGGAGCGCTGTCTAATCTTCACAGCAATGAAGTCAGACTGTTGATCATAAACGTGACAGCACGGATCTGTCTTTATATCAATCTGACACGGGGAGAGAAAAGTCAAACGTTTATAAATCTTTACATCTTTGGTTAAAACTAGGACATGCGAAATGATTAAACCCCTTGGGGGAACGCTGGCACAGGAAATCAATCATCAAAGTTACAGATTCCACACAAAGGTCATGGTTTTTCATTTTTCTGAAAGTGTAAACTCTTCTGTATTTAAGATGCTGTATAGACCTGGTTTCAGGTTCAGCCCTGACTGTTACAGCGCTCTGACACTGGAGACTCCTTACAAACAAAAACACTTTTTCTCACTTTTGTCAATTAATTTATACAGTCAGGCATTTGGCGTACACGTACCTGTGAATGAGCTGCTACTATAGAAACAACGAGTTATTCAAACTGCCTGTGCTGCTGTCTAAGCTGCTGTTCTAGAGAATTAATCAACAACTTCTGACCAATCGGAAGTTCAGAGGCAATTGAGACAAGCAATTGAGTTCAAGGCGTGAGACAGCACATGAGAAAAAAACATATTTTAACCCTTAAGGGTCGATGGCGTCGTCAACGATATCAATCACCTTTTTTTTCTCTTTGCAAGTGTTTTTAAATGAAATGATATTGGAGCCACCCAGAAAAAATATTTACACATATTATTTATTTATAATATGTGCACTATACATGTTAAAGGTGTGTAGATGTTAAAAGGTTTGTAGTTGGTTTTTTTTTTAGCGTGCATAAGAATTTCACTGAATATTTCAGAAACCATGCTTTAATTTTGTTTGAGTGTAGAGGTGGAACAGCTGACACATCAGTAGGAGTCCTGGTGAAACCTGGTGTCATCTGATCCAGGTGTCCATCACATGTCCATTAAAAGTTGTGGATTATTCAGTGAAACAGAGGCTCTGCTGAAAAACGTTAACTGAACATGAACTCAATCTGCCAGGTTCGACTTTTTTTTTCTTGTATGTGCACTTTGACATAAATGTAAAAGTCGTACAGGAATGTGAAAGCCCAGTTTATGTGGATGAGAAAATCCGTGTTGTGGTCCAGAATGCTTGTTTGTGTTAGTCACGCCCCTGACACCCTTTACCCCGCCCACATCTCAGTATGACACCTATAAACAGGTACCTATTAACATTGGCTTATTCTAGGAGACTTTAGACAGGGTTCACCCAGGACAGGGTGACAATCCATTGCACACACACACTACGGGAACACCAATTAGCCTAATCTGCATGTCTTTGGACTGTGGGAGGAAACCGGAGTATCTGGAGGAAACCCACCAAGCACGGGGAGAACATGAAAACTCCATGCACACACAGACCCAGAGACGGGAATCGAACCCTCAACCCTGGAGATACAATGCAAGGACCTTGACACCCATATATTCTATGTCTTCCGCGTAGCCCTGTACCCTACGCCAGTGGTTCTTAACCTTATTCCTGGATGACCGCGGTATATATTATTGTGTTTTCCATGTTACCACACCCACTTCAATTAAGGTAGCCTGTTAATTAGCTCATTAACCTCAGGTGTGCTTTGGAGCTGAGAAAGGGCGGTGGTCGTCCAGGAGCTACGCCGTAGCCTGGCGTGCTGCAGCGACACAGACCACAACAACTGTGATTGGTCCACTTTTGAATTAAGTTGAAGATCCTGACCATCTCCTCCGACATCTGCTCTAGTTCCTGTGTGTACTTCGCCGTTGTTTGTAAAAACCCTCACCAGCGAGTGGTGAAGACACCCAGCACGGGGTAAAGAAACCTCACTGCCACCGTGCCAACAGTCACCAGCTCACAGGTATGAAGTTCACAATGCCGTAGACCAACAGCACAGCATCCAGAGAAGGGTTTGGCGCAGAAGCTAAATTAATCACGCTTAAGTGAGACACGGTAGGTTCTAGGGGCGGAGCTTCATCTGCATAAGCAGGATTGTAGTCTGTATAATGTGTCCAGGAAAATAAATAACTGAAGAGTCATTGAATCTTATCTAATGCAGTCTTTAGTATGAGTAGGAAAATACTGAATACAAAATAATATTTATTTAATTAAAGAACAGATTTGTTATCGCTGAAGTGATCACGCCTGTTTGTAGAATAGCCGCATTTTCACGATTTTGCTAACAAAGACGTTAACTTTATAAAGGAAAACATAATGGAAATATGCCTGAACTAGTACGGTGTTACATGATTTACAGTAAATATTAACTCAGACTTTAGACAGGTAATGTACAGTATATTAAAAACATTGGAGGAAGAAACGGAATTTTGCGAAAGCCGAAACTGAATCAAAAGTTAGCGTCCGACTGTGAGCTGACTCTCTGGAGTGCTGAAGAGCGTTCTCAGCAGAACCAGCGAGTTTTATGAAGACGCTTCTTATGAAAAAGAAGTTTCGAAACTCGTTCATTCATTCGTCTTTTTGTTTTTATTGTCCAATAACGCGGCAGCTTAAAATTCTCCATGAGAGTTGACAGATGTGACTCACCAGCTTTTATTTATTGTTTATCATTTCCTTCTCTAATACATCTGGCGGGATGAAGCTCTAGCACCGAGCACTTCTTCTATCACGCTGCATCTAAACTCGGCTGATAAAAACACAGGGATTATCCTTCTACGTCTAACAGCTACCAGACAATTACAGACCTCCGCGAGCACCAAATTACTACTGACACGCTATTTCTAATTGTACAGCCTGTGAAATAAAAGGCTGATTGGATAGTGATGGACAAACCAAAATGGGTTTCCTGTTCGGATCGGAATTCGACAGCGCGTCGGTTCAGCGTGCAAAAAGAGATATAAATAAATAAAAATCTATAAGCTGGTGTGTAAGTAATGAGGTGCTGAAA
Organism: Clariallabes teugelsi; assembly: GCA_030014215.1. Classification (NCBI taxonomy): domain Eukaryota; kingdom Metazoa; phylum Chordata; class Actinopteri; order Siluriformes; family Clariidae; genus Clariallabes; species Clariallabes teugelsi. Next base: position 1,612,808 of record JAQMYG010000036.1, on the reverse strand, counting down.
TGAGGCGTTTCTGTTTCAGAACACGAGCCCGTGGGGATTCTGGGATATTTCCGCGAGTTAATAGGAGGACGTAATGGATTAAAAGGAAAAAGCTCCCATCTGTGCGGAGTTGACACGGCACGCTACTGATGAGCAGAGAGAGAGTGTTAGATCACACTTCATCACTCGAGCTGTCAGCGTAGGCCTGCTGAACGCGAGAGTGTGATACTGAACGCCGACGGACCATCACCTCCGCTCTCGGTTATCTAACACTCTCTCTCTCTCTCTGTCTGTCTGTTGCTGGGTGTGGTGATATAAAAAAGCTCATGGACCTCCTTCAGAGTCAGTGGGGTCGCCCCGCGGTCGGTCACACCGGCTCTCATTCGTCCCTCTTTACAGACCGGTATGAACGTCACTGTTGGAGCAAAGAGGATATCAAATCTACACACATCATATGTAAAGACTAAATCACTGGTTTGGTCAATAAATGTCAATGTCAATTTAAATGTTAGCGCTGTCACCTCACACCTCCAGGGCTCGGGGTTTGAATCTCACCTGCGCTGTAATCTGAGTGAGTGGCGTTTCCCATGGTTCCCATGCATGCACTTGTGCCCTGTGATAGGTTGGCACTCCACCTTGTGTCTGGGAGAGGGACCACACCCTCAGAGACCCCACAGGGAGTGTAGAAGTGCTACAGATAATGAATGGATGATGGACACTTATCCTGTACAGGGTCGTGGGGGGCCGGGCCCCTATCCCAGGGGACTCGAGGCAGGCGGTGTTGTACACCCTGGAAAGCCACCAAACATGGAGAGAACATCCAAAATGCACACGCACAGACCTGAGATGGGTCTCGACCCCTCGACCCTGGAGGTGCGAGGCCACTGTGCACACCCGGTACGCCCCTCTCCTATACCAACTATTAAGGAACCAATTTGTCTAAAAATCTTTTAATGATATGAAAATGAACACACTGTTTAACAAAGAGAACTGATTTGTGGTCCACTGAGACATTCAGGATGGTTAATACCCTCATCAACACCCTTTACACCCCTTATAGAACCCAACAGTGTGGTGTACAATTTTTTAAAATGGTTTCTGTGTAAAAATAAACATTTTGGGCAGATAGGAAGATTTTGTTTTTTGTTTTTTTATTTTCCTTTTTTATTTTCTTCTTATCTTTTGGTGATTTTGCACCTGTATCCTGTTTCATTGTTTCCATTTTTCATTTAAAAACATGGTGGTGATGATGATGATGATGACGCAGGGTTCGAGCCCCATCGCCAAGCTGCCACTGTTGAGCCCTTGAGCGATGCCTTTATCTGCTCCCGCGGGCGCTGTATCCTGGCTGAGCCTGTGCTCTGGTACATTTGAACAGATCACTTCACTGTGCTGTAAGGTTCAAAGGCACAAAGAAGAGAGCCTTAACCATTAACGATGATGATGATGATGATGATGCAGCCCCTAATATTTACTGATGTTTATTAAAGATAAACAGAGACACAGTGATTGTTCTGGTTATCACACTGATGCTTCATGCTGTATGATGATCTGGTTCCGGGGCAGCGGTTGTCTTTAAACCAGTTCTGATCGAGTCTCGTGTTTCTTTCTGTATTTCATCACCCCTCGCTGTTGGTTGCCAGATTGTCAGTTTTGTGATGGGGAAGAGAGCAGAAGCAGACAGAGATGGATCTCACAGATGGATCAGCCGGATGATGATGATGTTGATGATGATGATGATGTGTGTGTGTGTGTGTGTGTGTGTGTGTGTGTGTGTGTGTGTGTGAGATAGAGAGAGAGAGAGAGAGAGAGAGAGAGAGAGAGAGATAGAGAGAGAGAGAGAGCGTGGCAGACCAAGTGAGGAAATATATTTCTCTGTCAAAAAGAGAAACTCAGCTGCATTGATTTTCTGTTCTCTGCTCGTCTTCGTCTTCCTCCACACTGTCCTAATGCAATAAGGCTCCTCACAGACAGGTCTGATGCTGCAATGCTAAATTCTGATCGTTTAAACGTCCGGTCTGCTCCCTCCTCCAGCGCATCTGCGTAATGGACTCTGAAATTCCATCAGTTCGACGTGTCGTCTGCCGTTTCACTTCATATCCTCAGACGGGAGTCTTTCTCCTGCTCTAAAACCTCGCACTTAATCTGCAGGTCTGTTAGAGTTCATCTGTTTAAGTTGATCTATATGAATGAATCGATGCTCAGATGGAGTCGGTCCAACTGCTTTTTGGATGTTCGTGTTGATCTGACACGGTGTATTTACAGTTTTATTCCAAACACACAGAAGAACCAGAACACAAAGAGTCCGTGCTCCAGAACCTTTCGAAATTCTGCAAATAAACGTCGTAACCAACGAGTAGAGCAATCGCTCACTCACACCTCAGAGTCTGACTCACTCTGTTTGAATGCAAATCCTAAACATCACGTGTTTCTCTAGCGAGGCATCTGGGGAGGAACCAGACAGGAATGTCGACTCTGACCCTGGCCTGCTTCAGCTGGTACGCCGTCACATTCCTTCTCCAGGGCACAAAAAAAAGCGTTTCCCTTTCATACATGGGTTACGAATATACACTGACCAGCTCCAGGCTGGAAAGATCTCCTTAAACAGGGATTATGAAGTGCGAGTGTGGTGAAAGATCTCAAAATACAACATAGTGATCGGTGGAACCGGTCACAGTCCCATGTGACCACACGCACCACATTCCGAACCTTTCTTGGCCTCTTACTGGTCTGGTTAGGAGTGCATCTCTGAACACATCCCAAAACACAATGAGTGTCTCTGGACTGTATTGTAGAGACTCGGTACAGCATTGTGACATGTACCTATGACATTTACTGAACACTTCAAGTGCAGTGCAGTGATGAGACTCTTAGCTGCGGTAAAACATTTGAATGGTGCAAATTCAGAAACTCTTGCACATTGCAGGGACTCCACAGTGACAGTTATCGCCTCGCTCCCAGTACAGTCCTGACCTCACTCTTTCTACCTTGATGGTGTCCAAGCACAAGGGAAACACTGCGATAAGTGCATTAGTGTAGCTGTTTTCTGTTATTCTGTGAAATCAAACGTCTTGCTTTGACTTGAACGCCCCTCGTACATTGTTGCAGACCCTAGGGGAAAGTTCAACTATTTTATATATAAACTGCCATGTAGTTCAGGTAGTCTTGCACAACTTTGCAAACAGGCCACTGTGAAATACAGTGATTGTAAAATCTTGCTTCTATTATTTGTTCTGAATTTCCAGTTGAGTTTCACCAGGTCAATAACTCCACTCACCTTTGGTATCTTCCTCCGACCTCAGATCTTCTTTCTGCTCCAAGTGAGAGATGGTTGACTATAAGAATTGCTCTCAGTTCAGAGAGAGAGAGATGTTTTTGTGCATCCTCCACCTCTTCTCACCCTCCTCCCGAGCCCTGTCCTTACTCCTCCAGTCCCAGCATGCACTCCTCCTCTCCCTTCACCTTCTCCTCTACCAACACCGGTCCTGTAAACCCGTCCACACTCTGGTCCTCCCAGCTAGTGTAATACTTATCTTCACACCAGCTCCACCTGCTCCACCCCACACAATCTGGCCAACTTCTGTGTTGTACACATCACTCCTTTTATATGCTGACGATTTGGGTGAACTAACTGACAAACACTTCACTAACTGACTGATTGGCCAACTGCCCTGTGATCACTGATGTACAGATAATTTGTTATTATATGATGCAAAGAGATCAAATGCCAAATGCTCAAAGATTAGTAATTAAAGCTTATTAATTATTAATATAGTACAGCTTATAATTGGTTTAGACCATTGTGTTAAGTCTTTTGAGAACAGGTACATTTATTGTAAGAAATCTATGAAATAAACCGTTTGTTTATTTTGTCTAATTGCTTTAGTATTTCTAAATTCTTCGATTAGACCGTTTGAACAAATCTATATGAGTTACGCAGAGGCTCCGTTAAAATGACTCTATTTGAGTTAAAATGTTTGAGCTTGTTTATTTAGGTTGATTGTAATTTAGTCTCTTTGAGTTAATATATCTAACCTTGAGTTAATCTAATCTCCTCCTTGTGTTTATTTATGAATTAATATATTTAAGAACATTTTTACTTCTGTTGGTTAATTTGAGTTCCTGTCTATGACGTCTATTTGAATCTCTTTGAGTTGTTCAGTTGAACTCGGTCTACATCTTTACTAGAACGCATTTTGAGTTCATTTAGAAGAGTTACGTGAAGAGAGCTTATTGGTGTTAGTGTATTTGATTTAATATTTTAGTTCGTGTTTAAGATTCAAGATTCAAGATTCAAGAACTTTATTAAATTTATTAATACATTTATTAACTTTAATTAATAACTTAATTAATTTATTAATTAAATAACTTATTTAATTTATTAATTAAATAACTTATTTAATTTAATAACTTTATTAAATTAAAGCATTAAGTTAAGTGTATATACTGTATATATTAACCTGTATTAGATTATGGAGTCGAGTTCGAGTATTTGAGCAAATTTAAGTCAGTCTAGTGTCTTTGAGATTGTGTATTTAAGATCATTTAAGTTAGTTAAGTATCTGAGTTAATGTATTTGAGTTAGTGCATAAAATATAATTGCAGTTAGTGTATTTGAGAGAACTTATTTGCTTGTGCATTTCCTCAGTTTTTTTTTTAGAGCTACTATTATTTATTGTATTTTAGTTGAATGCATGAGAAAAACATACACATAATACAAGAATAGTAATTAAATTCAGAAACTATCAGTCGTAGCTTCAGCTGCAGAATCATCGACGCTCTTGATAAAGATGAATGAAATATTGTTATGTCAAATTACAATTATGTAATCTGAATTAAATCTATCATTTAATTTTAAGCTCTGTACTCTAATAATCTTTATATGTATGTATATTCACCAAATCAGATTGCATAAATTTTGGCACCCCAACTGATGCAGGTTTCCTTTTTTTAAACGTGTGTTTAGGAGCTCTTAAGCAGAACAGCGTGACTTCCTGGCTATAGAAATGAGGTCCTGAACTCGCTTAATCATTCATTTGGTGAAGATCAGAGGCTCTGAAATAATTTGTAAATGTTAAATAAATGATAAAGACTCAGGAGTAAATGAGAGGTTCCTTACAATTAAACCCACACGATTTAGTTCAAAACTATGTCCAAAGAAATGATTAAAGTCATGTGATCAACACTACATTAGAATTGGGTGAGAGCTCAGGCAAGGGTTATGATTATTATTATTTGACAGTTTCCTCCCTTAAGTAAGTGTTAAACAGCAGAGATGACCCAGATCTGAAGACTAGTCTGAAGAGGAGCTCATTTGAAGGCCGCTGTTTGTGGCCCAGGCCTGGCTTCTCTTCAACGTCCTGATTAATTACGCCTCTCCACACGGAGCTGCAGATTCGACCCCTGTGAGATCATTAGCATGAGCGAGACTTCAGCCAGAGCACTGATCTCGGCACTGTCACATCCTCGCTACGTGTGTTAGCACTATGGCTAGATTTCCGTGCTAATACAGAACTTCAGACTCCCACTCACCGTCATCTGCTCTCCCTCTCGCCCACTTTTCTTTTTTCTTTCTTTTTCTGCTGTCTCTCCTTCTCTCTCACTCAGGCTCTCTTTTCTTTTGCAGAAGAAGTGAACTCCCACACGGCATACACACACACACACACACACACTCCACTACAGTTCCACTAGAGAACCCAGGACTACTCTTACACACCTAATTTACTTCTTTATGCCATATTAACCTCCTCTTCATTTGTTCATCTGCACATGTACCAGTTAATCTTCCACCCTCTAGAGCGGCGGATGATTTATGACCAGCGCTCAGTGAGATTTTATGCTGTGTAAACTCAAATCCAAAAAACGAAGCTTCTAATAATAGCTTATAGGAAGCTCGCTGGGGTTCATTTAAAGACATCGTCCTTCTTTTCATCTTTCCTTCTGGACACAGGAGTCTACTATGGATTCTGCTTCTTAATAACATAATCTGCATGTAGTATTATTATTATTATTATTATTATTATTAGACAATAACAATTAAGATTTCCTTCAGTCACCTTTAGCTTTGTCCAGTTCATGTGTGTAAATGATTCCTCGTGCTCCCAGAGCCGCTCTCTCACACTCTGAGATGGAATATGATGTGATACTCTGGTGATTCAGTACATTCAGGTGGTCAGCTGACTTCATTTTATTGCCCCATAACGTTACTGAGT
>JAQMYG010000036.1:1501393-1513309 GCA_030014215.1 Clariallabes teugelsi | reverse complement strand
CGCCGGTCAGGGCTCGGGCGTTGGGTGTAGTGCGCCGCCGGTCAGGGCTCGGGCGTTGGGTGTAGTGCGCCGCCGGTCAGGGCTCGGGCGTTGGGTGTAGTGCGCCGCCGGTTAGGGCTCGGTGTCCAACTTCAGAATAAAAAGTTGGGCAGTTTGGCTCAGAGCTAACTTAACCTCTCATCATCAACAGGATTGTTTCCTGACCACGTTTTGTTCTCTCTAGAGTTCAGCGAAGGAGTCCAGCTTTGGAAACTTTAAGCAAGTCTAATGTAAGTATCTACTTACCCATTTACAATGTTGCATATATTTATGCGTGGTATGTCAGGTGGTATTTTATCTGGCAATAAAATACTACGAAGATGCATTTCCTGTTTTACTACACAGCGTCAGTTTAAAATAATGCATGCACCTAGCATGATCTGTGCTTTGCAAATGCCCTGCTGCATGTATGTTGTACATAAAGAGTGTCTGTTTCAGTCATCTTCCTCTACATAAAGCTTTTGCTTTGCTTTTGACCTCAACATTTGAGCTTCTCAGGTCTTTAGTCATCCGTATAGTCCTTGAACAAGTATACAGTCGGAACATTTTAATTCCAAAAAAAAGAAGTAAAAAAACGGGGTCTTGCTGTACACTCTCAGATTCGAACCATACTAATCCGTTGCTGTTCGGTTTGAATGTGTGCTACAGGAAGCGAGCGGCTGCAAAACATCTAATCGAGCGCTACTACCACCAGTTAACCGAGGGCTGTGGAAATGAGGCCTGCACGAATGAGGCTTGTGGCTCCTCCCCAGGTTTCCGGCGCATGGATAACAATGCAGCGGCCATCAAGGCCCTGGAGCTGTATAAGAATAACGCCAAACTGTGTGATCCCCATCCCTCCAAGAAAGGCGCCAGCTCGGCTTTTCCAGAGAACAGTGCCAAAGCAGCTCATAACTTTTCAGCTTGCAGCAACGGAAAGATGAACCACAAGGACCTGCCTCCCACTAGGGAAGACTTTAGAGGTAAACACAGAATCTTGTTTTCTCTTTGTTTTTGCTTTATGTTTTTAATGTATTGTTTTGTTGTTGTTTTTATAATTATATTTCAGATTTGAATTACTTGACAGAGGAAAAGGTGTATGAAATTCTGGCTGTCTGCAGTGAGACTGAGGACTATTCCCCTCTGATTCGTGTTATTGGGAGGGTTTTCTCAAATGCTGAGAGCTTGGTCCAAAGCTTCCGCAAGGCCAAGCAGCACACCAAGGAGGAGCTGAAGTCACTGCAGGCCAAAGACGAGGACAAGGATGAAGATGAGAAAGAAGCCGCCTCAGCTTGTGCCGCTGCTGCTATGGAAGTGGACCCGGATGCATCATCTTCAAGTGAAGGAGCATCCAATGACAATGTCCGGAAACCTGTGGAGGTGTCGGTGGACATTGAGGCGGTGCGGAGAGTTTATGACCGGCTGCTGTCCAATGAGAAGGTAGAGGCAGCCTTCCTGAACGCTCTGGTGTACCTATCGCCCAACGTGGAGTGCGACCTTACTTACCACAACACCTATGCCACCGATCCCGACTACCTCAACGTATTTATCATCGTGATGGAGAACAGCAACCTGCACAGCCCTGAGTACCTGGAGATGGCACTACCACAGTTCTGCAAGGCCATGAGCAAGCTTCCTCTTCCTGCTCTAGCAAAACTGGCACGATTGTGGGCGCAGCATGGTGCTGAGCACATCCGGCGTCTGCTTGAGACCTTTCAGCAGCTCATCACATACACAGTTATCAGCAATGAGTTCAACAGCGACAACCTTGTCAATGAGGATGACGGCGTAGTAGCAGCCACCAAGTGCCTGAAGGTGGTTTACTACGCCAACGTCCTGGGGGGTGACCTAGACATTGGGCACAGTGAAGACGAAGATGATGAGCCCATAGCAGAATCGAGTGAGCTCACGCTTCAGGAGCTGTTGGGCGAGGAGCGTCGCGCAAAGAAAGGCCCCCGCGTTGACCCGCTTGAAACGGAGCTTGGTGTGCGTGTCTCAGACTGCCGCACACCGCTTGTCCCTTTTGACGAGTTCATCAACGAGCCTCTTAATGACGTGCTGGAAATGGACAAAGACTACACCTTCTTCAAGGTGGAGACGGAGAGCAAGTTTTCCTTCATGAGCTGTCCGTTTATATTGAACGCTGTCACTAAAAATCTGGGCCTCTACTACGACAACCGTATTCGCATGTACAGCGAGCGCAGGATCACTGCGCTCTACAGTCTGGTGCAAGGACAGCAGCTCAACCCCTATCTGCGTCTCAAAGTGCGTAGAGACCACATCATTGACGACGCACTTGTCAGGGTGAGTCTGGTGGCTGCTTAGAATTTCACAAAAAAAAATTTTAATCTGCAAGTACAGAGAGACAAATGAAGTATTGTTGATAGTTGAAATTTTTGTTTGTGATCTAAGCTTGAGATGATCGCCATGGAGAACCCAGCCGATCTGAAGAAACAGCTATATGTAGAGTTTGAAGGAGAACAGGGCGTTGATGAAGGAGGAGTTTCCAAAGAGTTCTTTCAGCTCGTAGTAGAGGAAATCTTCAATCCTGATATAGGTACTTATGGGGCAAAACACAGGGAATGGATGCACCGACATTCTCAGTTTAACTGCTTTCATTTCTTTATAAGTACATTTATACAGAGTAATGACGTTTAAGATTTTAAGGTTTAATAGCTGCTCTTGGCGATAAAAGGATTTGTGAAGTACTCAAATTAAAAATGTACTAATTTTGTTAAACAATAATTTTTGTTATTAATGGTTTTAAATTAATATCAACCACAATAAAAATAGTTTATACTATTTAGAGGTGATTTTGGTCTAGGTTTCTTTCTTATTTATTATAATTATTTTGAGTTGTGTAGTTGATCCATTACCACCACCTACTGGACTGGAGTGTGGAGCAGAGGATTAGCTTAAAAAAAAAGATTATCACTTTGTACAAGACACAGCATTAAAACAACCAGTAGTTAAACAGCATTTTAGTGTTTAAATATTTTAAGTTTTTTTTTTTTTTTTTTATACTTCAAAAAGATTTTTTAAAAGCTTATTTAAAAAATTTGACTGTTTTGCTGGTGGCGTGTAAGCGAACCTGAACATCGTTATACACATTGTGGATCATAGAAACACCCTTGAGAATCTTGATGCAATGATTATTTGTCTGATATTTTACTGTATTTATTTCAACCTGCCAGTCGAGTTAATGTATTAAGTTATTGTTTGTGTGTGTTTATGATATGTGATTGTACCTCACCTGTGCTCTGTCCATGTTCTCTGCAGGCATGTTCACCTACGACGAAAGCACAAAGCTTTTCTGGTTTAACCCCTCCTCGTTTGAGAACGAAGGCCAGTTCACGTTGATCGGGATCGTCCTGGGCCTAGCCATCTACAACAACTGCATCCTGGACGTTCACTTCCCCATGGTGGTGTACAGGAAGCTCATGGGGAAGAAAGGAACTTTTCGAGACCTTGCAGATTCTCATCCGGTAACACTGACTGTCTCTTTTCTGTCCGCTTCACTTTTTAAATGAAACAAAATGAGTATCTGGTGCAGCTAAATTTAGCAGACAGCCAACATTTTTATTAGATAAATCTTGAAAGTACACAGTACGTGTTTTAAGGTTGTATATTTGAGACATGTATGTTTATGACATGTATATGAGAAAGTACTTGGCTGAGGAGAAGAAAACTTCTCTGTGAAAAAGCAAGAATAGACAAACCCATGAGGAATGTTGGAGAAATAAATAACCTGTGACAGTGTAATCATCAAGCTGTCACTTTAAGAAAAACTTGTTTTTTGTTTTTTAATAAATTTAATGTATTTATGTAGTGTATATATCGATATAGTAAAAGCTTCTGCTTTTGTCAGGTGCTTCATCAGAGTCTAAAGGAACTGCTGGAGTATGAAGGCAACGTGGAGGAGGATATGATGATCACCTTCCAGATCTCGCAGACGGACCTGTTCGGAAACCCTCTCATGTACGACTTGAGGGAAAACGGAGACAAAATCCCGGTTACTAATGATAACAGGAAGGTTCGTCGTCAGCATTTTAACAGGGAAAAGAAACGCAGGTTGAAATTAAATGCAGTACCGTTTCTATTAACTGTGTGTCTGTGCAGGAATTTGTAGAACTTTATGCTGAGTACATGCTGAACAAAAGTGTGGAGAAACAGTTCAAGGCCTTCAGAAGAGGCTTCCACATGGTCACTAACGAGTCTCCGCTGAAGTATCTGTTCCGGCCGGAGGAAATAGAGCTGCTGATATGTGGCAGCAGAGTAAGTGAGCTCCGTACAGGGTTACGGTCATGTGATATGGCTTGTGCCGTGTTTGGATAACACCCCTCGCATGTCTGTTCTTCACTTCCAGAATCTCGACTTTCACGCACTTGAAGAGACGACGGAATACGACGGCGGTTACAACAAGGACTGTCGCATTATTAAGTACGTCATAATGAGTTGTATTCAGAATTGAGGTTCAATATTGAGAATGCACACACATACACACACTGTTGTTTAGGACTTTAATATCCTGACATCATTAAATCGTAATGTGTTTCTCATGGGTTTGATTTATTAATGCACTTAAGAAACAAAGCTTGGGATAAAAGCTGAGACCTGAGTCATTTAAACGCAAAATAACGTGATATAATAAGTGGTGTTCTATGTGAAGCAAAATTTAACCATGGCATAATTACAACCGTGAATATTCATGCAGCACTATATCAACAATACTGTAACTGTAATCTAACTCGTTAGATTTATTACAGATTTTTCACTTTCACTTTGTATTCTTTACGTTCTTTATACACAGGTGATCGTAATAATTTGAGCAAAGAGGATCTGCGTAACCTGATTCTGAATACGAGGAACTTTCCCCCATGTAAACGTTTACAAAACTGTTCATCTTAAAGGTGCATTGGGTAAAATTCAATCTCTAAAAGTTTAGTAAGTGGATTTCATGTTGAATGAGTTTAAAAGCTAATGCTTCTCTTTAGCATGAGACACTTTCATGTACTCCTCCTATGCACATTGTGCTCACTGGGAAGTGGTGGTTTAGGCGGCTAAGGCTCCAGGTTGATTTGGGGAACTGATGATCCAGGTTCGAGCCCCGCCGTCGGTAGGTTGCCACACCCCATACTACCCAACCACTGCATTCAGTGCTGGCCCCAAGCCCGAATAAAATGTCAGGGTTGCATCAGGAAGGGCATCCAAATTAAAACCTGTGCCAAAGTTGTGTGCGGATCGGATGACCCGCTGTGGGCGACCCCTTGATGGGAGCAGCCGAAAGAATGGTTTACTCACTGGATCATATAGGGTTAGGCAGTCCTGTAAGGCTGTTACTCCTTATTTTATGTTTAATATATCTTTAAAAGAAGAAAAAAAAAATGCGACTCTAATGCGTCTTTAAGTTGCAAAACCTGGATACGTGCACATGAAATGGAAACAAATCAAACTCAAGACCAAAGAATACAGCCGAGGGTAACAGTACCCCTGGTAAGGTGCAGGCTTGGTAGTGATGAGAATCTCTTCTTCATACCTTTCTCTATAAGTTATTCTGCATAGTTATTTGCATAAAAATTGCGGTACTGACCTGTGCAATTATTTTAATCAAAGACAGACTGCAATTTATTACAGGTAGTGTACACATTGTCAGGAATTTCTGCAGAGTTTGTCACAATAAATACGCTTGCATACACACTGATATATTTACTAGTAATATTATTAATAGTAATATTAAATATTGGAGGCGAATTGAATTGAGAGTTTTTGATCAAAATCAAAATATTATAAACAGTTTTGAATTTAGATTTTTCAGTTGTGCACTGATCTCTTTTTATCCACAGGGACTTCTGGGAGACGGTGCACTCGTTCCCACAGGAGCAGAAGAGGCTGTTTCTGCAGTTCACCACGGGGACGGACAGGGCGCCAGTGGGAGGCCTGGGCAAACTGAAGATGATCATCGCCAAAAACGGGCCCGACTCGGACAGGTTATACAGCTAACTCGTCTTTATTTTGTGATGAAAAACGTCAGATGAGCCAATCGGCATGTGGATCCAGAACCATTGACCGTTATTTCAAATACAACCCAGGGGGAGAAATGAGTCTGCCTCACATGATGACAGTATGGGGAAAGGGGACAGAGATTTAGTCAAGTGGATTGATTAACATTGTATATTCGCGTCAAAGGCGTATAAGACCCACTTGGTCGAACTTAATAGAATTTGTTTGTAAGTCGGGGATTCCCAGTATTTAGAGACAGTTAGCCATTACATTACAGGTGAACTGAGATTCTGGCTATCGATTAGGAGCAGGTTTATATTATTTTACTGTTTTGAGAATTGTCTAAGGTCGTAAGGAAACATAAAGCTTGAGTGGCTGTGAACATCTTTGTGGTTTTTTATTATTTTTTTGTATTCCCTCAGATTACCAACGTCTCACACCTGCTTTAACGTGCTGCTCCTGCCTGAATACTCCACCATGGAGAAACTAAGAGAGAGACTCCTCAAAGCCATCACTTACGCCAAAGGCTTCGGCATGCTCTGAGGTGTGATGAGGAGAAGTGACGGTGGGGCGGCGACAGCAGCAAAAAAACAAAACAAAAAAAATAATAATAACTTTTTTCACCCGTTCATCAAAGGCGAAATCGACTCCAACACCAACATCAAGTTTTCAGTGAAAGGATGTGAAATGGGCTAAAACGGGAAAGTTGTGGTGACCGAGTGCCTGTGCCTAACTAAAGTAGATTAAACCACACTGGACTCTTGGCTCTCTTTCTCTCTCAATCTCTCTGTTCCTCTCATATAAGTGTTAAGTTTCCCTTTTTATTTGTATTTGTCTATATTTGTATGCACTGAGATATAGCACTATTTATTTTAAGGGATTTAAAAGAATCAGCCTTTTTTTTTTTTTTTTGGTTTGTTTGTTTTTCATTTATCCAGCAGTTGTTGAAGGTTAAAGATCTTCAGGACTTATTGATGCATACGTAAAAAAAAAAAAAAAACCCTAAAGAAATCTGAAGCAGAACAAAAGGGACGATGAGAAGGAGGACTGGTAATCAGTGGTTATCGTTGTAACTATGGTTGAACTGTGAAAGTGCACTTAATTAATATTCAGAATGTCTGTCCGTGTTTTTTTTTGTTTTGTTTTTTTTTTGTCACGGTTCGTAGGTCTTCCCAGGTCAGTCCTGTGCGCCAGCAATGGTTCACCCCCCCACCCCTCTCTCTCTCTCTCTTTTTTTTTTTTTTCCCCCCCTTCTCCTTTTAAGAGGTACAGAGTGAGCCCCAGTTTCCAGAACCTTCTCAGCAGGTATTTATTAATGAGAAACGCGTCAGCGAGATTGTGCTGCTTGCTTATGACCAGTGTTCTGTATTTAGCTGCAGAGTTTGGGTTTTTGCTTCAGTGTGGTGTGATGGACCTGATCACATGGCATAACAAAAGAGAAAGCAAAAAAAAAAAAAGTTTTTTTTAATTTCACGGTTGCTCCCCCCCCCCCCCAGACTTTTTTAAACTATCAAGATAACGAGAATCGCACCACCTGTGTCAGTTTTAGTAACAATCCGAATGATATAACAGGTTTCGGCACAAGCTGTCCCATCATGACGTGCCAAACGTGTACCCATCAAGTCACAGCTGAAGATCTGCTTTAGTGAAGCCAGAGACCAGAAATAATTAAAAGGAAGTTTCTTTTCTGTCATTTTTTTTCCCCCTGCATCTTCCTCCAAAAACTATGAAAAGGTGTCTGGTTTGTTTGACTGCTGACGGCGCTCACATTAAAGAACTTGATATCGAGAATGAAAGCATTTAATTGATTGTTTCAAGTTATTCTTAAATAAATGGGAAAAAACTGATGTGTGAATGTGTGTGAGAGAAGTTGGTGATTAGTAGCATGCCGTTTTAACAGAGTCATAAAGATGATGTTTGTATTAAATTAGCCTTTATTTGTAACATACTTTACAAATCTACGTTCTGATTGGTTGCTAGAGTTCAGTCTGTGATCGGTTAGATCTTCAACTGGGCATGGAGTTTAATCCCAGGGCACAAGGAGGCTTGTTTTTTGTTTTTTTCCTGCAGATTAGTACAGTTTAGCTAACACTGTTATTAGTGTATATTAATTATTACATCTCAGTGTCAGTCAGGCTAAACCACATTTACATATTTTAAGTTGCGAGGGGCGTTTGAGTCAAACCAGGACTTTATGCTGAATGAAGGCGTAAAAGTGATTGACATTTAAAGAAGACTTAAAGCACAGTACGGTGATAACTCTTAGCCGTAGAAAAAAATTTGAACAGTGCAAACGTTCGTGAATGACGATCCCGGCTGAGGTGGCTCGGAGCTCACTGCAGTCGTTCGTGTGAACATTCACGTGCCCTGATCCTTGTTTCTGGGAACTGTACACACTCATTCACCACTTGCACATTACAAAAACTTGGCTGGGAGTTATTGCCACATTCCCCGTACAGTCCTGACCTCGCTCCAAGCCATTTCCACATGTTTGGGTCATTAAAGGAATTCCTGGGAGGCCGGCAGTCCGATCATGGCTCCAGCATACTGAAAAAACTTTCTACCTTCATGGTGTTCAAGCACTTATGAAACACTGAGATAAGTGCATTAGTGTATCAGGGGATTATATGAAGAAATAAAGGGAGTTTTTACTCTCAGGACTGTGTTCTGTTATTCTACACAATCAAAAGTTCTGCTTTGACTTGAACATTATTTTTAATCTAAAATTGTCCATTATTAATATTGTTAGATTATTTACTAGTCTAATGTACTTGAATGTGTGTAAATATTTTGCAGAAACTGATTTTTTTCTCTCATGGATTTCTTAATAACTCCTTCCATAACACGTTAGCACACCTGTTTAGGTGAATCGGCTAATTAACAGCCTTTTTTAAATCTAAGTGGATGTTACAGGAGTCGTTCTTCAGGGCCAGGGATGAGACCCACTGCTTTAAGGGTTCTACACCTGTCAACCAAACACAGGCAGCCGAGACTACGGTAGGAACTCGGTCACCCAAACTGTCCGAGTGATTCCAACAGCGTCAATGAAGAGTGATATTTGTGGGTGATGTCTTGTGTAGAATGTTCCGGCTGGTGGTGCTGCTGGTATATTGGTGAGGGGAATGTTTCCTTTCTAACATGTTCAGGCACCACTACACTGGTAACAGTATTGTTACTCATCTTTCTTTTTTTAGCCTGACGTTCTACAGAAATGTCCAGTGTGATGACGTGGCGTCACGGTGTCATCTCACTGTGCATCGTCCACGCGTATGATGGTGAGTTATGGTACTTCACCGGCCTGTCTTTGGGATGTCCTACAGTTGAATGTTCACGCCGGTTATTTTACGCAGTCATGTCAAAGGAATGTTTCCATCACCATGTGGAATCCTCGCCATAATGAATCACAGATGCTCAAAAGCAAAGTCTGCTATTAAACCAGTAGCAGTCTGCTTATTTACAGTATTTATTTTCTGAAGTTCAGGATCTACCCACTAGGTGGCACTGATGCAGTAATAGTTCACCCGGAACCTGAACTCGATCAGTGTAAATTATATATATTTTATAAGTATTATTATTTCATTAATAAATGATATTATGATCAATATGTTTTTTTTGTTTGTTTTATCCAAATTCTAAACCAATATAGAAAATGAAATTTTGCTTATGTTACACTTTCCAGAAAGGTGTAGTGGGATCCCAACGCCATCAGAGCCTCGTACGCACAAACTGTCCCTCTGAAAGACATAGATTTACCTCTGAACGCACCACAAAAAATCAAGAACAAACCTGATGCTACTGTAACAAACATCCGTACTCTCTTGTTTTTATTTCCTTTTTCTTTCTCTCCTAGCTGTCTTCTCCTGTTCCTTTGCTCATCTTTCACCAGTCCCTCTCCTCATTCTCCCGAACTGTTGCACTTAAAGTCTAAAGCTAAAGATTGAAAAAAAATTTACATTTCAGTTTATTTCATGACACGGCAAGACATCGGATTACTTTAACATCTCATGGGCTACGTGTTAAGAATCGTATTTACACCACAGTGCCGCTGGATTCTGGATTCACGTATGGAAGGAGTCTCCAGTGTCAGAGCTACAGTAAGTGTAGAAGTCATGATGTCTTCAGATGTGGAGTGTGTTTCCGTGGCTGAAAAACACTGTACAACTTTAAAGATAACTATAACAAGGTGTCTCAGTTGAAGGTGGACAAGTTAAAGGACAAGTATGAGCTAAAGTGCTGTACAATTTGGGGAACATTTTCTCCCCCTCAAAGATCTACAGTCTGTACATATAAATAAACATGAAAACAACTTGTGTTATATATACACAGATACATGTAACCAAAATGTATAAACAAAAAAAGTTCTGATAATATTCCAGAACTTGTCGTCTATTATGTTTTCTTCTCCTCCTCCTCCTTTTTGTCGGCGACCACCTCGGAGAGATCTTCCACCCTCAGTGTCTTCACCTGGTTCTCCATGTTGGTGAGCCTCTGCTTGATCCTGCTCTGGTAGGACGTGTACTCCGCTACCAGTCTGGCAAACTTGGTGGTCATTACTTCAAGGTTGCTCTCCAATCGTGAGATCTTCTCCTCCAGATCTTTGGGATCAGCCCCGGCGGCTGCCGCTGCCTCATCCAGGAGGTTATCCTTCCTCAGGATAGCCTTCCCCTTCTCCTCCAGAGCCTTTTTGGCTTCAGGGTACTCGGTCAGCGCTTCCATCAGGTCATCTTTGGAGAGGGCGAAGAGGTCGGAGTAGCCCACGCTGCGGATGTTGGCGGTTCTCCGGTTCCCCGCTTTGCTGCCTTTGATCCCGAGGATGCTGATTTCGCCAAAATATGCGCCGTCACTGAGCACGACAAACTGCGTGACGCCGTCATCGGCCACCACGGCGAGCTTCCCTTCTTTGATGATGTACATCTCTCGACCGATGTCGCCCTTCTTGCAGATATAATCTCCAGGGCTAAAGACTTGAGGCTGAAGTTTGAGGACCAGTTCAATAAGCAGTCCAGCTTCACAATCCTGGAAGATCCGCACCTTCTTCAGCGTATCCAGATGGACGTTAATGGCGATCTCTGCCTTGAGCTTGTCCGGAAGGTTCTTGAGCACCTCCTTCTCATCGCAGGTTTTCTTCTCCGTCCAGAGGTAATCGAACCACTTGATGACTCTCGCCTCGAGATCTTTGGAGACCTTTCGGAATTGCATGTACTGCTTGATGGAGTCGATCTTGGCCTGGAACTCGGCGCGTGACGCGTTCATGTTGGAGATCATGGCGCCCACGTTACCGACAATGGTAGCGAAGATCAGTACTCCGATGAGGAAGTCGGTGACCACAAACAGGTACTCGACATCTCTGACTGGAGGAGGGGTTTCTCCAATGGTGGTGAGTGTGAGTGTGGACCAGTACAGGCAGTAGATGTATTTCCTAGACAAACGTCCATGCTCTGGATGGCTGATGTTCGGATATACCCACGTGTCCGTCCCAAAGCCGATGGTTTTGGAAATGGCGAAAAAGATGCAAGCGTTCCAGTGGATGATGACCAGGATGTAAAGCACAAGGTTACTGATGCGGAAGATGTTGGGGTAGTTAGTTCTGGTCTCGGTTCGGTCGAAAAATTCGAAGAGGCGCCCCATCTTGAAGAGGCGGTTAAAGCGGAGTTCGGGATTGTTGTATCCTACTTTGATCATAAAAATATCCGTCGGGAGCATGGAGATGATGTCGTATTTAAACTGCGGCGTTTTTTTGTAGTGTACCATCAACTTCTTGGCGTCTTTCACAATAAGTCCTTGCTCTAGGAAACCTATAAATCATAAATTCTTGTTAAATACAGGGCTGATAGTGGAAAAAATTCCTGAGCCTGAACTTTTTTTCCTTGCCCCCGAGGTGAGTAGGGGTGGGGGTAC
>JAQMYG010000036.1:1343995-1354538 GCA_030014215.1 Clariallabes teugelsi | reverse complement strand
TTTATTTATTTCTATATTTACTTATTTATTCACACATTTATTTATTTATAATTATGTCATGTTTAGTCCTCCATAAGGGGGGAGGGCTTGTTGATATTTTTTTGGTATTCGCAATTTCAGCCAGAAGATGGCGCTTAACGTTGCAACCAGCTTGTTCTCTGCTATTTTCCTGTTTTTATTTTTTTATTGGCCAGGGCTTAAAAAAATCAATTAGATTTTTTTTCCTGTTGTGACCATAAGAGCCCCAGCTTGTTGCTCAGCTCTGCTGTTCTCTGGAGGGGCGTGGCTCACCAGTAGCTCATTTACATAAACCCTGAAAAGCAGCGTTTGGAAGAAAAGTGAACCTGAGGTATACAATAATACATCTCTGAGGGCTATTAATGGAGAATTAACTGATATGTTTGGTACACCACTAAGACCCAGTGAGACGGAGTAAAATATGGAACCTTGAAGACAGTTTATTGAGACAGTACAAAGTGTGAGTACCTTCACCAGGCTCGTAGTTGGTTATAGCTGGAATATGAACCTGTTGCAGGAGCAGGGATGAGCTGTTTATCTTGATTGCACCAGACAGAAGGCCAGAAAAATAATAAATATATCTATGTGGGATAGAAATATGATTGAATAATATTCTTTAGACAAAATGCTTTATTATGATGACAGTGTGATGTCAGATGTCAGTCTGGGGAGGAACCTGTTCTGAGACGGCTGCAGAGAGGAGGAGATTTTGTCCTCGCAGAACTTCCTCATGGCGATGGTGGTGAGAGCGTGATCTGCCCTGTGACAGAATCATCCACAGATCATGAAACTGTGTGAAGTCTGGAACACAATATGACTGTATGAGCGTGTATGTGTGTGTGTGTGTGTGTGTGTGTGTGTGTATGAGAGAGAGAGAGCTTACCCGGCTGATATCTTGCTAAAGTGCATGTACGCTGCTATTACTACTCCAGCCTTGCCACGGTTCCCCTGAGAAAGTTATGTTATTAAAAGTTATTATGAAAGTTGTTATGAAAGGTGCAGTTCACAGGCCAGTAATAATAATGCAGTATCAAAACTATTTAAATGTTACGTTTAGGGTGAACTTTAACCCCTGACCTTGCAGTGAAGCACAACAACGTTGCGAGGGTCAGAGTTCAACCAGGATTCTATAGTCTTACACACGGCGCATATCTTATCCAGGGGCGGGGCATGTAGATCGGGCCAGCCAAACTCCTCAACCTGACAGGTACAGAATGAGTTCAGCTCACGGTGACACCGTTGTTGCAAGAGGTATGAAGGCAGATGTGTGTTTGAGTGTAGTGAGACACCTGCACAGTGCTGACATCCTAGTCAAGCTCACTGAGGTTATGAAGGCATGCATTTAAAATCAAGCAAGACTAGACTATGGATGAGCACTTAGCAATTAATAACATTTTTAGCTTAGCATTACCATTAGCTTAGCATTAGTGTCCTAATGCAGTAAAATGCAAGACAAAAATACAAGGCTTTAAACAAATGGGTGTTTTCAAGGAAATATTTCAATTTAAAATAATAGGCCCCTAATAAAGTCAGTAGATTTCATGTTCTTTGTTGTTCGAACTCTTCAGAATATGTAACATTGCTACAGCTTTGTGCTTTGGCTTAGTTTCAGAGGTCATGCCTACCAAAAACATTGCTGTCAGGGTTGGCACACTACATGTACTCAAATCAATTGAGGATCTAATCACATTCTCACTAGAAAGCAAACAGAAACCACTTCACTTAGACATTCTGAGATCTGAGAAGTGTAATTGCTGTGTTGTCACCTGCCTAAAGAACCACACAGAGGGAAAGAACACAACAGAGTTCCATGTGAAAAACACCCTGAATTGATCCAATTGCTGTAATTGAGTCAAATAATTGCAATAATTCAAATAATTGCTTATTAACTGAGCTGCGGGGCACAATCTGAGCCCAGGAGGGAGCTGTAATGTTGCTGAAATGCCATATACAACTTAATAACGTAATCAGCAAATTTTCCAAAGCGGTCAATTTTCCAAAGCGGTCCATTGGGAATGAGCTTTTCAATTGTCATGACATTTTTAAGGATTAAAATCTTGCCTATAAATCATACCTTGGGGTTTAATCTGCAGATGTCGTGACGTTTCCTGGACAGATTTATGACCTGAAAGATGAAAGTATGTGATTTGCTATTATGATATGGGTTGTATTATGAGTTAATAATAATGATTAAAATAACCAACCAGGAACTTCTCCTGATGTTTTGATTTCAACATGGCCGCCACTTCCTTCAAGTGGCTACGATAGCGTTGTTCATCCAGTTCAGGTATGAAGAAGACGGAGATGATTCTCTCTGTGATGTAGATCAGATCGAAATCATAACGGCTCTCCATGACGTTCTCCATCACACGTTCCACGCGGTCACTCCTTTAAAACAAGGTCAGTAGCTATGATTATTGATGAGCAAAGAAATGAATATTCTGACATTGTTCTATTGTCATGATTCTGCATACCTGGAAGGAGAGTTGTTTTGACTTTTAGGTGACTGAAACAGAAAGAACACAGGAGACAATAGAGTTGCCAAATAGATCTCATACTCTCCAGCAATTGAAATGAGGACATGCTGGATGTCTGAGCCTTTTAAAAATGTAACAAAATCCAAGGTACTACTTTTTATTTTTACAGTATTCACAATTGAAAGACTGTGAAGAAGATGATCTGAAAGACCACTTACACTGATCAGACATGACATTGAAACCACTGACAGGTGAAATGAATAACATTCATTATCTCATTATAATGGCCTGTGCTGGAGGTGAAATACATTAGGCAAGAGGTGACCATGTTGATGCAAGGATGTGAGTGACTTTGACAAGGAGCACATTGCGATGACTAGACGTCTGGGTCAGAGCATCTAAAAAACAGCAGCTCTTTTGGGATGTTTCCAGTATGCAGGTAATGCTCCAAGGAAGGACAACCAATGAACCAACATCAGGCTCGTGGCTGAGGTTCACTGATGTGCATGTTGAGTAAAGGTAGGTTGATTGTGGTCCGATCCCACATGAGTCTTACTGTATCACAAACTACCGAAAAAATAAATGCTGGCTGTGATAGAAAGGAGTCAGGATACACAGTTCATCATAGTTTGTTGCATATGGAGCTGTGTAGCTGTTGACCTGTGTCCTCCACCGAAAGCTCCTACAATGGGCATGTGAGCATCAGAACTGGATCATGGAGCAATGGTTTTCTTTTACATCATGTTGATGGCCAGGTGCGTGTGCATTGTTTACCTGGAGAAGAGATGGCTCCAGGATGCACTATGGGAGGCAGTGTGATGCTCACACCGTGCAGACTGTGTTCCCTGATGGCAGTGGACTCTTTCAGCAGGATAATTAGCTCTGACACACCACATACATTGTTCGGGAACGGTTTGAGGAATATGACAGATCATCTTGCAGATCATCTTGTTGCAACAGCAACATACCACAGAGGTCTTGTAAAGTACGTGCATGGATTGGTTAGAGCTGTTTTGGTGTCACTAAGTAGACCTTATTAGGCAGGTGGCTTTAATGTTAATGCTGAACAGTGTATTATGTTTGATGCTGAGATCCCTTCATCCATGGTACCAAATTCAACCAAATCGCTTCATGCTTCCATTTTTACTTGGAGATTTTACAGCGTTTATATTTACAAGAAAAGATACCTTCTTCCTTAGTCTGCATTTTTATATTCCTTTTTTACTGAAGTAATCTTCTGAACTACACATTGGTGATCTTAATAAACCAAATGACGTAATGATCTGTAAATTTGACTTAAGCATGTGTATCATCCGACTCTGAATACACATCACTGCATAAATGTTATATATGATATATATCTTTTCGACTATCTTTTTTATGCAAGAATGTATGTAGTAGATCCGTCTGGTGGAAGAGAACCGTGTTCCAGCTGTGCGATATATGGACCTGGAGCTTGGTGGACTGCAAAGCTTATAAACTGCCATAAACTCGCACATGTACACAGACACACTTTGAAAGACTTTCAAAGCCCTCGAGCTAAAACTCACATCTTTAAATTCATCTCCCAGAGAGAAAACAGGAAGTGTGTGACAGATGAAAAAGTC
Organism: Clariallabes teugelsi; assembly: GCA_030014215.1. Taxonomy (NCBI): domain Eukaryota; kingdom Metazoa; phylum Chordata; class Actinopteri; order Siluriformes; family Clariidae; genus Clariallabes; species Clariallabes teugelsi. The sequence goes on along the minus strand of JAQMYG010000036.1, from coordinate 1,350,436 downwards.
CAGGATAGCACTCTACTGTGCTCTTTTTAATACATGACACGACATGACAACTAACAACATGTGTTATGTGTGTATTATACTGTATGTGTAATCAACAATATGATTACATTTTCTGTACTGAGATGTTCAGATGTTCTAGTGTACTAGATGTACTATGAACTTGACATAGTATGAAATCACAGAAAAATCATCAGGTCAGCAAGTCAGGTTTTCAGTGTTTATTATGGCTCCTCATGTGTCAGGAGAAATTGTAAATGGCAACAAATTTTCGACCGTGTGCAAAATTTAAAAATGTAGAGAACGTTGCAGCAAGTTATTTGAATGTGAATTTGTAGATGTTGGTGGTGGTCGATGCCTCTTCATAACAGTTATTTAGTAGAGTACAATAATATGCAGAATCCTTTGTTTAGTGTTGATGAGGAGAGCTTTGAGCTGCAAAATCCTGTCATATAGGGGGCGGAGCAAATCTGACAAAATGTCTAACTCCGACAATGTTCTACACTATTAAATAGTGAGCTCGTATAGATATCACAGTGCGTATGGTGAGGTTTTTTACAGAAGTTTGCAGGAGATTCAAAGCTTCTGTAGTCACAGGTATCTAACGCACAGGTATCCAGGTGGCTGTTTTCAGGGGAGGAATCAGAGTAGGACTGGACAAGTCTTGACAGTTTATAGCAGATTGCGAGGTTAGAATTGTAGGTAAAATTCTTGTAGTTTTTAGACATTTCTGATGGCTTAGCATGAGTTTGGCATGGTTTTTAGCAAAGTGTAAGTACTTTGTGTGTGGAGATTGCATGTTCTCCCCATGTTTGGTAAGTTTCCTCTAGTTATTCTGGTTTCCTCAAACAGATCAAAACCATGCAGAGTTGACTTTCTGGCGTTTCCAAATTGATTGACTGCGATGGATTGGGAACATTGGGACCTCAGTGGTTAAGGTGTTGGACTAATGATTGGAACGTCCTAAGTTCAAACCCCAGCACCACCAAGTTGCCACTGTTGGGCACTTAAACTTAGGTTTAAGTGATATGACATTAAATCTAGGTGGTACAGAGGGGGGCATTTTTAATACTTTTTATCTGAAACTGTTGGTTAAGACACAAAAACAGCGATCTAAAAGTATATCATGTGTGGTGTGTTTGTTTTAAACAGCATGATTTATGTCAGCGACAAGTGCTTGTATTTATTTATTGTTGTTGCCATAGTAACACAAACAGATGTGCACAAACACACTGCTGAGTGTCCCTATGCTTTTAAAGACATCCTCTTAGTTCATTTATTTAATGTCACACTGGGAGACAGCTGCTAATGTTTAACACCAGTGTGTGTGTGTGTGTGTGTGTGTGTGTGTGTGTGTGTGTTTCATATCACTTAACCCTAAGATAAATAAATAGATGGTGTCTACTACAGATAAATATGATTCAGATATTGTGAGTTTTTTTGTCATTTACACACACTTTCTTTTTTTTTTTATGTCTTCAAAATTATGTCAACAGTTACACACCAGCTAAACCCACAGTAAACATGTACAGCACTGTTCTTACAAATGAAAGTGTAAAAATTACTGGATCTCAGTGAGAGGTTTTCCAGGAGAGTGCTTTATAGATGAACAGTCACATGACCAATGCTACAAATTTAGGAATGTAATGTCCTGAATGTGGACACATGTAAAACACAGAGATTTAAGGAAGTTGAGTTGAGTTAAAACAGTGAATTGAGCGACACAAAGGGAGACAAAAAGAGAACCGTAGAACAGCTGATAGAGTGAGACGGGAGGATGAGTGAAATGCTTACCGGATTTAGGGAACTATTTCTATAACTCTATTTCAGAGGATCAGCTGGTCTTACTGACTTTGTGTGTATGTGTGCAAATTTAACACTCATCTAATACACACTATATACAGTAAATATAAAAAATTTAGATATCTGCATTAGTGCAGTCTGGACACAAAAATCAGCGCAGACAGGAAACAGGTCCAGAGTGTGTGATAATGAGAGACATGAGAGAGACTTTATTGCATCCTGCCTCAGCAGGGAGATAAACCCTCAGACTGACTGACTGACTGACTGACAGACTGGCTGGACTGAGTGACTGAAGTGACTGACTGGACTGACAGACTGAGTGGCTGACTGACTGGATTGGATGACTGGCTGAATGGCATGGACTGACCAACTGAGTGGCCTGACTGGTTGAATGGACTTGACTGACTGATTGACTGTGTGACTGGACTTGACTGACTGACTGACTGACTGACTTGCTGGATGGACTGGACTAACTAAGTGACTGGACTGGCTGACTGACTGAGCAATTGAGTGACTGAATAACTCTCCAACTGCCTAACCATATAACGGAGTAAAGGACTCACTATTCGATTGACTGACTCTCTGATTGACTGACCGAATTACTCTTATACTGACCGAACAACATAATGATTTACAGACTCTTCACATTAATTTATCAGCAAACACCCACAAGCTATTTGTTTCACAGAAAATTGTCAACCCTAAAAAGGAAACATACAAAGAGAATAAAAGGGGAAAAGGAAAGAAGGCAAAATGCCGAAATGAAAAGAATATGAGATGAAAAAATAATATGAAAGAAATTATACTGGATATTAATGGATTACATAAAATTCTAACGTCATTTGGAATTTTCTAGTTCTATCACCAAAGCTAGATTAAAAGCACACAGTAACTGTTTCATCTTTGATCTGGACGCGCTACTACTCCGTTAATCACCCACCACCAATGAAATCTGATTTTCAGCTCAGATCAACAGGAAGATGTTTTTACCTTTTATATGGCTGCTTCTCTGCTCTGGTTCCTTTCCGTGATGCAGGGTTCTAACAGTGAGAAGAACACGCTCTGATTCTGTTCTCCCTCTCAGTGTGACTACACCCCCCTGACCAACCCTCTCTCCCACCCTCATAACACAGTGTGAGAGAAACCGGAGAACTTTGAGATTATAGCCGAGCAGCTGCACTCTCTGGTTTGGTTCAGCTCCAGAAATATTGGCACCCTCCTTTAAAATTAATTAAAAAAAAACTTTTATATAAACCAAAAAAATCCAAGAAAGGTCACAGAGCTGCGGTGAAATTTACTTCTCTGCTTTTACATAGAGTTTATTTTCAAAGAGTCTTTACAGGACCTGTCAGACATGCAACTTGTGCTCTTCCAAGAAACGAGCAAAGATTAAGATGTCATCTAGGTAAACAAAGACAGATTTATTTAAAAAGTCTCTCAGAACATTGTTAACTAGGGCCTGAAAAACAGCAGGGATGTTGGTCAGTCCGAAAGGAACTACCAGGTACTTGTAGTCGTCAGTTGGGATATTAAAGGCGGTCTTCCATTCATCCCTCTCTCTTATACTCTCTGGGGTAGATAGGGAGTACAAAAAGTCCATTAGGGGGGGTAGAACCTGGAAAGAAATCAATGGAGCAATCGTAAGGTTTGTGCTGTGGAAGAGAGAGGGCACGTGCCTTACTGAAAACTTGTCAGAGGACGCTGGATTCAGGTGGGATGTTGGAGAGATCAGAGAGCTCAATAACATCCTCAGTGACACAGAGCGATGAGTGAGTTCTACCAGAGTGAAGGTATGAGGACAGACAGGCAGGGCTCCAATCGAGGATGGTGTTCTTGGCCCAGTCAATGTTGGCGTTATGTCTGATCAGCCATGGGGTGCCAAGGACGACAGAGGCATGAGAGTCATCCATGATAAGGAAGGAGATAGTCTCAATGTGGTTACCTGAGATTCTTAGAGTGACTGTGGGTGTGTGGCGAGTGATGGATGGAAGAGAACTTCCGTTGAGGGCCTGGACAGATAGGGGGTTGTCTAGGGGTAAAAAAAGGGATTGTCAATTCCCTTGCTGTTCCAGCACAGATCAGATCTTGGTCAGATCCTGAGTCAATGAGGGCTCTTAGTGGACGAATCTTGCTATTCCAAACGATCATAACCGGTAGTAAGGGGCGTCGGCTTGGGAGGTTTGTTTGAGAAGGGCCCTACAAGGCTCCCAGTTTCATTGTGGGCCCTCTCCTTTTAACGGGCGAAAATGGCCTACTTGACCGCAGTAGAAACAGGCCTGCTTCTCCCGCCGACGTTGGCGTTGGACGACCTGCATAGGCTGGACAGGGGAATCAGTGGTTATTGGGGGTGGGGTGGGGGTCCTTACCAGGGGTTGTGTGCTCTCTGCGTATGTGACGGAGGCATGTATCGATGCGGCCCGCTAGATCCATGAGCTCATTTAGGCCTGAAGGGAACTCCTGAGAGACCAGCTCATCCTTAACGCTTTCGCTAAGTCAGGGTGCGGAACTCGATGGCATAATCATAAGCTGAACGCATTCCCTGGAGGAGCCTCAACATCTGCCCAGCTGCTTCCTGGCCTGAAAGGGAGCGGTCAAAGACTCTCTTCACTTCATTAGTGAAAGCGTTGTAGTTGGTGCAGCAAGGATCATCAGCGTCCCACAGCGCTGTTCCCCACTCACAGGCTTTTCCAGAGAGGAGGGTGATAATATAATCTTTTTTAGATCATTCAGTGGGAAATGTTGAGGCTTGTAGTTCTAGGAAAAGTGAGCATTGAGAGAGAAAAGATTGGCAGGTGCCAGGTTCTCCGTCATGGGACTGAGGGGGCTGGCGAGGTTCCCGGATAGGGGGGGGGTGGAGCTTGAGCTGAAGCTGGGGGAGATGCAGCCTACAGCTTTTCAAGACGGGAAGTGAGCGCACTGAGGGTGCCCGCCAAAGACCTGAATTTCCCCTTGGTGTGTGCCGAGGAGGGTGCTCTGTGCCTCCATGGCAGCCCTAAGTTGTCCCAACTCCGCTGGGTCCATAGTGGCCGTATTATTCTGTCACGAGTGTGCCTGTATCGGGCAGGCTGGAGGACCCAAAAGCACACGCAACAGATCAGATTGAGTTTAATGTCTTTAATGAGAAGTGTGCTGGAAGCAGAAAAAAGGAGAAATTGAGCAAAATACACAATAATCATGATGCAGTTAGGGATGGATGGCAGAGCAGGTTGAAAGCGGCTGTGGGTAGAGCGCATACAATGCGCAAGGTGAGAGCGGCTGCGCGAGATCAAAAGGCGCAGAGCGCTTGCAGTTTCCAACACACAGAATGAGAGCAGCCGCGAAAGGAAGTCAGGGTTGTAAACAGAGACATTGACGATCAAACTGAATTCAAAAGCACACACCTGTAGTCCAAATGAGAATAATCCTGGGGATTCAGACAGAGTCATAGTCGAAAGCGGAAGCAGAAGATCAAAGCCGGTAGATCAGTCAGCGTAGCAAACAAGTTTATTCCGAGAGGCAAAAACGTAATACTTGAGGGCAAAAAGGTTTGACAACGTGAAAAACAGAAATCTTACTTGGGCAAAAAGGGCACAAGACACTGGGCTATAAGCACGCAATAATTTGGCGAGAACTGGCGGTTTGAGGGAGAGTTATATAGAGAAGAGTGGTGAATGAGATGAGGCGCAGGTGTGCTTGAGCATGAATTAATGAGGCGGCAAAACGGAAGCAGCGGAATGGAGTGTGGAAAGGGATTGCGGGTGATCATGACTTGTCACGAGAAGTGGGCATTACCTGGAGTACCAAGACAGGGATCAGCAATGTCTTAATCTCATGCCAGTGGTAATCACGTACCTTGGTGAGGATTTTGTTATGCATTTTGACTTTTTTGTGTTGATATATTAGTCATTTGTTGATAAAAGTACATGGTACAAATGGTGCAGTGAATCGCAGACATTAGAAAGTACTGAGCTTTCTGAGACATTGTTGTGATTAGGGGGTTTGAATCTTGCCTCTTGTGTGCATTGTGTGTGTGTGTGTTCTCCCCATGCTTGGTGGTTTCCCCACACCGGTTTCCTCCGACATGCACTGTAGGCTGATTGATGTTTCCAAATTTGTGTTTGTGTGTGTGTGTGCCCTGTGCACTGTTGGGTGTAACGCATTAGAGTACTCAGATTACTTTTTTGATGTAACGAGTAATCTACCGCATTAGGTCCGCCATTTAAGTACTCAGTTATTTACTTATTTTTTCAAAAATGGAATCTGTTGTTCAGACAATTTATGTAATCCGTGAGCCAGACAGCAGTCATTCCCAATCCATTAGTGTGTGTGTGTGTGTGTGTGTGTGTGTGTGTGAAAGTCGTCCTACAAGCCCCACCCCTGATAACCCGCCCCCCTCTGTTATTCCTGCTGTTATACCCCTATCTCACCCATGCGGTCTGACTATGCGAGGACCGACGCGCGGAAAGATAGAAACCTAATCACAGCGCCAAAACTCGCGGTGAATCATGATAGGTGAGATAGGGGTATTAGTAGGTGGGATCGCGGTATTAGTAGGTGAGATTGGGGTATTAGTAGGTGAGACAGGGGTATTAGTAGGTGAGATGGGGGTATTAGTAGGTGAGATAGGGGCATTAGTAGGTGAGATAGGGGTATTAGTAGGTG
>JAQMYG010000036.1:1317876-1330157 GCA_030014215.1 Clariallabes teugelsi | reverse complement strand
TGCGCAAACTTGAATACCGGCGCGCTAGAGATAGTACGGTAGTTCACGTTGACCAAAACACAAAAGAAAACGCGTTTCGGAAAAAACATTTTCGGCAATCACACACATTCGTATTCGGACGGGATTAGATTTCTCAGAGGACGCCGAGTTTGCTAAAAAAAAACAAAACAAAAAAAACAGTAGGTAATTTGCTCTGGAATTTTTACAGAGGTTGTGTGAGAGAAAGACAGACATGGCAGAATTAAAATCAAAAGTACGTCTGTGAAACAGACATTTCTCTAACTACCCCCTGTAAAACTAGTCCCGTCCGAATAGGGCTAATGGCAACTTGGTGGTGCTGGGGTGGACCTTCTGATCCATAGTCCAATGCCTTAACCACTCAGCCACTCTTGACCCCACTGATTATATTGTTGGAAATTGGTAATATTGGCAATAACACAAGGGAAATGGCTGTGGATCTGAACCTTTGGGTTGCCCTGTATAGAGTGTAACCAAATACAGCTGTTGACAATTCCAAGATGAGGGGTATTTTCCTTGTCCGCTAACAAAACGTATAAATGAACGAGAGACGAGACGCCGAACAAAGATTCAACAGTACAAATGTTATTTGGTCGTCTACAGCCAACCTCCAAAATGTGATCTGAATGATCAGACCACAAAGCTTCTCAGGCGACGTTTACATTACCAGCCTGAAGTGACTCAATTCCAATTTGTACCCTAATGTGACACAGATCAGATTTTTTGTAGGGCAGTCTGCATGAACTTAATGCTTTTCAATCAGATCTGAGTCAGTTTCTACATGGTCCTAGATCGGATGTATACCGGATAGGTCAATGAGAATGGGCAGATTGATGTTCAGGCGACTTTTTGCTTCTATGACGTCAACAAATACAGCCGACCAACTGCTTGAGGTCCTCCAGAACAAAATCCTGAGAATGGTTTTGTTAAAATCGCGTCCATTGTTTGAAAATGAATAAGTAGGCACACAAGTTTGTGACGGGTTACCCAAGATGCACAACTATCCGATCCAATACTGCCCCCTAGCTATAGCTATTTCATGCTTACAACGCAAGTGAAGTGGATGAAGTAACAAACATTTTTTTTTTTTTACTTACTTTTCAAATTTATTTATAACAATACTTTGCAAATTACACTTCTTTAAACCCCATAATGCCTGTCTGAGAGTTTATACGTTTATAAGCTGTTCTTTACTGTTACTAATTAAAACTAGTCAAATTATGGATTACCTTTTTTAGAAAATTTCGACAAACATTAAGGAACAGCTCTGACAACCCATGCAACGATTCTCCTCAGTCTATCACTGCCTTCACTGCAGAAACCAGCGGAACCAAAGTCTCAGCAAGTATTTGATCAGATTTTTTTTTCTCTAAATGCAACATTATCCTATATTTGTGTGTTTGCTCTTCTTTTATTTCTTCTCGTTTAATCCTCTGCATCTTCTTGCTCTGGCTGCTCACCGTCCATCAGCAACGCAGCGTATTTACTGGCTGAGCTGAATTTCTGGAAGAAAAATAATGTAATAAATAAATAAATAAAAATCAAGCACTTAGAAAATTATATGTAAATAAAAAAATAAAAAAAACAGAAAAAAAATTCTTAAATCCATTTTAATGTAGATGATGGAGAAACGTACAGGCTACGGTGGTGAACAGGACAGATGGGGAAGGACGAGGGTAAGTGCACAGGACAGATGGGGGTGGGGGGCATGCGGTGGACATACAGAATTGACAGTGGACGCACAGGACAGTTGGCGTGGACGTGGTGGACTCACAGGACAGACAGGGATGCGGTGGAGGCACAGGACAAACAGACAGTGGGGGGGGACAGGGACATGACGCGGTGGATGTACAGCCCAGACTGGGCGGACGCGGTGGACGTACAGTACTTACTGGAGGCGCAGTCTCCTCATACTTCTTTGGCTCTGCTGCGGCTCTGGGCTCTCGCCTGCTCTCTTTCCTAAAAATCAGAAACAGATCCAACTGACAGGTCAGGACTCGAGTCACGCGTTAGTCTAAAAACAGAAGTTCAGGGCGTGTTATAGCTGCAATAACACATTTACCTGATTAAAGCAGCTAACGCAATTTTCTAATATTACTATGTTTAAACATACACACTCCAAGAGAAACAACAAATAAACCACAAGAAAACAAAAAACAAACAATCAATCAGGCAAACATTAAATTGACCAATATATGAAAATGGATACAAAAACTAAATTCTTAAAAAAAAAATAAAAAAATAAAATAAAAGCAGATACCTGAATAAAAACAAATACATATGTACACATTAAAGCAATTAAACAAACATATGCTAATTAAACTTTTAAACTATCTTTATATAAAACATCAGATTCAAATGTAATTTGAGCTCTAACACGCGTGTGCGTGCGTGTGTGTGGTCTCTCACTTTTCTGTTGGTTCTCGTCGTCTGTCTTTGTTAGGTCCATCTCCTCCTCGATCAGCACCTCGACCCCTACCTCCCCCTCTCAACGCCCCGCCCCCTCTTCCCTGAGACACACCTTTCTCCCGTCCTACACCGTCCAACTGATTCTCATCTAAAACACACACACACACACACACACACACACACACACACACACACACACACAGAAACATGAAGCCACACGCTTATCTGCATTTCTTAACTTTGTGTATCATGTGTACCGAGTGGGCGTGGCATTCTGACCTTTTTCAGAGACAGGATCATCCGAATTTGAGGAGCTGCATTGATAAGAAGAGAGAAAGGAATAAAAACTAAAGGTTAAACGCTATGGTGAAATGGTGAGGACAAGATGTAAAGCCACTGCGATTTCTCACGTTCTCGGTTTGTAAGCCGTGCCGCCACCACCGGGTGCAGGTGAAGGTGTAGTGTTAGCTCCGCCTCCTGTGCTCCTTTTGGCCCAGGCATTCTCCTTTGGCGGAGGAGCCGGCATCACCTTCAGCGGTAGAGCTCCCTGACTAGGGGAGGTTGGTGGGCGGGGCCCAGGAGAGATGGGTTCATCCACTTCATTTTCCAAATGCTCACTTTCATGATGCTTAGAACCTGAACAAACACACACGTCACATTTTGTACATTATGCAATTTGTGAGCAACTTTTGCTGAGCGAACCTGGTGCTAATTTGCTCATTTATGTTTTTTGTTGAATCCTCAGAGTTGATAAGTCACTATTATCCTCAGCTAGCAGAACAGCACTATGGGTAACGTAGGAAACGTTACAGTAAAAACAGACTATTTACTTCTTACAAAAGTTACAAATCATGTCACATCAAAACTAATCTGCACGCCTGCTTTATGTAATGTAATGTTTGGTGCACTGCGGTCTGTGAAAGGATCTGCAACAAAATTGGGTAAATCTCTGTCCCCTAAGTAACTCTGTAACTGTGTCTAAGGAAATAAATCTCACTCAAATGTAACAGTGTTGTCTCTGGGCCTTTAAATCGCGAGGCCTTGGAAAAAGTTCAAAATGATACAAACTGCAGCTTTGAAATGCTGTATACATATTTTGGTTCTTTTAAGTATTACATGTTCTTAATTCTGGGAAATCTGGTGCTTTCCCTCCTTTTAGACACAGACGAGTGTGTTAAAGGGTTGCTTTACCTCCATGGTGTGTGGATTCACTTCCTGTGCGCTCGTACTCGCTGGTCGTCGACTCGCCGCGCCAGCTCGGGTCCCTGCACATAGAGAGCAGAACAGCGCCGTGCTTTAACGCTAGCCTGAGAAACCTCAGTGTGATGCTACCTCGCTAAGCTAATCTGAGAAATAACGGTAAGTGCTGCGTCGTTTTTTAAGAACGGACTGGATCAAATTTATCTTCGTTCTGACGCGTGGTGAGTAACTCCGCCCTCTCTGTCCTCACCGGTCTCGAGCTCGTCTCTCTGAAGGTCTGGCCTTGTCCTCCTCCAGCTGTCTCTGCAGCCGCTCCTGCTCCTTCTTCAGACGCTCCTCCACCTCTCTCTCCTTGGCCGCCGTGTCCACGGGTTTCGCTGATCCGAATATGGAGGCAGACCTGCTGGGGTTGGCTTGAGGAGACAAGCCTCCGCCACCTCCGCTGCCACCACCACCACCACCACCCTGTTCCTCCTCTTTTGGGACGCTGCGGGGTTTCAGGTTCAGTTTGGGTCTTTGGGTAGGACCTGAGGGGAAACAACGGTCACCGCATGGTTAGTAAGCGGCCACCAGAAGACGTCACGATTCCTGTTAATAATACGTGACAAGTTATAACAATCAGTATCATCCAAATCGTCTTATATGCCCAATGTCTGTCTGTATGTCCTATTTACCTGTACCTCTTTCCTCGCGCCTGTCGTCTCGTCTCTCGTAGCGGTCGTCTGAATAGCGATCTCCATCCCGCTTGTCGTCGTAATCGCGCCTGTAGCCGCTACCGAACGCCCGCCGTCCTCCACCACGGGAATCATATCCTGCCGGTCACATGACTACGTGCTCACCAAAAGCTTATATAGAGACAAATCAAATGTGCTATTAACGTTTTAGAACGAACCTCCGCGGTCGTAATCCCTGCCTCCTCGGTCGTCATAGCGATCCCTGCGATCCCGATCGTCATGGCGGTCCCGGTCGTCATAGCGATCCCTGCGATCCCGATCGTCATGGCGGTCCCGGTCGTCATAGCGATCCCTGCGGTCCCGGTCGTCGTAGCGATCTCGACCGCCGAAGCGATCGTCACGCCGTGGCCCATCCCTGTATCGATCGGACTCACGTGACCCTGAGAAAGAAAAGAGGACTATTAATGATATGTCCGCAACCGCACAGAGTGACGGGACAGTCATGTGATTAATAACGCCCTCTGACCGAAGCCATCGTCCCTGCGCGGTCCGTCATCCTGCTCCACGCTGGGACGAGCCCTCCAATCAGAGTCCGTCTTATCAGGACCGCCGTCACCGCCACCACGCCCACGATCGCGGTCACGCCCCATCATACCTCCGTCACGCTCTGAGGAGGAGACAGAAACGTCATCAGAGACACACCGCTGAAGACGTTCTACACCCTGATCCCAGTCCACCAGACTCTCTCAGGTCACCTCCACACACACACTCACCTTTATCATTGGACTGATCTGCAATGTCTACTCGAATGCGTCTGTTTCCCAGGTTCTATGCACGCACACACACACACACTCAATAAACACTAATGTAAAGCACTAAATGATTAAAAAAATAATGGTGACCTGTGTGGCGTGTGACTCTACCTCCTCATTGAGTGTGAGCGCACGGAGCAGCGAGTCAACATCATCAAACTCAGCGTAGCCAAAACCCTTCAGTCGCTCAGGGTTACTGGGTTCACGCGGCAACCGCACGGCACTGATCTGAGAACACACACACACACTTATTCTCGTACATTTGTACAATACAACATAAAACACATTCAAACTTTCCCTACGTTATGAGAAGTGTATTCAGTAACTTTGTCAAAGTGTGACCTTCAACGTTGCCTCAAAATTTACTGTCCAGGTGTTATAAGGTGTGACGTCACCTTACGCCAGTGTACAGTGCGACTGCGTTACACAACCTCGCAGTTGCGCGACTTTGCTGTGTAACTTCATTGCAAATTTTTATTATTTTTTTATAGTGTAACTTAACTGCAGCACCTCTATTAGTGTAACATTATAGGGTACCTTTAAAACACAACTTGACAACACAACTATTCAATCTGCTTAATTTAACAACGTTAATGTAACGCACTATGACATCAGCCCCATGTCGTCATAGTGTGTCAGGGTCATCTGGTTCCTATAAGGGTTATTGTTTTTTTTCCCCAGCATCTGGTGCTTGTTGAGAGCTTTAACATGCTCAAATGAAACATCTGCAGACAGGTTGGAATCTGCTGCCATTAGGATGCCTGAGAGTCTGGGCTGTGGGCGTGGATTTTGAAGGATAGAGAGATTTTTAATCTCTCATAGTGTGATTTTTTTTTTTGCAGCATCTGGGGCTTTTTAAAATTCCTCTTATTATTTTTTATTGTGTCATAATTGTATTGGTATGTCCCCTTTAAACGCATACACCCACTGTCTTTCTGGTGTGCCCGGGTGCTGACGGCGCAGGGTGCTTGGGCCCGCTCATCGTTGCTTGTAACTATATTTTCATTGTGTAATTTATAAATTGCGTAACTTCAAGGTTTTATTTAACGCCCATCGTCTGTGCATAATCTCTTCGTAAAACTGCAAAGTGTTGTATATTTTTATATCACACCTTCACTGTGTAACTTAATTGTGTAAAATTAACTTGAAAATATGCACTGCAGAACTTCTTTGAAGAACTTCTTTGCCTAACATCCCAGTTCAACTTCTTAGCGAATTTTATTGTGCATCTTCACTTCAGGTTTATTTTTTTTGCTGCATGTTTTAAATTTGTAGCTCTTTTACATCATAATTCCTTTGGCAACATGTGAACACAATAAACACCGCTCAGGATTTTCCCTGACACGGTGTGTGTGACCTCTGTTCCTCAAATCCACATCATTATCCTGGTGAAAGCCAGAGGCTCCATATAGGCTCCAAATGAAAATCCATTTAAATTCATTAATTCCAAACACTCGTCTCACCGCGAGGCCTCGGAAGAACTGTTTGATGGACTCTTCGGTCACATCGTAGGGCAGATTTCCGAGGAAGGCGGTGTAAGGAGGGCTGCGAGGTAGACGCGACCGGTCGACGTTCACCTCCCGGGCCGCACGAGGAGCCGTGGGCAGGATGGAGCGATCGATGGGCGGGGCACGATACGAATCTTCAGGGGTGTGCCAGGAAGTGGACACTGCAGGGAGACAGAAAGGTGTGTGTGTGTGTGTGTTAGAGGAGGAGGAAACCATGACGCTTTTAAGCGTTAAAAAACAGAAAGAAATGCTAATAGAGAGACGCATCACCATAGCAACGGGTCTGAAATCTTTGTGCTCACCTTCTCCATCCAGGTCGTCGGTCTCATCCGCCCAACTGGTGGGCTTAGTGCTGGAATAAACGGGTGGTGCGGATCCACCGCTATCCTCTGCCAGGAAGTCCGTCAGGGTTAAAGTCTTCCCCTTCTTCTTATTCTTCTTAGCTGTGGAAAGCAGAAACACCCCTCTTTAAATAACAACGAAGCTCTGGTGTGCTCGCTCTCTCTCTCTCTCTCTCTCTCTCTCTCTTCAGCGGGGTAGAGCTCTGAATTCCGTTTGGTCAGAAAACATGGTGTTGATTATCTTTATATTAACGTTTTATAATAAATAAATGTAATCACTGGCTGTGGTGTGAGAGGAATAAAACAGTTTAAGGAAAATGATTAACTTCAGTGTGGTGACAGGAAGCGTTTTCTTTAGGTTTAGACGTTGAAGGCGAAGCTTCGCTCTGAACCTCATGGACTTAAAGATAAAACCCGAGCGAGAGGAGGGAACAGTGATAAGGTGATAATCTCCTGCGCAGCTGAAACACTAGCCTGCTGTTTTACTTTAGCGGTGACGCCCTGCTCCTTCACCAACAGAACACAGAAGCTGATTGTAACTCCACAGTGCACGTATATACCAAGGTTTACGGTAGTTACCTTCAGACAAGGTTGAATAAAACCAGAGTCGTGGTTGTAATGCTTCCTTCTGATTGGTCTAAACTTTTCAGAGAACCGTTTTGAGGCAGTTAGATTCTAATGTGAGGTTAAGTTAAGTAACGAGAGGTTAACCTCAGAGCGAAGACTAAACGGAAATATTAAAATGCATCTCAGAGAAGTGAAATCGTCCCAGCTGTATTTTTATATTCTTCCTATTCCAATACTAGAGCTGTGAATCAGAGGCAGTCAAATTGTTTTATTATTATTTTAACTCAATTCAACAGCACCAATTTCTAACATGGTTCAAGGTATTAAAAACAACTAAACGTATCTAATAAACACTGAAATGTTTATTACAACCAGTATCTTTTGCTACACACTCCAGTCCACTAGGTGGTAGTGTTGCAAAAGCTGCCCATGAACTCAAAAGACGATCACGACGTTGGGTTAGAACTTGGTGGAAATGTAACTTACTGAATAAAACAAGAACAAGGAGAATGCTACCAAAAACAATTACACAAGGAATTTAAATTAATTAAAAAGTGTAAAAGGTCACTTATGAAGTAAATGAATCGAATCAAGCAATAAAATCAAACTGCAAAATCAGTTCAATCGGACATGTCCATTACATACGCATTACACGTAACCAAGTCAAAAGTTACCAGGTGACTAAAACAAAGTTTAAAAAAATTTTTTTTTTTAAATGAAAAGCTTAAAAATACATTGTGCACTGTAACTTTATACAGTATTATAATTAGTAAACGCATTTTCCCTGTGGATTAATGAAGTCATATCTTATGACCATGCTATGTCATGTCCCTTATTTGACTAGAAATAAAAGTTTTATGAATCTTTTACATTTTTTCATTGTGTCAGTTTGCCTCAAAATATGTTTTATCATTGGAACACAAAATGTCGATCGTTAAAATGCCTAGGGTTAGCTCACAATACGATAATTTTTTGCCCGACATCCTCCGCCCCTGAACGCACCGACAATCCAGAGCTCTGGCAAATTAACAGGCGTACAATGGCGTACAAAACACAGCATACGAAACAGGCGTACAAAACTCGTTAAACATTTCCCGATGCAGCCACGTAAGGCGAGTCAGAGGAGAGTCGCTGCTCCTCCTGTGAGGATTTTATTGCTGTGTAATTTGCGAGTTTTATCCCAAAGGGGCAGCAGACTCCTCTGTGTGCGTTTATCCTGAGCTCCAGCGCTCGGTGTCGCTATAGTAACATTAGCAGTAAACCTCGCTCCTCACACGTGCATAACTTTGGATCGGATTATGTACACAGAGTGATTATACACACAGCGTACGGGGGATAGTATACAAATAATCTACTCGCTCAGAAAGCTCTGTTCAATCCTTCAGTGTGTCCTGCGTAATTCACGCACAAATATGTGAAAAAAAAATGCTAATTTATGTGCAACCTCTGCGAGGCGTTCCCAAACAAACAAACAAACAAAAAAAGAACTAGAAGCTCTCGTATCCTCCAGAGCAATCGTGTTGATTTAGGCTGATGAAATCTAACAGTATTCTTTATTGATCAATCTCAGTGTCCAGCCAATGAAATCGCTCCGTACAAAGGATTCGTTTACATCCTCAGTTACCATAACGGCGCCAAAAAAGAAATGCAAACAAGAGACAAATCAGCGAACAATCACCTCAGGTTTTAGACAATAATAATTCTTTGGACATGTCTTTATCAACTAAAACTATCCTTGCTAACATTCTTGCGTCCCATGTGTGCACTAAATCTTTTGCACAAAACGCACACAAAAATAAATTCATAAACTGGCATTCGTTTGGCTTTCCACTGATGCGAACAAGTTTTAAAGGGCTCCTGAAAGAACGCGCAACTGAGCCGGCGTTCAATCCATTACATTCGATGTTTCATACGCAGAGGCTAATTTACTGCAAAATTCTAAATCATGAAGCAAAAACGTGCAGGGAAGCTACAACACCTAACACGTCGTTTACTGCGCACTTGAACGGACACCACCTTGTCTCAGAGCTGTTCTTCACTGTATTGGACTCTGAACTCTTGTCTTGTTGAGGATCTTCTGAAATTAGGATTATTCACCATCAGAACAGCTTTACAGGACAGACATTTTCTATCATCGTGCTCCCGGACGAGGACGACACATTTCTCCTGCACTCATATCGGGCAGTTCTCTGTGGTTGAAGTGTTGACGCCCTGTTTGACCAAGAACCTTCATCCCCCAAGTGCTCAGATACATTCGGGTGACGAGCTGGCAACCGGACGCTGTAAATAAGTGCCACAGAAACGGAGGATGTATGTCTGATGATGCCAGGCGGTGTGTAGACGAAACCAGCCATAGTGTGTGTGTGTATACAAGTGATTCTGCTGTCTCTACGTCTCACTGCCAGTTTTCATCACTGTCCTGAATACGTGCAAACATTCACTGGTGATTATTACTGATTAAAGTCCAGATGAATTCTCAAATCAGGTGGTGTTGATTTAATCTTCTGTAACATCAGCTCATTTATTGTAACCATTGCTTTAAGGGGGAAAGAAAAAAACATTGTTATTGACATTTCAATCAATAAGTATGTGCACCCAGACACGTGGTGTTTGATTTGAAACGTCATCAGGATCAGTGCAGTATGATGATGATGTTTCAGTACCCGGTGGTGCATGTGTCCAGTACACACACACACACACACACACACAATGTGAGCCATTTTGAACACAGCCTCAACCCCTTTGTTGGTGAGCTGTCGCGGAATTAATGGCGATATTAAACAAATCATTAGACACTTCTATTAAAGCATGACCGCAGCACCGTGTGTGTGTGTGTGTGTGTGTGTGTAACACGCAGTTGTTTAAACCGTATTAATTAAACTCGCCTGGATGCGGCACCGAGTGACACCTCGCGTGCGCACTACACGTGGAGAAGCCCTCCTCTGACGCCGTTGTGCGCATGCGCGGGTAGACTAGCCCGCTACACGCCATTTCAGCGCATTTTTAAGCACGCGCACCGCTCCGAGTCTGATCGCGCGAATAAGACGACTCACGCGTGCGTGTGCGCGAGTCAACGTGCAACGAATTACAACCGACTCCGCGCGGCAGTCAGCAAAACAGACCACGTGACTTGCTTGCTAGTTAGCCGACGAGCTAAACAGGCTAACCCGCCGCTTGCTCGTACGACACACTGGGTGGGTTTTTTTTTTTTTTTTTAGTCTTTTCCCCCACAAACGCCTGACTGGTCATTATTAAAACACGGTAAATACTCATCCACCTAAAAACAGAGACGCATTCTATAAACGCGGTTTTGTCGTTTTGATCCAAATCCACACAGACCGTAAGTGCACATTCAGCTCACCTGACGCCGCCATGTTGGAAAGTGTGCGCGTCACACAGAACCCGGATGAAAATCTGACGCGTCACGAGGACGGAAAAGGGGGGGGGGGGGGGTGTTACGATAAAGTACATCATAATGTCAGGGTGGAGTATTAAAGATTTTTGCTAGATATTACTTATCACGTTTATATATTTTTTAATAATCAGGCGCTTTATTCTTTGATTTCTTTTAAGGATTAATTTGTGACCCACGCATTTATTATATGAAATAAACAACAATTAATTAATTAATACTTGTCCAATCACAATTTTTTTTTAAAGGGAATGACAACAGAAACAAAATATTGTACCAAATTTATAACAATATCTCTAAAAGTAAAACAGTTATGAATTAAAACATTGTGGAAAAATGCCACCTGTTCTTAGCTTATATTTTCCAGAATTCCGGATGATAAATATATATGTTCGACTCATCCAACAACAATAAAACATGGTATGATTAAAGATAACTCATGTTATTACAATACCACATACCTTTCAAAGATCCATTTTGCTTTGCGACAATTTCAATTGTTAAAAGCACTATACAAATAAATACAAATTGTTTATTACATTTTCTCTCTCTCTCTGTCAGTCTACACTGATTCCATTAGTGTGTGTGCGCGCGTCATTGGATAGCGTGCCCCTTCCCTCCTCCTCTCGCCTTGACACACACACACACACACACACACACACACACACACACACTAACGGACACACTGCTCTGTCGCAATTCTTTTCAAAGGTACTGTGGAGGTCAAGATGAGATCTGGAAGACCAAGAATACTCTGAGAGAACTGCTCAGAAAGACAAATCAAAACCCCCATTTGACTGCAAAAGCCTGCAGGAAGATTTAGCCGACTCAGGAGTGGTGGTGCACCGTTCCACTGTGCAGCGAGGTTTGCACAGACAAGACCTTCATGAAAGACTCAGCAGAAGAAAACCTTACCTCCTTCTCCATCATAAAATCCAATGTCAGAAGTATGCAACAGAACATCTACAGAAGCGTTTTAGAAACATGTGCTGTGGACTGATGAAGTTAAAATAGAACTCTTTGGCCACAATCAACAAAGGCATGTTTGGAGAAAAAAGGAGCAGCATTTCATGAAAAGAAAACCTAGCCAACTATTAAGTGTGGGACTGGATCTATGGGTGCTTTCACACCTACAGCATTTGGTGCGCACCAAACGTGTTTGGTCCCATGGTTCGGTTCGTTTGCGTTGATGTGAATGCAATCTCGGTATTTTGGTGCACACCAAATCAATCGATCCGAGACCTGTCTGAAGGGGTGGTCTCAGACCGCTTTATCCGCTCTACTTTGGTACGGTTCGTCTGGTGTGAAAGCAACCAAACCAAATCTGACGAAATGGTATA
>JAQMYG010000036.1:1226836-1248198 GCA_030014215.1 Clariallabes teugelsi | reverse complement strand
CTATTCCATAATTTTGGGGCTTTGTAAGAAAAAGCTCCGCCCCCAGCTGTAGTTTTCATAATACGCGGTACTGACAATAACATGTGCACATGTATATAACCTGCTCAAAACACAATATCATAACCATGGTATACAATATCTTCCTTCACTGCATCCATCTATAATCATTTGCACTCATTGTATATAACTCCTTCTCTGTGTACTGTTTACATATGCAAATTATTTTGAACTGCAACAAATACACTTCTGGTTAGATGCCCTGTACCAAACATGGACAGACACAATAAAGTTGAATCTCATCCCATCTCGTTTTTTTTTATTTTTATAACATTTATATCGAGGGCGGTCTGCAGTCTATCCCAGGGGACTCTGGACAGGGTGGCAGTCCATCACAGGACACAGACACCACACACACACACACACACACACACACACTATATATATACTGTACAGTATATATACAGTATATATATTTTTTTGTCTTTGTTAGTCTTGCTTGATAGCATCATTGTCATTAGATTACAACAGCTAACCTAAATAAATAATATTTATTTATTTAAATGTTAAACTCCTAAAAGTGTTAGAAACTAAAGAGTATTAATGTGGTCTGTACTGCACACTTACGCAGGTGATGCACACACCCAGGGTGTAATCAGAACAGGTTTACTCTACTTGATCTACTTTAACCTCCAAGGGGTTTAACAGTTTAGAAACCCCAAGAATACCATATAGTCAACAGTGGTTCGGAGATAATTTAATAAATGTGGCAAGTGTTTGTGTTGACCTCAGTGAGCTTTACCACTTCCTCGGGTTTGTGGATTCCCATAATCAGATTCCTGTTTTTGTTGAGAAGTCTGTAAAAAAGAGAAGTGCATATATCTACAGATTAAATGTAAAGCAGGTGCTGCAGTCCTTCCTCAAACGTAAATTTACATGAAGAATCGTCATATTAGATTAATCATCACAGACGATTAGTGAGTTAAATCTACAACCAGACCTAAAGGAAATACTTTATAAGCTCACTGTCATTAAAATGTAGCCTGATAGCTTGTAGGTACAAAGACATTTTATGTGTCTTTCCAGTTTGGTATATTGAAAATTATGTAATTTTGACTCAGACTTCACTCTTCCGAGATGACCACAGCAATGGGGTATTTTTTTGTTGTTGTTGTTGTTGTTTTTTTTTAATGTAAAATACAATTTGTGCATTAATTAATTTACTTGTGAATATAGCAAATAAACTGAATATAAGGTATGGTTAATGTATGTGGATGTTCACATGATTAATTAATTAAGTAAATGAATGAATTAGTAATTATGACTGGTGTTCAAGTGAAGGCGGGACTTGTGATGAAATTTCTGGTGAATTTAGGCGTTGTTATGGAATGTGCTAATGTTTTAAGTTGTCTCATGTCCCAGCTCACTATAGGAGATGTATTGTGTGACACAATCATTCACCAACACCACTTACAGGAACTCGATTGGAAGTTATCGCCACAGCCCGTACAGTCCTGACCTCACTCCAAGCCATTTCCACATGTTTGGGCCATTAAAGGAGTTCCTGGGAGGCCAGCACTTAAGAAGTAAAGCAGACAGTCCAATCATGGCTCACGTTGTACCTTGATGGTATCCAAGTGCATTAGTGTAGCAGGGCATTACAGTATATAGAGAAATAAAGGGAGCTTTTACAGAACTGTGTTCTGATATGCTGCACAATTAGAAGTCCCACTTTGACTGGAACACAGTAAATGAATGAATGAAATAAATAGATAAAAATTATAAATTGGTAATAAATTAATAAAATAATAATTCTTTAAACTTTTATTATTAATTATATGAAACATAGAACTGCTGCTCATTGTTGACAATACTTTTATCATAAAAGTAAACAATTGAAACTTATGAAAAGTTGGAACAACAATTTAAAAATAAGAATTTTAAGAAGCTTATTGTCAGGAGAAAACAAATCAGCATTTTTGCCCATTTTTCTGACCTAAATACTTTTTCCCGGATGTTTTTGTAGGTCAGTTTCAGGGAAACTAGACGGTATAGCTTTGTGGGTAAAGTCAGTGGCTTATAAAACCTTTAGATTGACTGAGAATATGTTTGGGTGAAAGCAGTGAACTGGGGAGTTTTCAGTTGTGACATCACACCAGTCTCAGAATAAATCATAGTAACAAAACAAGTGCTTACAACAAGTAGCTTCTTGGCACACGCATTCCTTTGGTCTGGAACATTAAGATGTCTTCGGCCGTCTGTCTAACAAACGCTGCAACCAAATGTTTCCTTATCTGAAAAGGGCTACAAGAAGAACCAATTTGGGAGCTTAAAGATCCTTGACGAATTCAAATAACATTATATAGTTATAAGTTAAACCCTGACCGGTTTCACATATTACAAAGAAAAGAAAAGGTTGTACCACACACTTACCCAGTTTCCCCTAACTCTCCTAACATCTTATTCTCTATAGTGCTTATCCTGTACAGGGGCTCGGGAGGCATGGAGCCTATCCCAGGGGACTCTGGGGAATCTCTCAGGGGAAACACTAACTAGACAGATCTGGAGGTGTGACTTTAACCCTGGATGATTAGGCCACGGTGGTAACCATTACGCCACCATGCCACCAGTTAATACACACACTTCTAGCGGGAAAAAACCCTTTAAAAGATTAATTATGGTTCCAAAAACTAAACTCATTCAGAAACTCTATACCTATAAGTTAAATGTTAAAAAGAGTCCTTTGATGATTTAATGATTTGCAGGAAAACATTTTGATGTACTGTTCCACTCAGAACTTAATAATTCCCCTAAATGAACACCTTAAGAACTTTTAAAAAATTTGATTAAGAATATACCTGAAGGATGAAGGGTGCAAATTCAAGAAGAACAATAAACACATTCTAGACTTGGGGGTGAGTCTTATGCAAAAGTTTAGGCACCCCTTGATAAATAACAGATTTTGGTGATTTTTGTAATTGAAAAGATGTTTACACAGTCTCTCTTGGAAATGGAAAAAATGCGCAATATTTTCAGCAAACATTGATGCATAGTTACTTTTCATGTCATAAATTGAACAAAGATGAAAAAATAAAAATATTATTGTGGCACTGTGCAAAAGTTTGGGCACCCTACAGTACACTTAGTACAGTACACTTGCAAAGGCTTTGAGTTCTGTAATATTCTTTGGTCGTCTTGCATGCACAGCTGTTTTAAGATCTACGCACAAATTTTCAATGATATTTAAATCAGGGGACTGTGATGGTCATTCCAAAACCTTCAGCTTGCGTCTCTTGAGGTATTCCATAGGTATGTTTTTTTTTTAAAGGAAAAACTAATTTCGCTTTTGAAGGTACAATAAACTACAATAAAGATAAAATAAACTATAACAAAAAAAGGCTCAAGCTAGCATTTCTATTCGCCTATTTTATCATCTCCCCGCTGTGTTTTGTTCTAAATTTTAAGAGCATTCCGATCTTTCAAAGTGTTCTCTTCAAGGTTCTTTACAGACAGCTTGGTGTTTATAAATATTTATCCCCCGTCATGCCGGGAAAATTCAGTCTTTCTAAATAGCACACAGGTTCAACATGACTTCCTTCCAGTATTGAGTAACAGAGCTGGCACCAACACACACGCGCACACACACATCATGCGCACACACACGCACACACACACACACACACCAACACACACACACGCACACGCACACACATACATACAGACACACCTCTGTATTTTATGACTAAAGACGAGCCGAGTGGGAGGAGATTTGAGCAGCGAACATCTGAACACTGAGAGAAAAGTTCATATAAAGGAGAAGGAAACAATAAACATAGAGCTGAAGAAACCCAGAAGAAAAAGGTAAGGTTTCACAATTCTCATCCTTCAGGTTTTTGCTCAATTTTTTTTGTTTGTTTGTTTCTTTGAATATTGTATCTCAATGTTTATTTATGAAACTAACCCTTAAGGAAAATTTGACTAGTTAAGTCACAGGTTGTAGGTGTTAGCAAGATGCCATAATTTGGAGGAAGGAGGGAAAAAAAAACATTATCCAAGCGTTTCACAACATGCCTATCTTTTACAGTATCTTTACTGAAACCCTTACTGATAAGAAAACATTCTGTTGTAGGTAGAACAGAATAAAACACCATTGTAGAACGCTTACATGCTCTAAGAACACTAGGTCTATTAGATACTCTGATGTGACTTAACACATACGTACATATATACTGTACAGGGCAATTCAAAAAGAATAAACCGATTTTACTACGCAATATTTTATTAAGGAAAAGTAATACGAAACGATGCTGAGAACCGAAGCAACCTGTAATTAAAAAATAATGAACCAATTTCACAACTAATTGCTTCAGTTCTCAGCATCGTTATGGAATGAGTTATGAAATAAAAGTTGATTTTGAGTAGAATACTGGCTGGAGTTTTGTATTACTTTTCCTTAATAAAATATTACGTAGTAAAATCAGTTCATTCTTTTTCAAATACCCTGTATATATATATATATATATATATATATATATATATATATATATAAAATCTAGCTCTTTCTACAATTCATTATTTTTCAAAAGCCTTCTACATTTTCTTAAGGGTTCTACAGCTGTTCCTATGAGGGATCCTTTGAAGACCTGATGGTAGAACCTTATCTAGTCCTTAAATCCTTATCTAAACTGAATTATATATATTAAAAAAAACTTAAGTATATATATTTTTATATATTCAAAATTTTTATACTTAATTTTATTTTGTGCTTGGGGTCCTTAATGACTCCATGGATGTGTAAGGCTACTTAGTATCTTAATTCTTCAATTAAATCCTTAAAGAAGAACCCATGGATCAGAATCTTAATTTTAAAAGAGCTGAGCAGTAATTTGGAGTCCATCAAGCACACTTATTCGGATACTATACACACACGCTTAGAACAAGGTGTTCCACAAGGGTTCTTTGAACAACTTTAGGATTTTACCTTCTTGATATCAGAAAATATTTATTTATTTATTTATTTGTATTTCTTTAAATGTAACATTAAAAAGTTAGCTCATACAACATGTAGCTTGGGTACACTTACAAAATTATACTTTTTTCCCCCTATACAAAGTTTTTTTATCGTTATGATTTTTGAAGCAAGTACACAATTTCACAATGTAAAATTCCAGCTTTAACTCTAAACCATTTCAGTGCGGAAGCATAAAGCTGATTTGGAGAAAAAACACCCACGTTCTAAAAAACACGTCCTAAATTCCAACATACTGTAAGGTTTATATATTCACTAGAGGAAAAGTGGCTCAGAAGAAAGGTAAGCTAAAAAAATTAAGAATTCCACCAAGCTGTCAGTTGGTCCTGATTTATTTTATTTCACATTTGTTAATGGTTCTTCCGTCATCTTTCTCGTTGAACGCTACAAATGAAATTGGAAACAATTCCAGGTATAAACTATTACTGAAAACTTAGACCCTTTAATGATGCAATGAATCCTTAAAGAACACATTTGTTTGTTTTTCTGAGATTGTACATACATTTGTATTAGAACAATGATGTTACTGAATGAAAGCAAATGAATCATTCTAAAATCTATTCCTAAAATGTTTTAACTTTAAATATTTTTTATTTCTAAAACAAATGATTTAAAACATTATATGATTTCTTTCTTAATTAAAATCATATTATATTCATTCGTTTGATCATGATAGGTTATTTATTTATTTATTTATTTATGACTAGCCTCACAGTAAATTGTTTACGGAATTGAATTAAACCTAAGATTGACTGCAAAATGTTGAAGAATCTTTAATGAATCTTACAAATTCTTACGATTTACTCGTGTGTGTTTCCTTAATGTCTACCATTAATATGCTGTTAATATTCTGTTTCTCCCACCAGGATGTTGCTAAACACTACAGATGTCTATGACAATGACTCATTTTCCTGTGCCTCCCCCTCAGTGGAAGGTTACCGCTACTTCGGTGTGTTCTGGGGTTCCGTCGTTATGGTGGTGGGAACTGTGGGGAACGTCCTGACCGTTCTCGCCTTCGCCACTGATGCCCGTCTGCGCACTCGCTTCAATGTCCTCATTGTCAACCTGGCGGTGGCTGACATCCTGTACTGCACCATCCTGCAGCCAGTGAGCATTGACTCTTACCTGCACCTGCGCTGGAGGGGCGGAGCCACTTGGTGTCAAATGTTTGGACTCCTCCTATTCCTATCCAACAGTGTGTCCATTATTACATTGTGTCTCATTGCTCTGAGTCGATACCTGGTGGTTGCTCATAGGAATTCACAAGTCGCTCGGCTGCTGTTGTCTCACCAGGGTGTCGCTGTGCTCCTTGTGAGTTCCTGGGCGCTCGGGCTTGCCAGCTTTGCCCCTTTGTGGCCTGTCTACGTCTTCGCACCTCAGGTCTGCACCTGCAGTTTCCACCGTGTAAAAGGTCGCCCTTACACCACCATACTGCTGTTCATGTACTTCTTTTTAGGGTTGGGCTTTGTTGGACTTTTCTACTTTCTGATCTACCGTAAGGTGCGTGTCGCCGCAAAAGCGCTAATCAAGTACAGGCCAAGTCGACGCTCCTCAAGGCGCAAACAGCCTGAACCTGAAGGCACGGAGGGGGATGATAGTGGGATTGGGATCGGGACTGCAACGACTCAGAGCAGTGAATTCAGTGGGCAAGCTGTTGAGGTAGACCATAACACGACCAATGAGAACGAACCTCAAACCATATCCAGAGACACTGATGCTGTTTGTGTGGTATCACATGGAAAAAAGGATTCCCCAAAAGCAGCAGCTCCAACTCCAGCTGCAACACCAGCCAAAGCATCATCCTCAGGAGAAGACAATGAGTTTAAACGCGTAACCCGGATGTGCTTCACTGTCTTCCTGTGCTTTGTGGGTTGTTTTGTGCCTTTTCTGCTCCTGAACATTGCGGATAAAAAAAACAACGCTCCACAGGTGGTCCACATGTTCTGTGCAAACCTCACGTGGCTTAACAGCTGCATCAACCCGCTGCTGTATGCAGCCATGAACCGCCAGTTTAACCAGGCCTATAAGGACCTGCTGGCCAAAGCAGCATGGCCAATAATGCGTTTGTGGAAAAAAAATTGAAGGACATGTAGCCAACAAAAACAGTCATTTTTGCGAAGGGGTAGAGCTGGAACTGATCCAACTTTTCCTACAATGTCTAACCAACGAGACCTTGGTACAGCAAACATACGTACTTTATCATACTGTATATGCTCTCTCCACTACCTGGTCTGACTCCACACCATGGACTTGTCATATCAGTGTCCAACTCCACTGCCTGGATCTTTGCTTCAACTCTGCCAAGGTATGAGTAGCTGGCCCAGGACGGATTTAACCCCACTGGAATTTTGGTTCTGCATTGAGGGGAACTTGCATCAACTTGCAGAGACTCTCATTAACCATAACTAATAGTGATCAATGCTTATGATGCACAGAGCAAAACTGCTAATTCAGACTCGACAGAATCTTCCATGCTTAGGCCAAGAGTGGTAGGGGTTAAAAATAAGCAAAACCAGTTATTTCCATAACGCCTTACTTACCAAAAGATACGATTAGAGAAAGACGGGATTAAGTATAAACTAAAGGCTCGATATCAAAGTCTTTGATATAGTATGAATAAACGTCTAGGTATTCTTGTATCTCTACTGTATATTTAAAATCTGTACATTTAAAATAAATTATGAAACCAGTTTGTGCCTCAGACTGATCACCAGTCAATAATATTTGCAGACCCTCAGTACTGTTGACACTGGAGACTCCTTACAGACACCTGCACCTTACCATATTATTACAGTATTGGAAATTTTACAATAGTTTTTTTTTGTAATTTTTTTTTTTTAGTTAATAGTACACTTTTACCTCATGTTAATTCCTACTGGGCTTAACAATATAAAATAAAATATTATTTAGTAGGATGCACCAAAACAACACATATAAATGTGAAAGTTTGTGCTCCCCATCTTTTTTATAATGGAATGAAAAGGAATTAAATTTACCTTTATTTTGATTTACACAAAAAGAAAAAATAAACAATGAATGAAATTTTTAATTAATTGAAATGAATAAGTAAAAAAAAAAAAAACATTTTACAAGATTTATAAATTTACACTATTTATAAATTATTATAACCATGCTTATAATTCATTAGAAGTTAGTAACAATTCCCTGTTATAAATACAATGGTTGTTAAAAAACATGATTTAAAAAAATCTAACACTGACTAACACAATGCTAATAATAATAATTAGAAAATAAGTTGATAATTTAAAACTTGCATTGGTTGTTTTATAATTTGCTTATATTTTGGATGTTTTAGAATAACTTTGTGGAATGTTTTGTGACAATAAAATGTTCAAACATTAATAATTTTTCTATTTCTTTCATAATTGGTTTGCAGCAAAACCACATATTATTGTATCGTATTATAATCATTATTTAATGTCTCACCAATGTCATTTTAAAAGGGTTATATTATAAATGATATTAATTATATAAATGATACATTTTCAATGAATGAAAATGTTAAAAAAATGTTTCAAATGTTAAAATAAAAAAGTTAAACATCTATTAATGCCTAATAAAGTTATAATAAGGTGCTATAAATAATTAGAAAATGAGGATAAGTGCTGGAAAGAATGAGTGAGTGATGGGGGGACTATGACGGAGCGTCTGTCTCATGGTTGCTGTCAATTTCATCCTAAGGGTACACAGACTCATGTCCATATATGTACACACACACAATTTAAATGCCTCTCTTTTTTGACAAGCTGGGACTTGTGGTTCTGTTGACACACACACACACACACACACACACACACACTTACAGCATGTTTCCTGTGTAAAGGTGTGAAGCATGAGGACATCACTCCTCTTACATAATGCCTCTTATTTCTTACAAAGGTTAAGTTTCTCCTGACACCAGGGAGACCACATATATATGTGAAAGTTTGTGCTCCCCATCTTTACGCTGGTTCTTCTCTTAAAGAATTCAAAACAGCCAGTCATGAAGAATTCCACTCAAAACACGAGAGTGTATTTAAAAATTATATATTATTATAACACAAAACAGAACATGTACATGTCTATATCATCATCATCGGCAGTGCATTATGCATTATCTGTTCATTTGGATGCAGAATTGTTTACAAGTGGTTTTTTTTTCATTTCTGGGTGAGAGAAGGAGAAAACCTCTACAGGAAGTGACATCACAGGATGATCAGATTCCAACTGGTAATTGAGATCATTATTGTTTGACATTTACGGTGTTTATATTTAGTTATAACGCTTTTTCCAGTACATTTCATTATATTTGTAAATCATATAAAGTGCTTCGTTGGCTGACATTACGTCATATATTTGTATTTGTCTTTCAGTAATGAACTGAAAGTGGAGTCTGAGCTCTCTATCGACCTCAGCTCCATCGTTTCACTTCCACATTCACAAGCATCTACTTAACATCAATTATCGCCATCTGACAGAGCGGAACCCAACAGAGTCCAAACAGGCAGGTAAAAACCATAATTTTATGTTTCTAACCCAATGTTAAAGATTCTTTTTAAATGACAAAAAAGCCAAAATATGAAAACGAGGATTAAAATAAACGTAAGCAAAGTTAATTAAAAAATGGACAAGCAAAAGAAACATAAAAGAATACAAAGAAAGACGAGGAGAAAGAAAACCAATTTTAAATAAAGAGAAAGAGGATGGAAATTAGATAAAGGAAAAAATGAGGCAGAAGAACGTAATTGAGAGAGAGAGAGAGAGAGACTAGGACAGTGACATCATGATGTTTCAGGCACAGGATTTACTCTTCCTGTTTCCACCAGGCAGTATAGCATGGTTACTATGGTCACGGTTTGGTTATTGTAATTATGGTTTCTTATGGTTACTGTGGTCACTGTATGAGGTACTAAGGGCACTGTACTGTCATTAGGTAACCAAGAAATTGAGTTGAGGAGTGTGTCTCGACAAGTTGCGGAAAATGTTAAAAAGTTGTAGAGGTGGGGAGTCAAAACTTATGCAAAGTAAGTGAGGCCCTGCCCCAGCGTCATCAACGATTAGACGAACATCCATCTTTATAAAGTTTAGATGCGCAGCTCAATACATTTTAATATATTTCAGACTAATACAAATCACCTCTTTATTAATGTGTCATTAATGATTTACGACTAAATGTTGGTATTTGACATCGTGCCCTTCAGATAGAGCGTGCTGCCTCAGTTGGCCTTCATTTACTAGTGGCCAATACAGGGAACTGCATCAATCCGTGTGGACTCCTACGCGATGGGAGGAACATTTCTGTAGCTAAAAAGTTTTGTTGCCTCCAAAATGAAAAAAAAATTATTCATTTTAACAGAAGCAGGAAAATGGTGGAGTGGAGATTGGATTGTTTTATGCTGACTTTGCTGAAACCTAGCGACCCTGGTTAAGGATACGACGTTAAGAAAGGTTTGTCTGCACAAAACAAGCAGCTGGATGACTGTATGTCTTCAACATGCTGCAATAGTTTTAGCCCCCCTCCCACAAACACATTAAACACGCAGAGGTATTGTTCTTCAGTCCTCTAAGACAAATCACATTATTCGTTTATTTACCCATCTAAACTGCACTGTGCTGAAAAACATCTAAATGTTTAGCAGTGGTTTAGCTGATACATAGCGCAGCGTAGTGTCCTAGTACAACAGGAGAGCATTAGAAAGTTAAAAGTGTACACAGGGTTATATTTTAGAGAAAATAACATGATCACATCATCATGGTCAAAGGATTTTTTTTTTTCTTCTACATGGGACTGTTTACTCCATCCAGGAGGTTCGGGTCGTTCAGAAATTCCTGCAGCGTCGTCATACAAGTAGAGCTGTCTGGAGAAAACGCCTCTGAGAGAAACTCCAGGAAACCGTCACTGCCGCGGGGGCCCTTCAGGGAAACCTCTTCTAAAGGATTTGTAATGAAGAGATCTGTAGGGTTGTCATCGAGACCACTTTCAGGAACGCTGTTGGGTGGAGCGGGACTGTCGCTGTAGCCCGAGAGCATCGGGGAGTTCTCCGGCCCTCGCAGCATGACGTCGTCGCTTATGTCAGGAGGTGAGACAGGGTCTTAAAGAAAGACGATACGAGAGATTTTCAGTTTGTGTGAAGACGAGGTGAGAACGAGGGGGCCTGACTGACTTTAGAGGCGCTACAATTTACACTAAAGTCATCTAATGGTGAGTGAAAAGGTGCTTTTGAACAAAATACAAAGAATACAAAGAAGTGTGTAAATGAGAATAAAAAAATATATATACTTTTAACACGTTAAAAGTTTGCATTCTACTCGATGTAACATAAAAATCATTCATAAAGTCTGTAAAATGTCGTTGTTGCAAAACATGCATTAGATTTTCTACACCACATGTGCCGTATGACACCCATCCCCCCCCCCTTTAATTTGATTAGCACCCCTAGTGTTTCAAATGTTTGTCATGGCAGCTGTTTTCAATTCAATTTTATTTTATTTATATATCAATGGTCATTGCCCCAATGCAGATTAACAAAAATGAAAAGAGAAATCTGAAAAGAAAATTCATATTTCATACTATTATTGTTTTATTGGAGAAAACACTGAAAATTTCTCACAATATAAACTCAAACTTACTGGATCGTCTGATTGTATCGGATAAATCAAAGTAAAATCTTATTTGTCACATACACAGTGATACACAGTACTATATGCAGTGAAATGCTTAAATCAGTCAGGCCCTGGTGTAAATTATGTTCATGGAATTATTATTTAAACAGAAAAAAAATAAACCTTATGCTAGATGTATACATGCATGCAGTGTGACAGTAAAGCAAGGGTTAGTAAAAGCAAAACATCATTCATGGATAAACCTGCCATTAGTATGAAATGAACAACACATGACCCATTCCCGCTCAACATTCAGACAGCGTTTGAAGCACGGCGTGCAGTGTATGAGCGAATCGCTGACAGGAAGGAGACGAGTCGAGTAATCTGATTGGTTGTCGGGTGGTGGAGAGGCAGGACTCACCGTTGTGCTGAGCACACAGATCAGGCGCTGGGCCTTCCGGCGCGCTCGTACACCCGTTCCTGTTGCAACCAAGCACACAGTACCACTGTTACTATGGCAACCACCATTTAGCAACCAATGGCAATGTTACAGCCATCTCAGCGACCAATAAGAATCACAGCAGCTTGATTCTACACTGTGCTGGCAGCGGTCCATACTAGTTTTATCATCGTTTCATTCGTTCAGTTTTTAGAGCAGAGTGTTAGCATCTAATGCTGACTCAGCAAACGAAACTGACTTAACTGTGGCAACCGATCACGTGCTTTCAAGGCAATAATAAATTAATTAATTTAAAACTAATTTAGAAGTTGAGATCCAAACGATTTTTGATGTCAAATATTTTGGCCACGTATAAACAAAAAATTTTTTAAACATTTTTAAATCCCGACGTTTCTACCTAAATGGAAATTGCCAATTTTTGTTTTGTTGTTTTTGTTTACTTAAACTGCGATAAACATTTACACTCAAAATATTTTAAAAAAATATATTGTGCATAATTTTATTAATGTTACGAACAGTCAAAAAAAATTGTTAAAGTAATAATCTTGACTAGTTTGGAAGCTCTTGCCTTCGTTAAACTTTCACGCATAGAACTTCTTTTAAACGTCATTTTATATATTATATATATACACACACACAAGTAATAATTGATAAGCAAGATCTGTGATGTTATCACATGAACGTAACAAAATTAGATTCTACATTTGCAAACAACCAAACAAAATCTAAAACACTGTTTATGACAACAGCCATGTCAGTATTTTTATTTTCCAAGACGGTGGCACGTAGCTTAACCTAGCTTAACACCTGTAGGTCAGGAACATTAGGGCTCTTGCCTGCCCCTAGTGGAGAGACAGGGTTTTTTCTTTTACAATTGCAGTGAGCACGCTGAGGAAGTTAAATATTATCAGCATAGTTTTATGCTGACAAACTAACTCACACATTGTTTCCTTTTTTTCAGCAGGGCACAATCTGCTGGTAAAAAAAGATAAAAGTTCATGGAATTTAACTGGAGTAAATATGGAGTTAAATTTGCCTTACATCTCAGGAAGTATAGATTAATTCTCTATAACAGCAGCTCTGACACCAGTGCAGGTTTATATCAACGTGGTAGTTCTGATACATTACAGTTTCTATAGCAAGAACTCCTCTTACAGGGACATGCACGACAGACGCTCGGCTTTATAACAGGATCGATAAGGTGTATTTATGGAAGGAGTCTCCAGTACCGGTCCCCAGTATCTTCACTAATGGAGGATTTTGAGATTTTTTGGTTTCGTGTGGTCATATTAACTTTTAAAGAGAGAGAGAGAGAGAGTGTAAACACAGGCTGGTGAGGAGACAAATGTTTGTAGTTGTTTGTAGCTGCTGTAACGCGAGTGAGCAGAGTAACTCACTTGCTTAAACCCAATTATAAATAAATAAAAATATTGTAAATTAAAACACTGTAAATGCTGGCAAATTGCTGTGGTTTGAGAGAAATAAAAACATGCTGTTATTGGTCATCAACTTCAGACAGGTAACTGTAACTCCACTGATAACTGATGGTTTTACTGTAACAGCACAACACCTGCTGTTTTATTCCTGAAACAAATAGCGCAAAAGCACAAAAAACATTACTACATTCTAAAAAATGCTGGATTGTTTTTGTAAACACACTGTTGGGTGGTTTATGCTGGGTCAAAAATCTGGGTTATTTCGGGTACTTTGCTCTGTGTTGGGTCAAATGAGATGTAGTGGGTCATTTATAAATAAACACCTGGTTGGGTTATTTCGACCCAACAACTGGTTTATTCTTTATTCTCTGGTTTCTGTAAACGGCAGCCTTCAAAATGTTTGAAATATGTAACGGGTTCGACCCTGTGTGCATGGGCGGCATCTTGAAGCACGGACACGTGCAGGTCTGGTGGGCAGAGTGGGAGCGTGGGCCCGTGTGGACAGCAGCTCGCACTAATTCCGCGGCCCTGCTCCTTCGCATACCTTCAGAGGGAGCGAGGAGCGATACTGATTTGAGCACACGGCCATCATAGGCGCATGCCGTGATAAATATTATTGTTATCGTGTCCCAAAGTGTAGTTTTAAGAGTTGTTTAAGCGAGAATGTATGTGTGTACAGCTCAAAATATCAATCATTTATTAAAGATTTAAAAAATGCCCCAACGATTTCAAAAATTTGAGCTCCAGGCAGGCAATACAGGTGCCCTGCGCTCATAACCGCACCAACGCAGCCTCACCTTGAAAAGAACTTTTGAAAACTACCGCTGGCTGTGATGTCTCTGCAGTGGTTAAAACAGCAGATTTATTTCATTGTGTATTTCTAAAAGGCAATCTTTAGTATAATACGGTTATGGTATAGTATATCGCGGCCGTGAGAAACATCCTGTACGCTGCGTTCCATTTGTAATATACCCGGTGTCCTCATACCCTCAAGTGTGCACTTCCAAGTCAAGTCTGTTCTTGGAATTGAGACACGACATTGACAGAGTTTCTGAATTCTTCACTTCTGAAGCGAGGCAGTATTTTATGGAAAGTTAATATGAATTTTTACCTAAATTTTAAATGCTGTAGTTGTGGTATGAGCAAGCTCATTTCCATGTTCATTCACTTTTCCACTGTCACACTTTGATATAGGGGTGTGGGGAGTTCCTGTTTTTATATTCTGTGCCAATAGTCGGCTGTACTCTATTTTATGAGAAAAGTGCGTTTGTAGCATCGTTTAAAACCAGGGGTAGCTCAGTTTAGCCAGGTGTAGCTGAGTGGTTAAGGCATTGGACTATGGTTCGGAAGATCCCAGGTTCAAACCCCACAATCACCAAGTTGCCACTGTTGGGCCCTTGAGCAAGGCCCTTAACCCTCAATTGCTCAGATGTATAATGAGATAAAAATGTAAGTCGCTCTGGATAAGAGCGTCTACCAAATGCCTAAATGTAAAATAAACTTTTTCTTCATCCTTATGAAATATTTAAATTGAAAATTCATCACTTAAATATCATATTCATCTAGGGTTTGTTGAGGATTTGAAAAGGGGTGAATGTTTCGTATTAAATCCAGATGGAGCGCCGTATCCTGTTATCCCTCACACGTTAAATGTTGAGGTAAATTAGTCAGACATATACACTAAATTCATGTTTACATTATGTTTTAATTTATTAATATTTTTGTGTATTGACAAGAGAAAAAACTTTTTGCATTAAATACATATGTATCTGTACGTCCTTTACAAAAAATGTAAATGTTAGTTATATTGCAACACTAAGTGATGGTGTGTAATCCACAGATGGGGACCAACATGATGGGAAAGATATCTGCAAAATATGGAGACTGGAGGATTGTTTCATGTTTTGTGCCTTGGGGATGAGACAAGAGGAACCTGACAGACCTTTCCCACTGTTGAAGACAATGCTATTGATACAGACTGTTTGGTGGAGGCTGTTGATGTTTGTTTAAAAGTTTTTTTTATTTTTTTATCTCTGATGTTAAATACATAAAGCAGTGTCTTCTCACCTGCGAGTTTCTCCAGCATACTGTAGATCAGATTGATAGACACGAGTACTTACTGTATCTGTTTAATTTTTTTTTTAGGACAACAGTTTTTTCACCCCACATTTAATGTCATTTTGAAGGAAATGAAATAGTAATAATATTTTAACTATTAGTTATTTAACTAAGATGTCATGGCATTATAAGATTTGCATTGTATTAAATGCAAAAAAAATGCAATTTAAATCAGATTTACAGGGGCCTCTCATTTGTATGGTTTTACAGTGTGTTTATCTTACATTTATTTTATATTTAACAAATGGTCACCTTGGGATTATATGATTGAGTATTTCGCATTTTCTTATTCTGTGACAATCTATTTACAAGTTGTGTACATTTTGCATCTTTTTTGAAAATAATTTTTAAAAAATCAAATGGAATGTGTCAACCCAGCAAGAGTGTCAATTTTACCCACTGGTTGGGTCAAATAAAATAACCCAGAATTAAAGGTTAAATGGTTAAATGGTTAAACCCAGCACTTGGGCCAAAACCACCCAGCGCGTGTTCTGTCCAATAGTGACCCAGCGGCTGGGTTATGGTTGGGTTGTTTTTTAACCCAGCAGTTTTTAAAGTGTACAGAACAAATACTTACTCTTTTGAAACGAAGACCAGCTTGGTTTTAATGTATTTAATGTAGGGACTTTCCGCTGAAACACAAACACACAAAAACAGATCATAATGCCATATTTATTCTTTTTTTTTTTATGTAAAAAAGAAAGCCATGCTGTCTTTTTTTTTTTTTTTTTTTTTTTTTTTTTAACTCTGATCTTTTCTTCATGCTAGTTGAGAACTAGCTATAGCCACGCTACTAGTATAGCGTGGCTATACTAGATGCAGGTGGTGTCACTAACCCCCCTGAACCAATCAGAAATCAGAGTTCTTATCGGTTACCTAGATTTGAACCTGACCACAGAAACTAAAGTGGCTTCATCTGGCCTGTTTAGCAGTCGCTCTATACCGTTGATTTAGTAAATGATTTTCGAAATCTCACACCAGATTTATAAAAGCATCACTGATTTAAATTTAGCAATCAATTTAATGAATCAATTTAACTTTTCATTAAATGCTTTTACAAAGCAGATTTATGAAATTTTTAAGAATTGGTCCAGATAAGTGTAAAGTAACGCCCTGTAACAGGTTACAGTAACAATCCAATGATCTGCTCCTCACCTCCAGTCTTCTCGTTGTAGTACTTGCCGAACGCCTCGTCTTTACGGGTGTTGGGGTAGAGGAACTGCAGCGGGTACACGGGCACGTTCTCCGCCTCAATGATCTGAAAGTTGCGCAGGATCTCAGGGAAAGGAATCTGCTTGAGGTCCACGCCGGTGAAGGGCTGCACCGTCCTCACGTTGGGTTCACCTGCAACCACGGGATGTTAGGAGCTTCACACGGGGTGAAATATTTCATGTTCTGAGAGCTTATTTTTGCATATTAAAAAGGGATGTAATCACGAGGGGTCTTCAAGTCAAACCGGGATAAAATTTCTAGTGAATGGAGGCAGAAAAGCGATTGACATTTACAAAAGATTTCAAGCACAGTACGGTGATGAGACTCTTAGCCGCAGTGAATCGGTGTGGATATTTTACAGAAGGCCATAAAGAAGGCCAAAGTCCCACTTTGACTTGAACGAATAAACAAAGGATAAACAAAATTCCTCTATCCATCGAACAATAGGGCGAGGCAAGAAACAGCAAGGAGCAATACGTAATTGCAGCGTGTAAAAAGTTACTGAGTATTGTGTAAATTTTAATTGAGAAATGTTGAGTGAAAAAACATGACGCATATGAGAAACTGAAACATGTAGGTGGAAACTATTGGCACCCCTTGGGATTCATAGGAACACTATCTGGAGCATGATGCAATATTGATGCAATCTCTTTTAGATCTTTCTGTGTGTGTGTGTGTGTGTGTACCTTTATTTGAGTACTCCACCCAGCTGAACGTGATTCCTCCATCTCTGATGCTTTCGCTAAAGCGCAGGAGGAATGTTCCTCCCTGTTTCTTCTTCAACAGACCCTTCTCTGTCCCTTTACTTACAAAACCCATGATGGACCTACAACAAACACATACACAAAATAAGGTTTTATTAGTCGTTTTCTTTTCCTCATATCCCCTCACATATCCACATATAATTATGCATTTTATTTGGAGTCTCACACACACACAAACACACACATACATACCCATCCTCCCACAAATTGGCGAGGTGAGACTTCACAAGGTTCAGAATTCCATCCAGCCAAACCCACAGTGTGAAGTTCTGGCCAGGAATGTTCTCCTAAAACATCAACACAAACACACACACACACACATCTTAGAACTCTTCTCTCTCTCTCTCTCTCACACACACATACAAGAATTTAAAATACAGAAATTATTAGTTGTTTAGACAAGTTTTTGCTCTTACCTTGCTAAATCTGGTCCAGGATATTTTACAGTTTTCATAACTGTCTTGTTTTTCTGAACAGATAAAACATCAAGATTTATACACTGCTGAGAACTCATCACAGTTTAACTCATCACTCTTACATAGTGAGATGTTAAAATCTAGCTAATCATTTATTTAGAAATTATGAAGAAATCCAGTTTAACAGTTTTATTCCTAAAACAACTAGGAAGTTTACTTATCTTTCAATATTGTTGAGAAAAAAAAACAATTGAATGAATTAAATTATGTACAGACAGGTTACAATTTATTAATATATCATAATTTGACCCTGATTAAAAAAAATATTTTAAAACAAAATATTAGATACCCTAACTAATCCAAATAAAACATCAGCACCTCGTTTAGTTTTCTAATTAAATTAGATCATATTTTGAGTTAAACTATCTCTGTAAATCTTTTTACAGAGATATAAAAACAAGAACATCATCGGGCCTTAAGCAGAACCCTGAGGAACACCACAGTGCACTTTGTACACTGTGGGCGTTTTCACACTAGTCGCGATTGATTTGTACCATGCTCAGGAACAACTGCTCACCCCTCCCCACTCCCCCTCTGGATAGCATTCTCATTATTTATTTTTTTGTGCATGTTCTCGGGTGCGCTTTCGTATTTCCACCCTATGATACACAGACAGCTGATTCCTACTGAATCAGTTATGGCCTAAATTGGAAAAACTGTTGTTCCAAGTTCTTAGAATAGTAATAGCCACTCCCAATGGTACGACCCGGATTTATTTTGCACTTCTACAAATAATGGCCTAGAATATGTGTACTAAATAAATAAATAGTGTTTACCTTTAATTTAATAAAAGTCTAGTATGTTGATGATATACAGCTGCATGAATAGTCCTAGTTGTACTGTGGCATTAATTACTGATTTGATTTAGCAGATTGGATCCCTCTAATTATTCAGCAGTGAACAGAACAGTACTTGGTCCAGCACAGCATTAATGGGTTACTCAGATGGACAAAATATGATCAAGAAATCAGAATATGATGCACTCCACTGTAAGAACAATCGGAGAATGAGTTCATCTGCTACGCTTATGGAGAAAATTCAAGTTGATTCATGATTTTATCCATAAAATATTCCCTCTGTGAAATAAACCATGCTTCTGATTAAAAATCTGCTCTGTGATTTTTTTTTACCAAAAAACTTCTGCGCAAGAGTCTTAAGCTGGTCTGCGTCCAGGCCTCGATTAGCACACGACTGGAACTGCCAGCTCAGCATCTGCCCCAGCTGGGACCAGGTGGCAACGGGGGAGCTCGCAAAGAACACCAGGTTCTAACAAAGCACGCACACACAATATTACATTAGCCATATTAATGATGCTTAACATGCAAGTTCTATTTTATATATTACAAAGGATATGTTTGTGAGTCCCTGTTTGACCCTCTAACCTTGGGCTCAGTAGAGAGCATGTTGAACCACAGGACAGAGGCCCATGCGCTCTGCTGCTGGCTGGAGTTGGAGATCACTACGACAGGCAGAGAGCACGCCTGACAACAGGATAAAGAGATTCTTGTAAAAACAAAACAAACAAACAAACAAACAAACAAACAAACAAAAAAAAACATAAAAACTGCATCAATTTTTATAAAAAGTAATCAGAGCAGTCTCACCTCCAGGCTGACAGACAGGCCGTGCAGGCTGAACTGAGTCTCAAAGTGGATGGTGTGGAGCTCCTCGGTCACACTCAGAGACAGCTGGATACACAGACACACACACAGCTTTTAAAATCTATTCAGTATGCAGCAAAAACCCTGAAAACTATGTAGAGAAGAGTTTAAAGCTGAAAGTTGTGTGATCAACTGCATCGTGTTTAATGTATGAAAACCGTAAAACACTGAAATTAAACATTACTGTAAGTAACAGTCAATGTTGTTTAAAACATACTGTATGTAACATATTTCAAATGATTTTCAGGTTTATTAAGGGGGAGTCAAAGAGGGACTTTGATTGTACAGAATAACAGAACACAGTTCTGAGAGTAAAATGGCTTGGCGAGGTCAGGACTGTACTTCTGTAGGGGGGACTTCTGTAAATGTCAAAATGCCCCCTTGTGGTGGTTAAATGGTCCACCGTGGTCACTTGCCCATCTGTCCGTTTCAGTCAGTTAACGCTGGAGTGGAGACTTCACTCATAAGTAGCGTAGGTTTTTTGTTGCTGCTGTTTGTTTTACGTACTTGAACATTCAGGAAGCATGTTTGTTGTGTTGTTCACAAACTTTTCAGAAAAAAACTACAACAATTAATTAACTTCAAAATAACAAAATAAGACAACATGACTCACGTCATTATTGCCCTTCCCTCCTGCTCCAACTTTCCGCTCTTTTAAGGTCTAAAAGGAAACACATCATTTCATTTACTCGCTTCAGGATTAAATTAACAACAATTTAGTGGGAGAAAAAAATAATTACCAAATGTCTGAAATCTGCCACCATTCCTCCGTTCATGCTCTCGGACATGTTTAAGGCTTTACTCAGCGTCCCCAGAACGTTAAACTTGCGGAAGCTTCAGCACACACAAACAAACAAACTTATTAATTAACTATTACATTTTGAACAGAAAGTATCCATATTGAATCCATATTATGCTTTTATGAGGAAACATCCAATAATGGTTATAAAAAATAAAATAAATTTAAAAAACCACACACTCACCCTTTCACATTTGGGCCATCCCTAAAACACACACAGTTACAACAATATTAAATGTTACACTTGTCATGTCTAAAGTCACATTAATGTAATGCTTAAAGAGAAAAATAAAAAGACATGTTCTTACGCATCAACGGACACAACCACCTTCATGGCATGGTTAAGTTCAGCAACCTTAAAGAGGAACCTGTAGACATAATGTGCATGAATAAGATGTTTTTTCTTTTAGTTTAAGTTATTTAAACAGTTTTGGAGCACAATGCTAATAAAACAGCTATACAGTGGAACCTCGGATTACGATCATAATTTGATCCGGAAGCAGCTCGTATTCCAGAACACTCGTAAAACAAAGCAGATTTTCCCATAGGAAATAATGGAAATCAAAATTATTTGTTCCACAGCCCCCCCCCCCAAAAAAATAAATAAAAATAAAAACATAAAAATAATTAATATAAAATATAAAGTAAAAATAAAAAAAATGAACCTGCACTTTACCTTTAAAAAAAAGTAAAAATAAATCCCGACAGATATACGTTTCCATTTGTTCCATAGATCCAGAAAATATGATCATATAACCCCAATATTATCATCCCTGCACTGGCTACCTGTTCAGTTTAGAATAAATT
>JAQMYG010000036.1:1122587-1135950 GCA_030014215.1 Clariallabes teugelsi | reverse complement strand
AGATATGAGCATAGCTGCTCCGCTACTATCTTTTCCAGAATCTTAGAGATAAAGGGGAGGTTTGATATTGGCCTGTAATTGGACAACTGACTGGGGTCGAGGTCAGGTTTCTTAATTAATGGTTTAATAACTGCTAATTTAAAAAATAAAATTTAGGAACGTAGCCATTGCTGAGTGAAGAATTTACTAATTCAGTTCAGTTGTTTAACACCTTGAGAGAATGTGTCGCTATAGGATCTACAGTCATACACAAGTTGATGACTTTGCAGAAGAGATGAGTGAAATTAGTTCAGTCTCTTGATTGACAGTAAAATATTCTAGGTGCTGACCTGATACTATTAGCCAATCATCTGCATCAATGCTTATTGAATTGTCTGGTTTTAAAAGCCTGATTTTGTTGCCTGATATTTTTTATTTAGTTTTTGAAAAAGTTCATGAAGTCCTCACTACTGCATGTTATCGATGTTTCTGCAGTGGTCTTACTGTCGAGTTATCGGGGAATTTACACATCAGCTTCTGCTTGAAACTCGAAAAAAGCCATTAGCCAATTACAGGGGACACGAGGATGCACTCTGGAATCACTGTTTAATTCTTGTGTCTGACAGATTTGCAGGTTACACAACAATCATTCAAAGTGGATTCAACTAAGTGGTCGATAACCTTAAATGAAAAACCACAAAAAAGGTGCATCAATATTTCTGATAAATAACAGTTAAACCACTTAACACATACTATTCCATAAACCGTTTAGCAAACATGTAATACACATCATATAACACTTAAATAACAATCATAACATAACATAAGTTACTCTTTCTCTCTTGTATTGAGCACAATAGCAATTAGATTAAATATCAAGTAACTCAGATTCAGTCCTTCGTATAAGTAAAGGTCGTATTATCACACCATCATACCATCAGTGTCCCTGAGATGACCAGCAGCCGATGCGCTTCCCTGTTTCACATGTTACTGACTTACAAAAGGGGAGAAAAAAGGAGTTGAAGAGATAAAATTTGTTTGAGTTGACTGTGTGACATTAGGAAATTGTCGAACAAATGACCACAACACGATGTTGCAGAAACGACTTCAAGACAATATTTATTTATAGGACTCATTTATATTTTTCATCTTTTAAATGCTTACAGTGCTGATTCTAGTTTGTTGTTGTTTGTTTGTTTGTTCATGTTTCCTGACCACAACTCAAACTTTATGCAGTTCAGATGTTGTGCGACTGGTTTAAAAGTTGATATTCTCTTGCTGTTGTAGTGACGGTGAGCTGTAACATGCAGACCAAGTGTAGTAAAGCAGAGTGTCATTACTGCTGATGGGCTTTCGGTTCCTTCAGGAACGTATCATGTGGTGGATCTCGGTCCAAACTCATCTTCTCTCAAAAACGTTTTTTCTATAAAGCTTGACCTTTCACCTTTGCATATTGATCAAAAACACCAATCTGCACATGATCAGAGTTTAGACAGTGTGTGTGTGTGTGTGTGTGTGTGTGTGTGTCTGTGGTGCTGCTGCATGATGTGAGGCAGTGAATTTCTCACTCGTCGTGTGATGCAACAAATGAAGAAATGAGAAAGTAAAGGACCTGTAATTGGGTAAAATGTGGAAAGTAACAGATTGTGCAGAGCCTCGTTTCCTCTCAGGGGTTTCCAGGTTTACATGAACATTAAAGAGGAGGTTAAGCAACATGTGTTTCTTACTACCACAAAGTGGTGCTATTGTGGTCATTTTCAGCAAAGCGGTGTACAACCATGTTAGTGCAGTGATGGAACGGTGTTTTGTGATGAAAGTTCAAGTGAATGAAGATGTAAAAGCGATTCATTTTTACAGAAGACTTCAAGCACAGTGCAGTGATGAGACTCTTAGCCGCAGTAAAACGTTTGAATGGTGAAAACGTTTTAAAGACGTCCGTACGTCCGCGAATGACGATCTGTGGTGCCGTGGTGGCTCACTGTAGTCGTTCCCGTGAACATTCAGGGAGAGGAACATCTCTGATCCTTGAAAATTGATGGATAACTTGTCGCCGACTTGCAGAAGAGATGCATCTGTCTGTGTGAACTGTACACACACTCACTCACCACCACCACTTGCACGTTACGGGAACTCGGCTAGGAGTCACTGACACGTCCCCGTACAGTCCTGACCTCGCTCCAAGACATCTCCACATGTTTGGGCCATTAAAGGAGTTCCTGGAAGGCCAGGGTTTCAGACGTGAGGCAGGAAATCTGGTCATGGCTCCAGCGTACTGAGAAAACTTTCAACCTTTGATGGTGTCCAAACATGCATCCGAGTGAAACGCTGAACGTCTCTTGTAAAATATACACGGCTGAGAAACAGCACAGGAGCGTCAACTCCTTCATTCTGAAAATGTCAACAAACGTAGAGTTTCAGCTTTACCTGTGATTACTGCAAAGTGCTGATGCTGATGTAACACAAACACATCTGTCCTTATAGAAAATGTAATTGATTGACCTACTACAGCGTTTTTTTTTGTTTTTTTTATAAGAAAGGTTTTCTTATAGACGGTGAGAACGAGAGATTATCAAATACTTCATCTTTAAATGTGAAATTAAACAGGAATTAAAAGCAGTAAAGAGATCTATTGATAAGATTCCAGTAAATCAGTTCCACGGCTCGAGTTCTGAAGAATGTTGATGACTTTTTTTTTTTTTTAAACAGATGGCGCGGTGCCAAAGACGAGTGAAGCTAGCGTGCGGATCGGATAAACATCGCACTTCATCAGAACTGGGATGGGCCGAAACACAGAGCCAACACAATCAGGAATCAGACGGAGCGCTGGTGTGGAGATTTGTTAATGTTTTTTATTAACACTGATAAAATGATACAGGTGTTATCGGCCGTCTGCGTTGAGACAATAGAGCTCAAGTGTAAAAGCAGATGGAGAAACATTTGATATGAGAGCTGCACATGCTTTATGGTCAAGCCTGAATGATGTACTGAGTCTGTGGAGTGTGACCTTGAGATGCCGCTCTCTTTCGCATTTCAGCACCATTTCAAGAAGATTTTCTCATTAGTACATGAATTAAGAAGCAGGAAAATCCACAACCACAACTGATCGGCTCGAATAATTCTTCAGACCGATCCTGTGGCGATTTGGCATTTTTACACATTCTGTGCTCAAACCTTCTACCTGCAATTAGCTTGGGCTAGAAATTTAGATTGCTGAGATTGTTGACGTAGCTCGCACAGCTTTGCTTATGCTAATACTCACTTTGCTAATATCATCTGAGAACTAATCGTGTGCAAAGCTGGGCATGTTATTTTACGTGACATAAAAGGAAAAAAAATTTGAAAAAATATCCTGTACAGGGTCGCAGGAGACCTGGATCCTATCCCATGGGACTCGGGACGCTACACGGCAGATACCCAATGGAGGGAATTCCAGTCTATCACACGGCACAAGCACACACACACACACACACACACACACGCACACACCATGGGCAACTTGGAAATGCCAACTAGCCTAATCTAAAAGTTTTTTGAACCGGAAGAGGATCCTGGACTATCTGGAGGAAACCATATATAGACCTGAGTTGGGAATTGAACCTTCGACCCTGTAAAAAAACCGTAGTCCTTAATATTATTGTGAGATCTTGCAAAACCCAGAGTGACCCGAATACTTGTAGGTCTTTAAAGCTGTTATTGAAA
This sequence comes from Clariallabes teugelsi, assembly GCA_030014215.1. Taxonomy (NCBI): domain Eukaryota; kingdom Metazoa; phylum Chordata; class Actinopteri; order Siluriformes; family Clariidae; genus Clariallabes; species Clariallabes teugelsi. The sequence continues at coordinate 1,132,272 of JAQMYG010000036.1, read as the reverse complement.
ACATGATGTAAGTCCCGCCTTCAGTTCTGTAATGGATTATTATTATTATTATTATTATTATTATTATTATTTGAGTAATCATGGGTATTATTTATTCTGTATAATGAGGTTTAGACCATCGCTGAGATTTGACAAATATTAAGTTAAACACAACACCTTTCATGCTGTAGGATTCTAACCAATCATAGATGAGAGTGAATCAAGAAGGCGGGGTTTGTTCAGAGACTTGCTGGAAGTTTTGCTCAATTTGAATTTTATTTATTCTGTAATTTATAAATATGTTCCTGAAAAACAAAGAGTACTCGCATTTTTTTTTGCCCTCTTACGTCTCTTTCACGTTTACACGTTTAAGTGTCTTCAGAGGCTCGGTGTAACGTACGTCTAAGATTCCAGATTGACCCCGCCCGCCTCCATCCACACAGTAGCACACACACCATAATCAGCCTGTTTTCTGGCCTCTGTTATTTCCACTTTACTACCTGCATCAGAATCCTTTATTAGGACGTGTGGTGTTTCATTTCAATTCATTTCTTACTGTTTTTCTGATTTTCTTAAAATTGTTTTATTGTTTAATTATTTTAATGCAGTGTGAAGCTGTTTTTCTATAATTATATTATTGTTCTATTGTTTTATTTGGATTTCTGTTTTGTTTTAATTCTGTTTCTTTTTAATAGGTTTTAATAGTTTAGTCCTGAGTTCTACTGTTCTTACAATTAATGCATTTTTGAACACCTCAAACGTCCTCTATTTCACTCCTCCTCCACACGCAGTGTTTCAGTGTCTGTGTTAATGAGCTGATGATCAAACCGCAACAGATACAAAAATTAAAAGGAACAGAAAGCAAGGACTATTTTATTTTTCTCATGGTTTTGGTTTGTACACACACACACACACACACACACATACAGTACACACATACAGTACACACATGCACACGCACCCACACGCACACACACTCACCCACACACACCCACACACACCCACACACACACACACACACACACACACTGGAGACCTGTCTGAATGTCTAAACATGATGTAAACGTGAAGTGGCCTTACAAGTTGCCCTTTAAGACGTCACCTGTATAATTAACTGAAGGACTCAGTGTGTGATCGTACATTACTACATGTTGTGGGATTTTTTTTTTTTTTTATGAATCAGTTTTCTTTTTGTTTTTTCCTGAACACACTTACAGTATAATTTTACAAAGCAACCTTGTAAGCACGTTGATTTCCTGTTCACGTGAATACGGGACATTAAAGTGTGTGTTGTAACGTCAGCATCCGGTGCTCTGGCAGACTGTCACACTTTCACCAAAGAGAATTTCCAGATTTGACACGAGCGCTTTTCCTCTCACACTTTGGACGCAGTCCAGTGACATCATGACTCTCCACAAGCTCACGGGTAAAGCTCGGGTTCTTTAACTCTACACTTTTTAATGTTTATTACCAGACATTAGCTTGGGGTAATCATTTTAATTATAATGAATAAATAAAAAATGGTAAAACTAATGTACTGTGTATACACACTATGGAACTGTTTGTTGTTTTGCACCATTAGATAATTAAAATGAATGTTTTTCTTTTTCCTCCTGTATTTATTCTTTTGCATTTAATCGTGTGTGTGTGTGTGTGTGTGTGTGTGTTCTGTCCTCTCGTGTCACAGTGCTGTGTGTGGTTGTGTTTGCTCTCCAGCTGATCGAGTCTCAGGGTGAGTCGAACGCCGTGGTTTTGAATTGAACCTTTTTATAAACCTCTGTCTCTGTCAGGAAAGGTTTTATTCTCAACTTTAGTTTTTTTAAGTGATATGAAATGCAGTCTCTTATAAAACTCAAATACATTTTTTATGATATACATTAACATTAAAATTAAAATATTTTCTATAAAAAGATGTAGAAATTATATTTATGATTGTAGTTATATATTAATATGCTCTGTGTAACAGTTTCTAAAACACCAGCTTACGTGCACTCGTACTGTGAAATCTGTTTCTATAGGAAGATAATGGACATCTGTGTGTTTATTACTGATTGTTTATTGACTTAAATCAGGCTAATCAAATAAATGTATAATAATAATAATAATACATTTTATTTATAATGCACTTTATATTTGAAACAAATTTGAAACAAATTTTATCGTCAATTATAATTTAATTATAAGCTCAAGAATTATTATTTTTTTAAATGATATTCATGTAAACCTGTGAACCCTTGCGTGGAGGAAACGAGTGTTTGCAAAATCTGTTACTTTCCACCATTTACAAATCACACCACTAATGCTGCTTTACTTCCACATTTTTTTTTTGCTGCATTACAGGACAAGGGAGAAATATCCCTCGTAAGTGGGAACAGGAAGTAACCTGTTTACAGAATATTATCGTTAATAGTAAATAAGATAAGTGAAATGGGTGAGGAATTGCTGTGGTGTTAGAGGAATAAAACACACAGGGACATGCTGTTAGGGTGGTGACACGAACTCAGGATAAAGCTTCAAATCATGAAAGGACAGATGTGGAGACAGGATCGTCACAGCAGGTGACTTTTAAAATGGAATAATGCAAAAATGCAAGAGCTGCATTTGGAAAAATGCAAATGGAAAAATACAAGAGCTTTCTTTTCATGTTTACCAAAGTCCATGAAAGTCTATTTAATGGTGCGTTCAGAAAGTCCCTCTGCAGTGGCATATATGGAAAAATATTCATTTATACTCATTATAATTCTCTCTCATATATTTATGACCTTTAATCCTTAAAACACAAGCGGAACAGATCCATGCCAGCAACATAGCACAGGTCCATGACAATAAAACAAAAAAGTTCTTATATGGAAGCCTTGCGAAGGCTTCAAACTGTGGATTTGAGTTTTCGGATATGTCAGGTAGAACAAATGTTATAATTACTTTTAGAACGTGTAAATTTTACCATTACAAGAACTTGGGAATGATGTCGCAAAAATGTGGAACTCTCACAATGAGCTTCTTATTGTTACTCGGTCAGAGAAACAATAAAAAAATAACCATAAAAATACCTCATCATGTCTATCTGTGCTGTTTCTTTGCTTTTGTGACCCATGTTCATTTGTTTTTTTTTTTCTGAGTCATGTTTGTATAGTTGGTTAAAATGAACTAAAATTCTCATCATATTACGCAGGTTATGCTGAAAAAAGGAAAATTACTCTCTATACTGCATAATCCTGAGCCATATACTGTATATGTTTACCAGCAACACCAATAATGAATAAAATACTCTGAGCTTTAAGGTTATTCATCTTTACATTAGGTGTTGAAAGTGCTGTCCCTGTTGTTGAATAAATAATTCAATTCGTTTAGTCATATTGTCAAAGACACGTGATAACACACCCTGTAATGGAAGCAGTATAAGCGGAGAGGGCATTTTAATTCAGACAGTCCATATAAAGTCAGGTGGTGTGTTAGCTCAGGCGACTGTGGAGCCCAGAGACCCTTTAACATTGTGTGATCACCAAAGACATCTTCAAGTATGAAAGTATAACACTGCCGAAATTCCCCAAAGTAAAACAGAATGTTGAATTACATGAAATAATAGGGGGGAAAAAAACTTGTTACACTTTGGCACTGCAATTTATTGTGCTTGTATATTTCAAAAGAAAATGTAATTCAAGCATTTAAAATACAATGCAAAAATATTCAAGTTACTAAATTGCTTTTTAAAAATATGTGTTAAAATGACAATTTTTAATTATTTTTCAACTTCACAAATTCAGGTATTAAAATTCAGATTTAAGGTCTAAACATCCGGGATCTCATAGGAATAGCAACGGATTGCCGATTATGCGGTCTGATCCACAGTGTACAATAAAGTGTACTTAACACACAACACAATTGCTCTACAACCTTTTTTCATTTCAATTTAATATTTAGTATGAAGTCATAAGTATTTGAACAATTACTACCATTCACACTGTCACTGTGTCGCATATAAAATTGTACATCACTGGCTGCACTGCAATTAGCCTATAATTTCTTTTAATGTTTTTTTTTTAATTATTTATATTCTTTATTTGTATGCTTCTTATATACAGTTGTTTTTTTCTAGCGATAGTAACCCTGGTCAGTTCTCACATTACCCTGTGTGTACTGACTGTATGGAATATACACATAACACATAATACAACAGACAGGTGGTGTGGAAGATTTTATTGAATTTCAATTATATTTTTTAGGATCTAAGTAAGGCAATGTCCAGTTTGAAGTAAGTTTTATCTCAAATACCCAGAAGGCCTCTGTGAAAGAACCATATCAAAAAAAGAACAGGACCTGAAGGCACTCAAATTGGGGAAGTAGAAAATACATGGGCAGGAGGCAGAGACAGATTTAAAATAGAATGTTACTAAGTAATAATATAACATAATATAATGTCTAAACTAACAATATACTAATATCACTAATGTTCATATTTTATATTATTATACTATTTTTCTAATCTAGTAGGAAACTGTAGAAAACTTAGAGTGTGATCAAGAGAATGACCGAAAGATGACCCGATGATATAAAGAGAAAAAAAAAAAGAAACTATAATGCAGACAAAGTAATGGAAAAGTAGAATAATTTTCGGTTCTGTTTTTTGGAATACAGAATACAGAACATAGATAGCCAGTCTTCAGTCTTTCTAAGAGCTAAGAACAAACAAAGAACAAACAAAGAACAAACAAAGGAATTAATAATCAATAATTTGTAATAAAATAATTTACTGATTATCATCAAAATCCTCCTCAGAGATGACCTGACGAGATCTGTGCTGCCGATGGGCTGTGATAAAGAACAGAACGCCTACAAAATAACTGAATCAATTCAAAATGAAAAATTAAACAATGATTTGCTTAAAGTAGGAATTTATGCTGCGGTACACTATATTAAGGAAAATACAACACCAACAATCAAACAAAACGTAAACATAAGATAATATAATACTAACTTAAAAGTGATATTAAAACTAACCCTTATTACTACAACTAAATTTATTACTTTATATTACACAACATAACCAAAATTCATCAATGATGGTTGTGTCTATACAGTAATTAACAATCTATACAAATGTATATGAATATTATCAAACGTAAATGTTTAAAATCATATAGGTTAATGATCAAATGATGATTTAAGAATAGAATTTTAATGAGCAGTCTTTTAAATCAGGAAAACTAATTATAACAGTTATAATAATAATTAAAATACAGTGAAACCTCGGATTACGAGTAACGCACTTTGCGATTGTTTCGCAAGAATTTTGACTTGGAAAACGAACAAGTCTTAGTTTCCGAGCACCGAGTATCATGTATCACACATGCGCTTCTTGTTTTGACGCCGAGCGTCACGTGATCACAACTGAGCTGACGGTTTTTCTCTCTCTTGCACTGCGGAATTGTGGGTAATCGTCTCCCCTGCTGGGTCTTAGTGCTCGTCTCTTACTGGTATAATCAACATCCGTGCACGTGTGTACTGTTTACTATAACACTGTGACCACGTGTGTGTGTACAACATATTCTATTTTGTGTTTGTAAGCATGTGTGTATAGCGTGCGTGTACTGTTTCTTATAACACTCGTGTGTGTGCGCGTGTAAAGCAAAAGAAAGTCTCATTAGAAGGTTAAAAATCCATTTTCTCACCCAGCCTCTCGTTATGTGTGTGCGTGCGTGTAATTTTACACCGTGCCAGTTCTCACACACATAACGAGTGTCACAGTTGAACACCAGAGGGCGCCATGCTCCCGGACTCCATTTTGTTTTCACTTATGACTTCATTTCCCAGAGTGCACCTCGGTCAGGTAATGGGAGCACACCTGAACCGAGGGTTAGCTAATTAAGTTTGTTATATATAGTCTGTCTTAGTTCAGTTTCGTTGTCTGGCATCTGTTCAGTTAAGTGGGTGTTAATGTTCACAGTTCTTGGTGTCATGCCATTTCCATGAAAGCTCTTAGTTCTTGGTGTCATGCCTTTCTCCTTGGATCCTGGTTTGTTCTGTTCTTGATTCTGTTGTGGTTCACTCCTGTTCTGTGTCGGTCACTCAATGTCTAACCCTTAGCTCTGTCTAGCCTTCAGCTCTGTCTAACCCTTAACTCTGTTTAGTCCTTAGCTCTGTCTAGCCCATAGCTCCGTTTGGTCTTTAGTTCATGTTTGACCTGTTGTGTTGAGTTCATGTTTAGCCTGTGTCATACCCTAGCCTGTTTTGTTATGTATTCCTCCTAGTCTTGTTTAGTCCTTTGTCGTGGTGCATTCCCTGTTTAGATTAGTTCTTTGTGTGAAGGTGTTTTTGTTCTGTTTCTTATTAAAAGACTCTTGTCATGTAAGATCACCTCTGCCTATATACCTTTCTCAAAACCCACACATAGCACCCGTTACAGAATGCCAGACCTAAAAAGCGGAGCGGGCCTCCCCTGGATATTTTTTTTTGGGGGGGGGCTATGATCGTGACGTCGGGGCAAGAAGACCTCGTGGGTAGTCGGCTTGCCAACCGACGGAGCAATGTAGAGCGCTCAGGAGCTCAACAAGAGACTGGAGAGGGCGAGCGAGCAACGCAGCTGGACTGGAGAGGATCACGGCTGGCAATACGACGCATGTCCCCAAGGACACAGAACGACGGAACCAGGGGTAAGGAAAAACCCCAGTCGGTGTGTCAGCGGCAGGGGCAAGGCAAGGAGCAGCTACGGCAGAGGCGAGTGCTCCAACAGCTAGCTGGCGAGATGATCCAGCAGATCAATGCGTGCAGGGCAATCAACGATTATGAGCGCATGCAAACCCTGCTGGAGTTGGGTGCACAGCTCCAGGACCAGCTCGTCCAGCTTGACAAGGCGGGCCCAGTTATTCCAGAGAGCCCAGTGGACGGCTCTGATCTCCCAGAGAGCCCAGTGGATCACCTCTGCCTATATACATTTCTCAAAACCCACACATAGCGCCCTTTACAACGAGAGGCCAAAACACACACACACAAAGCATACAAGCATAAACGGAACCACTTGTATGTTAAATCTGTCAGGATTTATTTTTAAAGTAAAGTACAGGTTAATTTGTTTTATTTTTACTTTATATTTTGTATTCATAATTTTTATGTATTTATTTTTTGGGGCTATATAATGCGAATAATTACAGTTTCCATTATTTCTTATGGGAAAACTAAATTTGGTTTACGAGTGTTTTGGAATATGAGCCCACTTCCGGAACACTGTAATATAATTTAAAGTAATCAAGCTTTGACAAAATTAATCATATTGATCCTAACTGTAATTAAGTTAAACAAATATTCATTATATGATATGTAATCTTGAGATCATAAAAGAAAAAAGTGTAATAAATAAATAAATAAATTATTTCAATAACTTGAAGCATACTAAGGACAGGTGAGACATAACTGTTGGATAAGGAATAGGAAAATATGAAAATAAGAATAAGATAATTACGTATCTTGGAAAAATCTCAAAACTTTCTCTGATGGAAAAATTAAGCCGTCACCACTAGTGGTCGATATTCTGGTTAGGAAAAAAGGAACAATCTGAACTGTCTATGAAAAAAAAGGAAAAAGGAGAATAACATTTTTAGAGGCCCAATAAACCAACCCAGACATGACTAAATAATAAATAAAAGATGAGATGGGAGGGGTGGAAGTATGAAATTTGGAACCACCACACCACTAGGCCAAACAAATTAACATATATCTATTGAATATTAATTAAAATTTTATCAAACAAAGGAACAAGGAGGAGGAACGAGGTAGTTGCATATAAATCATATGAAATTAAGGAAGTTTTGAATCTTCGAGGACTTTGTGGTTAGAACTTTGTGGGTTGTCTGTCTTTCTGACCCGTGCAGAGCTGCATATCTACGTTTGTCTTTAATACATTTTTTGCTTCTTCTCTACTTAAAGTTGTTTAGTTTTTGTTTCAAATTTGGTGAAATTTAAAAATTTGCCACGACAGTGGTGCCAAATAATGCGTCAATGCACTATTACTACTCTACAGTACGTACAGTACATGGCCGCTGTGGAGAGATTTTCTGAACGCACTGTATAACAGCCATAACATTACAACTCAAAACATTAAGCTCAGAAATGTGTAGGTTCCCCTTGTGTCACCTGGGCAGATCTGGTCCCTGGGGTCGTGGCTCCACAGTGCCTCTTGGGGGTGCTCTGGTGTCTGGCACCAGGACATTGTGAATCCAGGGGCAGTGAATGCTTTGGGTGCTGTGGGTCGAGGGGTCGGGCCTCTGTGAATCAGACTTGCTTGTCCTGTGCATCACTTGGGAACTCGATTGGATTGGGATCTGGGAAAATTGGATGTGGGATCGGGGGCCTAGGGTTTTTTCTTGTTGGAGTCCTTGAACGGTAGACTGTGGTGCACTGGAAGTCCTCGTGCTTTCCATTACAGCTAGCATTGACTTATTTAGTGATTTGTGCTGAACTGGCCTTCCTCTGAAGCCAGTTCAGCACCCGACAGGCTGGCCTTAGGTGGTGAGCCTTGGGTACCCATGATCCTGTCACCAGTTGTTAATGTTATGGTTGATTGGTGTGTGTGTATAGGTTTTTGTGTAAAAGCTTAGCTATCTCTATAATAAAGCATCTTTGTCTGACCACTGCCACTTGTTTGTCCCCTTGTGACAAGTAAAAATCAATATAAACACAATAAGATTAGAGCACAAGAGAAAACCTGGCAGAAAAAAAAGCAACATCCACATGTAAGGACACACATGGACACATACATATGTATACAGAAGTGCATCTGTACATATTGACTTAATGATGACCTTCAAATAAAAGTACAGTACATGTTTTTTGTGCTTCAGTGTGAAGGAATATTTTTCTTAAAATCTTACTCTCTCTCTCTCTCTCTCTCTCTCTCTTCTCTTCCAGAACTTCTCCCGGCTCCGACTTTTGTGTTCGATGTTAGTGTGAACCAGAGTGCCATTAAGCTCTACTCAGCCGTGCAGATTGTTTGCACGCTTCCAAACGGGGCAAAGACACCTGCAGAAGTGCATCTGTCTCAAGCTAACGCTCTGAACAACTCTTCGCCTGTGCTGTCCTTTACCCTGACGAGAGACAACCCGGTGGTCTTCACGCTCATCGCAACGCCAGAAAGGGAGACAGCGTTCGTCTGCTGGTACAGAGACATCCAGACTGCAGCACAGTCTCAGTTTAGCTCACCCATCAGCATAGTTATATGTGAGTAATGAGCATGGTGTGGGTTATGAAGTGATTATATACATTATAAAGTAATCTATTGTTTATTTGAGAAAACAAGGAGTTCATAGGGAATGTTTGCTTTTAAAAGTACAAGATTTAAGGATGCTTTAGATTAACTTTTTGCCTTATTTTTTAAAAATTCATCTCCAATCTATTTCCTCAAGTACAGTAAGTGCTAATAAAAAAAACCCTAAAACTGTACATATGAATTAATTTGCATGCGAAGAAAAACATAGTAATTGGCAGTAATATTATTTCACCAAGACTCAACAGTTTTATGTACAAAATGTAATTAATTAATACATAATACAATTTATTAAGAATTAAAATCGTAAATTTTATTTAAACATTTATCATTCATTTGTTTAGGATGGCATGAAAAATAAATCCAACAATATACATACACTACCGTTCAAAAGTTTGGGGTCACTTGCAAATTTCTTTGTTTTTGTTTAGTGATTTATTTTCTACATTC
>JAQMYG010000036.1:1101233-1122487 GCA_030014215.1 Clariallabes teugelsi | reverse complement strand
TGGGAAGATCTTCATGAGAGACAGTTTTATTATGGAGCTTGACGCTCTCGACACGATACTGTTCTTGCAAGAACTGAACAGCTGACCTTCATGTCTTAAAATAACAACTGACTGTTAGTGTTGTTGTTGCTTAATTACCAAATGCCATATGTATTATTTCTTATCTGATCATTTTGATTTATAAAAGATCTATACAATCAGAATAGCATTGAATTATTGGATAAATAAATCCAGTTATGTTCTAGAATGTAAAAAAATAAATCCAAACTTTTAACTGGTACTGAAAATAAGTTTTTATATACTTCAACAGTTGTTATCTACGCTGTTTTTAAAACTCAAATTAAATTATTTCAACAATGTGTAGTATTATTTTACCTCTAAAGATGTCAATAGTCGCAGAATCGTTGATGATTTTTTTTGTGCATATATTTTTATTTTTCATGTTTCAAGTGTATCCTAGAAGTGGGCCCCATATACTGTATATATAGTCTAAAACATCATCTACTGTACAGTCATCATCTATACAACAATATGCTAACTGGACAGATCAAACATGTATGGATGCAAATGTTTGATTTAACGTGATGTTGCAATGAAAAAAATGTTGTTCCTGATCTCTGAGACAACTACGTTTATGAACTTAAAGTTCCTATGATTATTTGAACCTAAAAACTCAGCTGTATGTTATTGTCTAAATCAGTTATATACGATTTTTTTTTTTAAACCTGCTGAAAATGCTTTCGCTCTCTGTTCTTCTTTTTGCCTCTTATAGCTGCTCTGTGGGACCCCATTATTATCCTCAATCCACCCCTATTTGCTGTGGGGGGGAACTACAGCGTGAACATTTACACCCCACATGATGCCTACACAAACGCCACTCTGATTCTTTACTTCAGTCTCGCCAGCAACAAGTCCTTCGAAATATACGGATCACGAGTTGTCGGTCCAGGAGAACGAGGAGGCGTAGTCACGATAATAAACGCCACAAAAACCTACGACTATCTGTGTGAAATGGAGATGTTCTTTAATGGGAGAACCTTACGCTCCAGATCCAAACCTGTTACAGCCAAGCCGGGTAACAAATTCCACCCTGACTCAGTATCACGCCAGATTGTACAGTACAGTATTTCCAACATGAGTACTCTTTTATTTCAGAGGCGCTCCAGGTACGTATGGGTCTGAAAGACTCTGGTTCTGATTCCTGTTATGGAGATGCCTATGTGGAAGTGAGCGGCAACTGGGCACCCGTTTGCTTTTCTTCCAAAGACAGCAATGGTTTTTCAGTGGCTGGAGTCATATGCCGAGAGCTGGGCTGCGGACGCGCGATTGACTTTACCGAAGTCAGTTACAGATCTTACAGCGGTGTAGGAACAAACTGCACAGGATCCGAGAAGAAGGTTGCAGAGTGTCCCCTAATTTCAACAAATCTTTGTGACAAGGGAACACAGGACATCATCTGCTCAAGTCAGCAACACACACACACACACACACACACACACACACACACTCCAGGACATATCAAGAGCATCTTGTAGCATCAAGACGCAGTTTGAAATATCTCAGATCTTAGATGTTTATGAACATTGCATGATCTACATTTTTAGAAAAATCACATGTTTAAACATGCATTTAAGGCGGCTTAAACATTTGAAACCACGTAGGTGAGATTAGGGGTATTAAAGTTGACTGAGATGAATTAAGTGCATTACAATGTCATACATTCTTATTTTTAAAGCCTTTTCTCAGATGCAAAAAAAAAAAAAAAAAAAGGTATTTTAAATGACTTTAAGGATCAAAAAACTAAGGCACACATTAAAATAAATTATTATACAAAACCACGAAGGTGTGCAACTAAACTTTCAGAACTAAAAGTTTCAAAATCTACAGCTCAGGTATAACATATACGCCTTTACTGACAATTTCTGTCGTTTTCTCTTGCTGCTTTCTTCTTCTCTTCGCTCGCTGATAATTTTATCACTACGTTCCATTTCGCAGCCGCACCAGAACGATCCCTCAAATCAATACACAGCTAACTGTTTACGTCTCCTTCCGCTTTTTGGGTGACGTAAGCGCTTCTTCTTTGTAGGTGTTTACTGGAGGGTTGCATCCGGAAGCGCACTTTGTTAAAAGCGCGTCGTCAACAAATAATTGCGCAAAAACATAACGCAAGCTTTTTAAATTTATTAAACGAAGCTTCGAGGCAGAAGATTTTGCCTCAATCATTTTTTGTAATCGAGTTACTCGAGTTACTTGAGGAATCGTTTCAGCCCTAATTTATTTATTTTTTAAAGATGTACAAACGTTCGGTTTTCATTCTTGATCTTCCTGTTTATTCTCCTTTGTGCTCTCAAAACATCTACAGATGCACTTTATAAATATTCCTTTAACATTACATATTGTTATTTTTATAGTGCGTACTGTAGTGTGTTTAAAGCTAAATCCTGTTTCTGATATGTTTCTCCTGCTCTCTGGCAGAGGCCCTCCCTCCTCCAAAGCTTTCGGTGGAAAACTATGACGCGGCTTCACGGGTGTATGTCAGGTCCACAGAGGATGTGCATCTCCAATGCATTTTTCACTCGGCCCGTCATGAATTTGTAAGACATTTTTTCTCAGTTTTCCTTAAAACATCGGCCTGGATTTCGATATTCTGACATATATAAAGTTATATTCTTTTCCAGGCTTACATCACCTTCACATACAATGGGAATGACCTTTCCTATTCCGGCTCAAGAGTCCTACCTGGTTACAGTAGTACCTGGTTATTAAGGGCCCCGGTGCCTAAGGGAGAGTATGCCTGCTATGTACATCCACAATCATACAGGATTCGGAAGACAGAAAACAGCAACGTGATAGGCATCTACAGTAAGTACTGTTTAATATAGCAGGTGTTGCTGCCAGGTTTTGACCAAACTTTTAACCCAATAACAAGACAAAGACTTAAAACTAGCCAAAAGCTCAGGGTTTGAGTTTTGGGAAACAGCCATAAAACAGCTGAATTATTTTTACACTAATCCAATTTATTGCAAAATTTGTGTATTTGTGACTCCACTGTCAGCTGCTCCAAACCCGAGCATTCCGCAGCTACAGTACATTCCGGTCTCATTGGGCCTCTATTCATTAGTATTTGTTGCAGTTGCTATATTTGACCACTAAATATATCTGGATGTTGAGTCATGCCAACTGGACTTCTTCCTTGTTAGGTCGAAACGTTAATTCAAGAATTTTTTTTAGTCTTTAGGATTCTACAAATTTGTATCCTCTAGGGTCAAAGGTCATCCACTGGCTGAAAAGGCTCGTTAGGTGAACAATGGAGGGAGTGAGAGTAGGAGAAAGAGAATCGTTAGGGAGTAGGGCAGAGAGAGAGAGAGAGAGAGAGAGAGAGAGAGAGCATTATTAAGAAGTATCAGTAGAAGGACCAGAGAAAGTGAGAGTAGAGGGAATCCTTAAATGTGGCTTTCCTGGTGGACCTGTGGTCGTGATCGTCCTGGCGATGGATGAAAGGGCGGATTCTGCCTAAGACCTCCACCTCTACTGACAGACAGATTTTCCACTTGCACATACTGTAGTTAGATGGCCTCTTTGATGCCTCTCTCGAACTGTCATCTATCTTCTCTGTCCCAGGATTTGTACGTTCCAGTCCTCAAATGTCTGTCCTCTGTCCTTCAGACTCGGCACAATATTTAAAATTTGTCACTAACACAAAATTATTATTATTATTTTTTTTTAATGAAATTTCAAATCTCTGGTGTTGTCATTACTTACCACTGTTGTGTCACACCTCCAGAGCAAAGGGTTCAATTTCTCACATCCTGTGTGAGTGTGTGTGGAGTTTGCATGTTCTACGCTTTCTTGATTCGTTTCTTTCTGCAGTTCAAATACCCTCAGTGTAGGCTTGAAAGTGTTGAGAAATCGCCCATAGTGAATGATTTGGGATGTAAGCGTGCCCTGGGGTGTGTGCTTGTGCCCTGCAATGGGTTGGGATCCCATCCCTCCCCCACCCCGCCTTGTGATGTAAGCGCCACAAACCTACAGCATGGAAAATAAATGAATGAAAATGGATAAAGCTATAAATGTTGGCTTTATGAAGGTGAATATTAGTTGAAGCTCTCTGCTCGTCCTGCCTGGATGGAGATGGTTGACGGTGCACATAAACAAATCGAACCAAGGCTTCAGTTATATTTCTGTGGAAAGAGAAATATCTGCTGTTACATGCTGATAAGGAGATTAAGTAAAGATTTCACATGCTGATGATATTTGATCAGAAAGATCAGCAATAAAGTGGTATTTGTTAAAATGGTGGTACAGTACTTAGTATCTAATCTGAAGATATGCAGCCAGACTTTTAATAAAACACCGTTTCTGATTTCTCTTTATCTAGTAAGAATAAACCTCTGGACGTAGCCCTTAAAGCTCAGAGTATTTTAGTCCTTATTTGTTTTGCTGTTTTTGCAATTAAAATATATAGGGCTCAGGATTGTGCAGTATAAAGTGACATATTGTTGTTTGTTTTTGTTAATTTTAACCAATTACTGTATACAAACCTGACTGAGCAAAAAAAAAATAAAAAAATTTATACTTTATGAAAGTAATGAAAACTTTATTTATATCTGACATATCCAAAAACTCAAGTACACCGTTTGTTGTCAGAAGCCTCCGCATTAACACTGCCAAGGCTTCCAAATAAGCACATATATATATATATATTTTTGGTCGTCATTGGCCTGTGCTTTGTTGCCGGCATGTATCTGTGCCGCTTGGGTTTTAAGGTAATGTTTTCAGATGTTGTTCGCTTCTTTATGAGAGTCGTCATACTGCATGTTTTGTTACTGTACGTTATATAACGTACTCTTTTCCCCTTGTTCTTCTCATCTTTTTGCAGTTTATGATCCTCCTCCTCCAGGAGCAATCGCTGCTGGGGTCATCACCACAGCTCTAGGTGTGATAATCCTCGTACTGCTCTGTGTTTATGGTGGGCGTTAATAAAATGTACATTTCAGTGATCCAGGATCATCACAGAGAAGAGCAATACCACAGCTACACCAAAAGGGGCGCTGGAGAACACAGCGGCAAACATTCTCCAAGGGTTATGCAGGACTTCATGATTATCAGTGTCATTATGTTTATAAGTCTTGTATGTAAAGCTAAAGACGATATTGCAATCAGAAGGAAAAGTTCCCTTATAACAACCTGTAATGAAAATGTACTTTTATTAATCAGTGTTAATTAATAAATATTAATTAAACCTCATCTACACAAATTGTGTATATTTTCTTATCATATTTTCCTTAACTACAGATAATAAAATAATTCTTTTTTTTCCCTGTTACTTGAACACATACGGTACACCCCTAAAAAAGAGATACTGTATACTTTATTGAGAATAATTCAACTTTGTTTAACAGGAAGTTGCTTTAGAACATGTAAAAAGATGATGTCGTGATATGGACTCTTTTTGAAGTACATCTATAAATCCCCAATTTTAGACAAATGTTATATAATAATTTGTAAATAATTCATATCCTTATACTAATACTGCCACTATTGCCATTAGCTTGAATGCTAGGTGTTAGTATTTTTTTTATGCAAAACATAATAATAAAATCTTTATATTAAAATAAAACTATATTAAAGTATAATGTATTTACATTAATGCTCAATAAGTACTACTACATAATAAGTACCAATCAAAGCTAGTTAATATAATGGTATTGTATTATTATTATTTTTATACATTTCAATTAATGCTGATAATTTTTGTCTTTTGATTGTATTTTAGGTTTGCTCAATAATTAGCTTTTTTCAGTAATTTTTTTTCCAAAATTATTTCATGATTTCTTTTAAGCATTTTGTTTAATTTCTTAATTTATTGTTTTAAATATCAATTAACTGTAAATTAAGAGAATAAGATCATGGTTTGTTTGTCAGTGTAACAAAATGTCGGTGCTATCTTTTTTTTTTTTACTTTTAATACTACAGTGTTTAGGTTTATATATTTAAAATTCTATCAAATTAAAAATAATAAACTTTTCCATCATTGCATTTTATTACCTGTAAGTTCTTTCTTTTCCTGGTTGTAGCATGCAGAACACTAATCGGAGAGGAATGAAAAGTCTCACACAGTAACTATAGTTCTCAGATTTATTGAGTTCAGGTTTTGATGATGTCACAAGCTCATTTCACACACAATAAACCTGGTCCTATCGTCCGCGTTTGCATTTTTTTGTCTGAGAAGAAAAGATGAAAACAGATCTGGGACAGCCTGAGAACGAGGGATTGTAATCCTCAATTGTACTCTAGAAGCAAAGTCGAGCCTATGAGGAGGACACAAGCTTGTTTAGTTGGTCAGGATGGTGAGTTAGCAAACAGCTGCCAAATTAGCAAGTGAAAAAGCAGGAGTTGTGGAGAGTATCATCACAGGAACCCATGTGTGATGTGGTTTACACCACAACAGATCTCCTCACAGTGTTAACTCACCCATCCATCTTTTATAAAATACAGTGATATTGTTCATCACTGGAAACAGATCTGTTGTGGGTGGAAACTTCTCTCACGATGAAACACCTTCTGCATTAACACTCACGTCCCTGTTCTATGTTTAGCTCCAGTGGCTTCAGTTTTAAGGCACAGCTTTGGTCTTTTAAATCTTTATACCTATTAAGTCTGGATTTTCCCCCAGAACATTTCAGTGCAGAAAATAAGAAACTTTCAGCAGGGTAAAACAGAATCAAGCATTTCCCTTTACATTCCTCTTGGTTTCCTTTTGTGTCAACTACCTAGTAAAATCTCTTCCTAATCTTTTTATCTAGTTAAAAAAAAAATAGAAAATGGTTGGATGATGCGAATTGGGCTAGTCGCTAGGATTTTAATATTTTATCTCTGCCAATGACATGTTGATGAAGATGCAGGAAAAAGAAGTTGGGAAGCTTATGCTTAGTAACGCCTTTGGCTGCTGACGCTGGACATGGAGGTTCTGCTGATGCTTGAGCCACCGCCATAGCTACCACTCATGCCGCCACCCATGCCGCCACCCATGCCCATGCCGCTACCCATGCCCATGCCGCCACCCATGCCCATGCCGCCACCGTATCCTCCTCCGAATCCGCCTCCTGATCCGCCTCCTGATCCGCCTCCATAGCCGAATCCTGCAAAAGACAGTTCCAAGATGTCAGATCAACAAAAGAACAAGCAAATAAAAATGAGTAGAGCATCATGTTCGAAAGGAGACTTCACTTACCACCACTGCTTGTGGTGGACTGCTGCATGTGGATGGTTGCCTGGGCTGGACCTTGACTAATTCTGAAAAGAAAAATGATCGAGATTAATTCATTCTAAAGCCTTCTGCACATCACAGGAATCACAATAGACCACCAGGAGCTGCTTACCTGTGTTCCTCTCCTTCCAGGAGTTTCCTGTAGGTGGCGATCTCGATGTCCAGAGCCAGCTTGACGTTCATGAGCTCCTGGTACTCGCGGACCTGCCTTGCCATGTCCTGCTTAGCTCTCTGGAGAGCCTCTTCCAGTTCCTTGAGGCGGAGCTTGGCATCCTTAACAGCCAACTCTCCACGCTCCTCTGCCTCAGCAATCTGGGCCTCCAGGTTGGCACGCTGAAAATGAAAAAAAAAAGGTTAAATCAGGATTTTTGCTAATCAATACAATCATTTAAAAACAAAACAATTTCCATCTCAGCTACCTGTCCCTTGACGGATTCAATCTCATTCTGGAGACGGGCGATCATTCTGTTCAGCTCAGCGATCTCAGACTTGGTAGAGCGCAGGTCCTCACCATAATTACCAGCAGAGGACTGCAACTCCTCAAACTGAAACAGAAATTTGAGAAACATCAAACTTCCAAATCCAGCATTCTGAAAATTTTTTCAAGAAAGGAACATTTCTTCTAAAATCACGCACCTTCTGTTTGTACCAGCCCTCGGCCTCTTCCCTGCTCTTTTTGGCGATATCCTCATACTGAGCGCGGACTTCAGCCACAATGGAATCCATGTCAAGGTTCCTGCTGTTGTCCATCTCCACGATGACTGATGTGTCCTTGACCTGAGACTGCAGCTCACGCAGCTCCTGCAATGGTCACTCTGGTCAGGCTTCTCTATAGAACACTACACAGTATGCGAATAAAAGAAAGTTTCAAATATAAAAGTCACTCACAGCCTCATAGATAGCCCTGAGGAAGTTGATTTCATCCTGAAGAGCATCAACCTTGGCCTCAAGCTCAATCTTGTTCATGTAGGCTGCATCAACATCCTGAGAAAAACAGCAAAGATGAGCTTTTGGTTTCATCATTGGGAAGAGCAGCATTTTAAAATTATTTTTAAACATGTAGTACCTTTTTCAGGAGGACAAATTCGTTCTCTGCAGCGGCACGCTTGTTGATCTCGTCCTCATACCTGCAAACAGAGAAGAAGAACAGATAAAAAATGAAGATAATTTTTGCAATATTCACACTTTTACCACAAACATATTTGTGGTGTGGTCTTACTTCTTCTTGAAGTCCTCAACAAGAATCTGCATGTTCTTCAGTTCCCCCTCCAGCTTGACCTTCTCACTGCCCAGGCCATCCAGCTGTCTGCGCAGGTTGGCGATGTAGGCCTCGAACATGGCATCGATGTTGGAGCGGGTGGAGGTCTGGTCCTGCAGGAGGCTCCACTTGGTCTCCAGCATTTTGTTCTGCTGCTCCAGGAAGCGCACCTATGAAGGAATGGGGAACAAGAACAACAGATTTTAATTCTTTCATTCTGTTTAAAGTTGCATGTTGGGAAAATGAAGGAAATGTGTAATTGTGTTGGCTTGTATTTGTTGGCCCTTTTGTATTTCTGCCTCTTTTATGTTTCCTCCTGGATTATTGTCAGGAATCATAAACGGCCCATGAGTCATCCCAACCATGAATTTTTCCGCAGGGTGGGGTGAAGGAGGGAGAGGAAGGGAGTGAAAAAGAGTAGACTAACAGGGTGTGTCCATGAGGCATGAAGCATGATCTCCCAAAAGAAGGGAGAGCTAAGGAAAAAAAAAAAAGCCCTCATGGCCTGAGGCTACGCCTAGACCTGCATCGCTGCACAGATGGAAGCGTATAACACAGATCAGACAGGTAGGTTTACCGACCACACCCTGGTGCAGGCGGATGAAGGGTCATGCAGTAATGTGGAACACACCCTGTCCACGTCGACTGACTTTTTACAAGCACATCGTGAGCTGTTCACAGAAAGCAGTGTTAAATAAATATCATGTGCTTTGGCATTTTGATTCGACTTCAGACTTCACATGCATTTGTAAAAAAGTTGTTGATGGAAAGCATTAAGGATTGTGTGTGTATATTTGTGTGAGTGTGTGTGTAAATGTGTGAATGTGTGTGTTTGCCTGTGTGTGGGTGTGTAATGTCTACAACCCAGATAACTCCTGCGAGTCACACTGTTTCCTACAGCCACATAAAATACAGGTGTGTGTGTGTGTGTGTGTGTGTGTGTGTGTGTGTGTGTGTGTGCTTGCTCTGTGCTCTGCAGATATTTAGGTGTGTCCTCTCTCCACACTCTGTCTGTTTGGCTAGCTAACAAACAAAACTCTTTTCACACACACACACACACACGCACATCTACAACAGTGTTGATTTATAGGCTCCATCCTAATGTTGAAACTGAGACATGTACGATAGTTATTGGTTCGATCCTGCAACAAGCCTGGATGTGATTGGTTGTTCTATCTTTCTTTTGTTTTACTTATACAGCTGGTTATTAACAGGGAAACTGTTACAAAGGCCTTCCTAGTGACACGTCAGAGCGTAAAGTAGGACAGAAACATTGCAGGATGAGAAAGTACTGTACGATTCAGCAAGAATAAAACCTTTAAGAGGAGTTTTGAAATGCATTATGAGGAAAATGAGTCACGAATTAAATTTTTTGGGTTTGAAGTTGAGTGAGTCTCACCTTATCGATGAAAGTAGCGAAGCGGTTGTTGAGGGTCTTGATCTGCTCCTTCTCCTGGGTGCGGACGACCTGGATGTTGGGGTCGATCTCCAGGTTGAGTGGCTGCAGCAGGCTTGAGTTGACTGTCACAGCAGTGATAGTAGGTGGGATGAAGCCGCCTGCGCCACCACCGAAGCCACCACCGAAGCCACTACCTAAGCCAGCGCCGCCACCGAAGCCGCCACCTAAGCCACCACCGTAGCCAGCGCCACCACCGAAGCCACCCCCGAAGCCGCCGCCGCCACCACCACTCATGCCAAAGGCTCCACCCATTCCTCCAGCACCTCCACCGAGGCTGTGGCTGCTGAAGCTGGCATAGCTACCGCCGCCGCCGCCGCCACCAGCAGAGCCGAACCCAGAGCTTACAACAGAGCGGCGTGTACTGCTAATTACGCTTCCACTCCTGGGTGGTATGGAATAGGACGACTTGCTGGAGTAGGACTGCCTGGACATTTGTCTGGTTGACATGTTTGGTGGAGAAGCGAGAAAGTTTCAGTAGAGCTGAGTGGAGGAGTAGGAGGAGGTCGCTCACAAAGGAGAGTCGAAAGTCCCTCTGTGTGCTCTTCTGAGGCTGGCTCCTTCCTTTTATACAGTTGCACCGCCTGCTGGAGGGGCAGCCCGTTCTCAGACACACCCTACCTGTCAAACAGGTATAGAGTGAGAGTGGAAAGATAAGAAGAGTTACACCCTGCCTCAGGCCTCGCTGCAAGCACAGGCAAAGAGAAACACACCGGTCAAGCAGGGAAGCGGGATTCCACTTGCTTTTTAGCACATAAAAAAAAAAGAAGAAAAAAAAAAAGGAATGCAGCCGTAAAAACACATGCCAGTGGGTGGTGCTGCGCCTATGAGTCTGGTTGGTTGGTCGAAAGTCAGAGCAGAAGCAGAAGGAGGGAATGAGTTCACCCTTTGCTCTGCTCAGTAGGGTGGGGCCGTGCAGCGCTCCTCTTACACTTATGAATGACTTTTTTCCATGAGCTCTAGCCGCTGTAGAATGAGAAGAAAAAAAAACACACTGTAAAGAAGACATGCTGCATTTAAGGCTTTTAACACCATTTTCAACTACTGTTATAATAAAGAAAGAAAGAAAGAAAGAAAGAAAGAAAGAAATAATAATAATAATTATTATTATTACACTTAATGTTTCCAGACACACTGGTGCATGTTAAAACACTGCACGATATCTCAACATGGCTTACAATCCTTATAAAAAGCAAAATTGTTTGTGCTTTCAACTGCCTTCCATCATCTTTTATTTAACTGCGTGCTATTCACACTTTTTATTGAAAGAAATAGAAAAACATAACGTGTCCTGAATCAGTAGAGGAATCAGAGAAGCAACAGTATGAAAGATGAACGTTTTATAAATGCTAGAGTTATAACTAGCTTAAATTAACACGCATGCTTTTGTTCAAAATAAAAATGGTTAGTCTGATTTTTAATGCACTTAACATGAAAATGGAGGAGAAGTTGTGAAGGGTGGGGTGTGAATAAGTGTGTGTGTGTGTGTGTGTGTGTGTGAGAGAGAGAGAGAGCGAGAGAGAGCAAACTCATACAGCTTGTCATAAGTGATATTTAAAGATGCAAAAGTGATTAGATCTCTGGACACGTACTGTACTGTAGGAATGTTTCTTTTACTCTTCTTCATCAGTGGAACTCCTGAGATTTCCTGTAGGATCTGTATTGCATGTTATTCGGCCTCAGGATTGGACTTGGTTCACAGATCAGAGCACACCATACCTCAAAGCCCGGTACATAAGAGCGCTCGTATCCGCTTAATAAAGATAGTGTCAAGCCCGGTACTGTGTACTCGGGAAGCTAAATGCTTCAAGAACATGGAAGTAGACACTGTTTAGGGTGTGACATCATCACCATTGCCTGTGGAAATGTGTGTATGCAGGAGAGCGGGTTGTTCTTAACATTATATCAATAGTTTTAAGTATAGTGTGAAAGACGACTGTCTCGGCACTGCCGCTTGCTGCATCGGAGGATGTAGAGTACAGTAGATGCGAAAGTGTACTCGTGTACTGACCGATATTAGTACACTGAAAGCAGATTGGCAAAGGAGTGGCGAGAGAGGCAAGTGTAAAACAATCATGACGAGTGTGGAAAAGCTTTCAACTAAAGAAAAAGTATGTTTCTGTAATGTTCTTCATGCACAAGGTTTGGAAGAAAACAGATCTACGAATAAAAGGAATTAATTTAAATAAAAGCTTGACCTCTAGAAGGATTTAATGGTTTCGGTCATCTTGATGTGGTCTCACTCTGTTTTAGGCCTCAGCATCAAACTGCTTATAACCTTGCGAGCTCGATTTGATCTCAGCTAGTCCTGGGCTTGGTCTTAACAGTGGTGTGTCTGATTATCCAACCCTAGCCATGAGAACATTTATGACCCTGAGGTGTGAAATTCGCACATACATGAAAATTAAAGCATGGCAACCTTTCTGTTAGGGGTGTTCCACTAGTGGGCGTAGTTCCTTGTGTGTCAATGCATGTAAACCTTCTCTGATGATGTCAGTAATCATGTGAAAGGTCTGAAATGAGGCATGGTGAATCACTTTACATGATCGCATTGTAAAAACGTCTGTAGTGACGAGCAGGTCTGTGTCGAGTCTCCTCTTGCTGCTCTTGGCCGCGTCTTTTTATTTTCTAGCGATGAGCAAACACAGGTCTCAGGCTGAAGCTGCAAGTCCGGACTGGCTCCTGGGGTCAGTGTGGAGAGAGAGAGAGAGAGAGAGAGAGAGAGAGAGAGAGTGAGCGGTGAGATCATCGTACCTGTCGTTCTGCACATAAGCTCATGTCTGAGAGCTAGGTTACGCCATTATACTAAACACAATCTGTCCTGCAGTAACAATCAGGGTTGGGTTATTTGTCATGTGGATAATTTGATGCACATGTATTTCATGTGGTGAAACAGTATAGCATGGAAAAAAAAATAAAACGTGTTCACTATAAGTCGTGAAGCACAACACATGAAAACATAAAAAAAACAAACATGCACTCTGGACAATAATGCAAAATATGTGGGTGTGTAACTTGTTTCTTTACTCTGACTACTAAGGTCATAATTAAGGTAAGAATTTAGGTGTAGCTTGAATTAAATAGCTGCAATACTAATTAAGTCAAGGTCCTTACAAGGAACATAAGTGTGTATATTTCTAGTAAGTATCTGACGAGCTACAGGATTTCCCCTGAATGCTGGTTGCAGATGCAAATTCCCAATCATTTTTAGTTTTCATAAATGTAGATAATAGTTCCTATATGAACCTGCACTGTGACCTTGACGTTACAGTCACGATAATCATGAAACATTAAAACAGGTCAGTGCTTCCATCACAAATCTCTTCCTCACGTTTGATGAAAATAAAGGAGCTGCAGATCTTTCTCATTCCGATTTGCTCCTGGCCACGCCGGTGAGAGATTTCTCAGAGGTTTAATTGCACATGCATGCTCACCTGAGCCAGAAATGTGGTCCGACCAGGTGTCCGTCGTGGAAAGATTGAAATTCCTCAGCTCTCTCTATGCCTTTAAATGCCCACACCCATCATGCATCATTTTAAATGTTTGATTTGTGCGAGAAAATGTAAAACATGCTAGAAATATGCGCAAGTATAACAACGAGACGCCTTCACGTAAGAAAGATTCTAATGGAGAAATTTCTGGTCACTTTGATGTAATAATCGGTAATAATCGAATATCAGCTCAGTCAGTCTGCATCTGTATTTTCTTCTGTAAGAATCTGTAATTACCTTTTACGTATATATGCAGCTTAACAAACCGCTAGACTTTATAATTAACCACCTACGCCGAAAACACTGACTCTTTACTTCTAAAGAAGCCCAAAAACAAATCTACAGATCCACTCAGATTGTTTAAAGCCTTACAATGCTTTTTTATTGTTTACTAATTCGTTACGCATTATCATAACCATAAATAGACAAGGTGTGTTTACACTTTCAAAGGGAAAAAAAGTGCACTAAGTTGTAAGGAGCTTACTGTAGTACACTTTACTAAGGAGAACTAAGGAGGCTCCAATTCGTCCAGTTCATCCCGAAGGTGGGATTCAGTCAGGGCTCTGTGCAGGTCACTCAAATTCTTTCGGAGCTCTTCATGGAGTTAGCTTTGTGGATCTCACAGGAGCATTATCATGCAGGAACAGGTGCAGATCTAGTTCAGTGAAGGGAAATTGTAATAGGAAGAGTTTAGCCACGAACCACATACAGTGTGGGTGGACGGTCAGGGGTGCAAATACTTTCTTAACTTACATGCATTAGGGTGCGAATTAAACAGGGCAGAGATTAAAGTGATTAAAGATAGGGATGGAGTGTTTAGATGTTGTCCTGAAGAGGACAGCTAACAACGCTTCAGATTGCAATGCTATACCAAGAACTGCCGTCTCACTAGCATGTGCATGTTTATTCTGAACTAGCATGCTTTAAAAAAAAAAAAAAGAAAAGATTATAGATTTATACTCGGGGAAAGCAGCTAGCCTGGATTTGGTGCTCAGCTAGAAGCACCCAATGCTAATCCTTTGGCTAGCTTCCTTGGTTTTCGTTTTGCTTAAATGTTCATGGTCCTTGCTTCTGTTCTAGCCTACATGGTGAAAGCATGGATTTTGAATTGTACAGCTGCAGATCTGCAGAGCGCTGCATCTTAAACACGGTTATCCTTTACACCTGGGTCTTGAATGTACTTGCAAGAACGATGTAAACATTCCAGACAGGCCCATGAGGACCCTCAAAGTTTATAAAATCTCCTGGGTGTGGATGCCACGTCTCCTTGTTCCCCTGTCCTACATGATCCCAGGCCCGAGGCTCAGCTCTACACCCGGAACAGTCATCACGCATCAAAGTGTACAAGTCTGTATATGTGCACCACCATTATGAGCTCGTGTTTCGCTCACTGGTGGAGCTTCGTGACTTTAAGACTCGATTGAGAAAGCGTGTGTGTGTGTGTGTGTGTGTGTGTGTGTGTGTGTGTGTGTGTTACAATCACACATTTAGCAGAGTTTGATTGACAGCTGGAGTAGAGTTGTTGTTTTTGTCCTCTCTTTGGCACGGGCCCAACAATGCTTAAGGGGTAAAACGAGTGCACAGAAACATCGATATTTTACTGCATTTAATACCGATAAGATAAACCTCAACATTGATGATGTCAACTTTAAAATTAACATTAAAATAAGTAATAATAAGTTTATTCTATGTTTAAACAAACCTAATCTCTTATCAGCCTGTATAAACCATAACCTTAATTATTAAGAATTATTAACTACTACTAAAGATAACTTAATTTAGGGTTTCTAATGAACACTAATTGATTATAAATGTTTGCCACCATTGCTGGAGTGCTTCTGTTCAGCTCTGGATTCTAATTGGCTGATTATAACAGCAGCTCTGACAGTAGTAGTTACGTATAATATGGCTATGCGGTCATGCAGCGTGTTACTGGTTTCTGTAAGGAGTCTCCAGTGTCAGTTCTTTGCTCCAATCTGAGGCGAAGCCTTACGTTTTTCAGAGAGTTTCAGGACAGAGGAGGATTTAGAACGCTTTGTAGATAACAAGCTACTTTTTTATTCGATTAACTTTAAAAGAGAAAGAAAATGCAGAGGTGCTGGTGAGGAAGGGAGGGTTGATAGATTGCCTTCTCACTGCCTTTGCGCTCATGGTTGCATACCTGTTTATGTCTCCCAAAGCATTATCATGTCTGTACATGAGAGGGAGGAGATCCAGCACTTAGTGGTGTGGTCTTCAGACAATAACCTGGAACTCAACACCATGAAGACAAAGGAGGTCATTGTGGGTTTCAAACAAGCTGGCTATCACACTCACGCTCCCATTCACATCAACGGAGCTATTGTTAAGCATGTAGCCAGCTTTAAGTTCACTGGAGTCCATATCTGGTCCTTGACTTATACTCTTCTGATTAGGAAGGCACAACAGTGCATGAATTTTCTGAGGAGACTGAAAACTTTACCGTTGTACCATCCTAACATTCTGCATCTCTGCACCACTTCAGACCTTAAAACCCCCCAGAGGGGGT
Organism: Clariallabes teugelsi; assembly: GCA_030014215.1. Lineage (NCBI taxonomy): Eukaryota > Metazoa > Chordata > Actinopteri > Siluriformes > Clariidae > Clariallabes > Clariallabes teugelsi. The sequence goes on along the minus strand of JAQMYG010000036.1, from coordinate 1,106,485 downwards.
GAAAATGCACCATCCAAAACTTGTGCTTATCATTGCACTACAGTATATTCTACACATATAAGTTTTGTTGTACGTTGTCTTTATTCATTATTTTCATTATTCATATTCAAATTCTATATTGTTAGTAAGTTGGGGTCAGAGTGCAAGGTCAGCCATTATACAGTACAGCGCCCCTGAAGCAGTCAGGGTTAAGCGTCTTGCTCAAGAGCCCAACAGCGGCAACCTGGCAGAGCCGGGCCTCACACAGTCATATATGTACATATGTATATCATGTTGAGCATGTTATCTTCTTGACATGTCTCCTCCACTGCACAATTAATGTTTGCACAGTTATACTGTATATTACTATATATACCCTATCCTTTTACCTACTGTACCTTCTGTACGTACTGTAAGTCACTCTCACTCCTGTACATATGAACCCATACCCTCATTATACTACATTTATTGTTTATTATATGTACATATTTATTGTGTAGTTTATTGTAAATAGGCCACATACTGTAGATGCTAACTGCATTACACTGGCTTTATACTGTACATGCACTTTGCAGAATGACAATGAAGTCGATATCTAATCTAATCTAAGTGCATCAGCAACACTGATTGGTTCAATATTTGTGTTTCTAAAGACTTTTATAAAGTAACTTTACAAGACGTTTGCATTAAAACGCATCCTGAAGCCAAAGCTGCTTTCATAAACCCACTATCTCAGGGTGCTTACTGTACACTTACAACCTGTATACATAACCCCTGTGTATCTATACAGACAGACAAAAAGTAAACGCATTCCACATTACTCATTGTGACAACTTTATTTGTACATTCAACACACAAAATAGCCTTTGAGCAAATAAGGTGTATTTGTTAGTATACGATGGTTTGGCTTTAAGACCAACACTGGTCCAGGTATCGTGCTGAGAATGAGTGTTGTTCAGCACTACGACATCTTTCAGAAAGCCCAGGATTCAACCAGCTCGTGAGTCACGATGATAATGTTTAAGCCTTTACTTTAAATTGAAGTATAATTCTGTTTACAGTAGAAAGATTCCTAACTGTGTTCTCCGTCACACTGACCGACAACTCGACTTTTTTGAAAATCAGACATTTTTGCTTCTATACATAAGCAAAGATGTGAAACAAACAGCTCATAATACAGAGAATTAATTTTCATGCGTAGATTTTATCACTGAACTACTGTACAGATGTCTTGCGTGTCTAATGTATTTCTCTCTCTGTGTGAGTGTTTGTGTGTGTGTGTGTGTGTGTTTGTACTCTGTTCTCTTGAGGCAGAGCAGAGAAACAGATCACGCCGGACTCGTTCGACAGGATCCCGGTCACATGCCTGCACACAACCTGCTCTGTACTCCAGGGTGTGGTCCGAGTCATAAAACTGTAACTCAGCCATCGCACCTGAACGTGTGATCTTATTACGACAGGCTTGAACACAGCAGCCCAGAAAGTAATGGCACCCCGACTGTCCCATGCATGTCATAAAATTAAATAAAATGATGTCACCGTATAATGCACGCATGATTTATTACCTTGTGTAAAAATTAGCACCCCCTTCCGCGTTTAATTCTATGTTTAATTTTTGTCTAAAAACATAATAAAAATCATCTGATCAGTTGAACAACAGCATATAACGTTTTTCCAACGTGCCTTTATTTTTTTTTACATAGGAAGAAGGCAAGATAAAAAATGAAAAAGAAACATGTGTACAATACAGTAAGTACCCCTTACTGCTTCCACAGGGAGAGTGTACTGTAAGTTGCAGCCTGGTGCCGCTAATCATCAGCCGTTGATTAACTGATGATCAGCAGAGTCTATAAAAGCAGAGGTTTGCTGCTTTAGAGCATTCAGGTACAGTATATGTCAACACAATACCAAGAAGGAAATACATGAGCACAGGACTTGATCAATGTGGAAAGGGTTATAAAACCATTTCTAAACCAATTGGAGCTTTATGAGAAAGATTATTCACAAGTGCACAGCATTCAAGACATCCACCAATCTTCCCAGTAGTGAAGGTCTCAGCACATTCACCCCATAGTCAGACCATATGCAATACTCAGAGAAATACAATAAAACCCCAAGAGCTATATCTCAGACCCTACTGGCCTCACTGAGCAAGTTAACATAAATAATACTATGATTAACTCAATAATGAGGTTTTCCAATGGGTACAATTTTCCCCTGACGTTTTAAATTTGTACCCCATTATGCAAAATCAACCCATAAAAGACGATTTCACATTGGAGTTTGTTTCCCGAGACCACAATCGTTCCAGGCACTGTGTGGCTTAATAAACAAAACTAAATTCTGCTTAGGTACAGGGACTGGACTGAAAAATGTCTGAGAGACAAAAACTTGTGAAAATCAGAGCCAGCAGCCTGGAGAACTATTCCTCAAGACTACATACAAAAATACAAGTAAATCAAATCAAATCACTTTTATTGTCACATCACGTTACTGGTACACTGGTACTGTACATGTGAGTGAAATTCTTGTGTGCAAGCTACACAAGCAATAGTGGTGTACAATTATAAGAATAAATATGCATGTAAATAAGTACAGTAGTATTAATGTTGTGCAAGTATACAATAAATAAATAAATTAAAAAATGTAAGAAGTGAATACAAATTAATGTGAAACAATTATACATACATATATATACATATATATGCATACATGTATATACTGTACACATACACACATGTATGTAATCTGGCACTTGGGAAGCAAAATATGAAGAAGTGAGCAGGGGTCAAGACTTTTCCACAGGAACTATGTTCAAATTTTGTAATAAGAACAAATTGCTTAAATGTTTACATTAAGGTTTAGCTTTATGACTCATTAAGGTCTTTTAGTGACTAGAGTGGGTTCGACTGCGAGATGACAAATAACTACAATTATCCGCTCTGATATTGTGGGGGAAGAAAATAACTCTCAGTCTTGACTGCTTGCCATGAATTTTTTTGGTGGGAAACACATGCTAAAGCACTTATCTGCCCACAAACAGGACGTTCTGTAGCTAAGTATAAACATTCGCGAGGAAAGCAATGCTTTAGAAGTCCTCTCCATGCAGTTAATCACCAGCTAATGTGTCAGAATGAACCTTAAATGATGTTTTCCCTTTGAAATCATTTACTTTGTAGCAGCATAGCGAGTCAGAGATTCAGGTATAAATATATTGCAACAAAAATGCGAAAATGATCACAGTGCAGAGAAAAAAAAGGGGGGTATGTAAATGTAAGAGCATGGTTCAGTACATTGCTCCGCCCACTTCAATTCGCCTCCTGCAGAATTGGGAGATATCATTAAAAATAATTGATTCACTTTGTTGCGTCACATGTTTACAGAGGTATGCAAACATGATTAGACAGAAAATATCATTAATTTCTATAAAAAAAAAAGTCGAGTCTGGCCTAAATATGATGATATCTCTGGTTTATAGCATGTTGCTACATAATTTGTGTTGCAGTGCAATTGTATGGATCAGTCCCAAGTCAAGGGAATCCCAAGGGAATGTAATAATGATTAATAGAATCCTCCCGGTGGTGTCAGGTAGCTGGAGTCGACCCAACAGCAGGTCGTAAAACAAATGAACATGGAGGGACTCCAGTCTGAGCTCTTTAAGAATCCTGACTGGGAAAATTGGATTACAGTATTTAAGAATGATGAGGTGATTGATACTATCATGGGATCTACAAACATGGAGTCCAACACCAGATTTACAACCGTTGCACAGTCCTGGTCTCAATCACCACATGTGAATTTAAATAAGCAAATACTTGTTTAAGTCTAGGCTAAAACCTATTTATTTAGCCAAGCAATTTTGATTAGCCTTAAGTAAAGGAGCAGATCTGGGGGACTCATGGACGTAGAGTATTATGGTGATCTGGTATGTTTAGATGTTGTCTTCCCCCTCATTGATCACTCAGGTTTGTTGACTGTAGTTGCTTTCCCCCCTCATGTCTGTGTTGCCTTCTGGTTCTCCATTTTAGTTATGATGTCATACAGTAGTTAGTGCTGCGGGATTACCTGCAACTGTTATCTCTCCTTCTCTTCCTTCTCTCTCTCTCTCTCTCTCCCTCTCCCTCTCTCTCTGTCGAGCTACACACATCATTCCTGAGCTGCCAGTGATCCAGACCCCCTCTGCCCACCGGACCTGTCTGACTCGTCCTGGTGTCCCTCTTCTGGTTGGAGATCTCGTCACATGGACGCCCCGTGTTGTCTGTCTGGAATGCGTGTGGTGACTGGGGGACGGTTCCACTTTACCACAAAGACGGTCCTGGCCTCGGCTGATGCTGACAACTGTTTCTCTGAGGACTCCTGACTGCAGTCGTTCAATCGTTCAGGACTGGAGTTTCCTACAGTCTACCTGAGCCTCCAATAACGAACTGGACTCCATATTAACTTAAACACATCTCCTGTTATATTGAACTTCCAGCTGCCTAACACACAGTATGAGTGCAGATCAATCCCTGCTATCCGTTATCACCCAGATGAGGATGGGTTCCTTGTTGAGTCTGGTTCCTCTCAAGGTTTCTTCCTACTGCCATCTCTGGGAGTTTTCCTTGCCACCGTCGCTATATAATTTGAATTAAATTACATACTTACATAAGAGGCTTTGATTGGATAATTACTGCAGTGATGAATATGGTTTCACCGGCAAGTTTATTTAAGCTTAATTGATGCTTCATTTGATTGAGTAGCTTCTCATTTCTTAAACAACTATGTGGGAAGACATGTCCAGTCATCAGAAGAGTCATATTATTGTTCTGCATTAGACAAAGAAAACAACTAAGTAGATTACAAAAATGATTGAAATTGGGTTAAGAACATTATTAAACCCTGGAAGGATAGTGCTGAACCCTCAACTTCACAGAAGAAATGTGGTCAGAAAAAAAAAAAGGTAATAAATAATTGTGAATGGAGATCACTTAAACGTTAGGTGAAATTACATGGTAAAAAAAACGACAAGGAGAAACCATAGCTATGTTAAATTATGAAAGTAAGAGCATTTCCATACCCACACACAATGTGATGACAACTCATAGAATTGGGACTAAACAGCTGTGTGTCCATAAGAAAACCACTTGTTAGTGAGACTCATCAGGAAAAAGGCTTCAGTTTGTTAAAGACTGGACTTTGGAGCGATGGAAAAAGGTCATGAGTCCAGACTGATCCTATTCCAGAGTGATGGGCGTGTCAGGGTAAGAAGGGAAGCGCATGAAGCGATGCTCCAT
>JAQMYG010000036.1:1037817-1052126 GCA_030014215.1 Clariallabes teugelsi | reverse complement strand
TGCTTCATCAGATTCAGCTCTCTAAAGGGAAGTGGAAACATGAAGGTGACGTCTTGATTTGCTTTTCCTTCAGCCCAATCTAGAATGAATTTCTGAACAGAGACTGTTTTTCCAATTCCAGCAACTCCTTTAGTCAACACACTTCGGATAGACTTGTCCTTAAGAGATCATTACATTTAATTGGTGTCTCCTTTGATGCCGGTCTCTTTAATAGCTTTTCAATCTGTCTCACCTCATGTTCTTTAATGACATCCCCTTAAAAACCTTCAGTGATGTAGAGCTCTGTGTAGATCTCAGTCAGAAGTTCTGGGATTCCATTCCGTTAATCCTTTTGCATTTTTTTGTAGTTTAGATTTAAGTTTTTTTTTATTTTTTTTTTTACGGAGCCCAGTTCCAACTCTAAAAACAGAGGAATGTGCGATTATTTTAAAGTTTGGCTGCTAAGGGCAGAAAATCTGCATAAATGTCCATGAATTGTCATGTTTATTAGTATGAACAACTGAAATTCTTGAAGTATCATTGTCAACTAGTGATTTTGCTCAGATACATGGCCATAGCATCCCTGCTGTGTATACAGTACACTGACTGACCAATAAAGTCGCTATTTCAGAAGGGCGAAATTATTGGACTTGATCAAGCAAAGAAAACAACTAAGAAGATTTGATATTACTGGAACTGGGTTAAGAATGCTTCAACATATTATCAAAACCTGGAGGGATAGTGCTGAACCATCAACTCTGTGGAAGAAATGGGGTAATGACCAGGTTATCACATATATGGAACTTTTCTTCTATTTTGGCCCTCTTTTATTTTTATATTTTTGCAATGTAGAATAATTATAATGTAAGAGGCAAGTATTATGCTGGATAAATAAATTCGATATGTATAGTTAATTGATCTTTGTCTAAAATTAGGGTGAAGAAATTTTAATTCATACTCTTACCCAGTGTGTTAGCAAGATCTGTCTGGTTCATGTTCTTCAGGACATGCATTAAGATCTTCAGCACTTCCTCCTGGACACTGGGCATATCTTGCACATCTTCCACCTCCCTATCAGTGCATTCTTGGTAATCTGGGTTCAGCAGATTCTTGAGTTAACTTCAGCTCATTAGTTAACAAAGTGATGACTTTGTGCTCCAGTTATAAGTCTTGAGTATGAGGCCAAAATCTTTAGACATATGCACTCACTTTTAATCACCCAAAAGAGATTGAAACTGTAGAGGAAACAAAAATCGTTTTTTTTTTTTTCTTTTCTGCCAAGTGTGACATGATTTAATAATTATTTTTTATAAAAAAAATTAAAAGAATAATATGAATATATATAAAGAAGAGAGTGATGAGCATTGATTTAAATCTAACAGGTGTCTCATACTTTATTGATATACTGTTGCTTGAATAATCCTAGATAAATATGTAATTATCTAATTTATTAACATTATAACATGGCACTTGTTTCATTATCATTCTTTTTTTTTATTAACAGTTTACTCTTTCCACAATTGTGCCAATAGAAACTAAATGCAGATCGTACAATATATATTAATTACTAATATATTAAAGTATGTATGTAAAATATTAAAGTATGTTTTCGTACTTCTCTCTGCTCTTGTCTGTCTTTCTGTTTTGTTCCTCAGAGGCACTTATTCTGGAGGCCATGTCTCCTGATAACAAGTACAAATCTACACACATGCAAAGAAAAAAAAGTTTTTTGTTCATCTCTCGCCTCCCAGTACGAGCAAATTACACAATATTGTCAAGCCTTCATTGTGAATGCATTAAATAGGTAAAACTACCTTTTTAATGCATACACAATCTTTATATAGTAATGTTTTAAATCCAAATACTCAATGTGTTCTCCTGTGAGATGATTTATAGTACTCTCAGCTTGAAACAAAAGTATTACATATCAGTAGTGAAAGTGGTTAGAGGAGGAAGTGCACTGTTTTATTATTATTATTATTATTATTATTATTATTAATGGCGATAAATAATAACATTTATTATTTCATTGGACCACTGTTTGCTTTGTGAACATATTCATCTTAGAATATGGCCGTGAGGGAAGAAAGACCTCCATAGATGTGATAACCTGGTCATTCAATACATTCAGGTTATCAGCTGACCTAATTCTACTGCCATACAAGATTGCTTAAAGTAGACTTGACCAAAAGAAGTAACCCCAGATCATAACACTGCCCCCTACAGGTTTGTATTGTAGTCACTAGGCATGATGGGTGCACGAGTTTACCCACCTCTCTTCTCATCCCGATTCCCCCATCACTATGGAAAAGGGTATATCTGAACTCATCAGGACTTATGACCTTTTTCCATCACTCCAAAATCCAATCTTTATGCTCCCAACCAAATGAAAGGCTTTTTTTCTGATTAGCCTCACTGATAACTGGTAAGGCTGTTGAGTGCCGATCCCTTGAGTTTTCTTATCATTGTGAGTGTGTGAATGCTCTTACTTTCACTATTAAACATTACCATGAGTTTGATGCCACTAAATGTTTAAGTGATCTCCCATCAAGCTCATTTAGGATGTTTTTCTGACCACGTTTCTTCCTCACAAATGATAGTTTCCACCATCCTTCCAGGTATTAATAATGCATTTTACAGTTCTTAACACAATTTTAGTAGCCTCAGCCATTTCCTTAATTGTTTTCTTTGCCTGATCCAGGACAATAATTAGGTTTGGAGCCTATTCAGATGGACTCGGGGCACTAGGCAGGGTACACCCTGGACAATGGAGGAATCTAGTGACCCGAGATTAGAATCGAACCCTTGATACTGATGGAATGAGGCCACAGTGTTAACCAGTACAACACTGTGCCGCTTGCCTTATAAACTACCTAACTAATTAAATTAGTACATCAGTGCATTTCCTGTTTTTATGCTCGATCATGTTGCTGAGAATTAATTCTTAAACTTGCCTCCCTCTTCTCTAACACCTTACATCATAATATGTTTTTTATTCCTTTACTCATAAATAAATAAATAAATAAATAAACGATTTAGAAAGTGAATCCAACTTTTCACCTCTGGTGCCTGTGCTTAATATGACTCACACCGACACACGCTGAACTAGCTTGTTTTCAAATTGGTGTGTGTGTGTGTGTGTGTGTGTGTGTGTGTGTGTGTGTGTGTGTGTGTGTGTGTGTGTGTATGCATGCACGCATAAGCGTATGTATAAGGAAGCGCACACAGTGCAGCAGTGCAAACAGGAACATAAAGCATTTTGGATGAAACGCAGTGAGTAAATCTGCAGCTTAAAGGAGAGATTAATCAAATTTGATATTTGTATTCTATATACTGTACATGACCCATGTGGAGATAAACAGTTTTTTAGAACTTAATTAACTGTACACTTTTCCTCTATATGTTTACAGCAAAAGTTCTGCAGAATGAGCTCTGTTGAGAAGCAGAACATTAAAACAAATGTAAGGTGAGTCCGAAAGACATGAGGGAAAAATAACCTTTCCAACTGTAAAAAAAAATAAAATAAAATTTAAAAAAAGCATGGTTATGATTTGTTTGTTTTTGTTATTATTATTATTATTATTATTGCAAAAAGCTGTAACAAATTATCTAAAACTGTGTTAAAAAAAAGTTGCGAAAAAGATGGGTGCATCGCTTCATGCGCTTTCCTTCTTACCCTGACGCACCCATCTCATGGACTCATCGGGTCACATGACCTTTTTCCATCACTCCAAAGTCTAGTCTTTATGCTCCCTAAAAAACTGAAGCTTTTTTTCTGATGTGTCTCACTAACAAGTGGTTTTCTTATGGACACACGGCTGTTTAGTCCCGATCCTATGAGTTGTTAAAATGGTTTTATTTTTAATTTTATTATTAAACAAGGCCATTTTATGCAATCAATGCTTATTAAATATTTTGTTTAAGAGCAATATGTGTAGCTTCATGTCCTATCTTAATGCAAAACTTACAATGTTTTTTTGTTGCCCCAGTACTTCTGTTTTATTTTTGTTACCCAATAGTTTTCGAGTGCATGAAACCTAAAGTGAAGTGAATCTCCTGACCAACTTGATTTGACTTTTGGTGACCACAAACCAAATGGACTCTAAAAGAGTTTCAGTTCTCTTTCTGGACATTTTGCATCGATGTAAACTCAGACCCCTTGAATAGTTTGACAGAAAAATGAGATCTCATTGTAGCATTTTTGGGAAAAATGAATCAACAGAAGCAAGAGACATCGGCTGCAGAATATGCTGTATATTTGTGGATTATGTCTTTGAGTCACAAGAATGTAACCAAAAAATTTAGAATCAAAATTAGATTTGTTATAGAAGTGTACATTTTGTACAATTTAGCACAACATTATAATACCACCTCTTACAGTTTGTAGAAATAGATAAATCACCCTTTATAATGCAACATATTATTGGTATTATTTATAATTCCTCCTAGCATGGTAAATTTTAAATTTAGGTGGTGCAAATAGAACAAGTCTATATATTTTATAGTTTACATTACACTTTTTTTTACAGGTCAAAAAAGAAGTCCATCAAAAACAAGCCAGAATGCATATTTGAGGTTTGTTCATCTACTTCTTTTGTAAAACTGTTTTGCAAGAGTGACCGTTAACATCGACTTAAACCAAATCCATTTTATGTCAGAACAGTCCCGAGTTAATATTTCAGTGATAATATATGTCTTTCACAGCATAACCTAATGCCAGAAAAGATTTTGGGAGGTTTTATTTATTAACCAGTGCAAGAAAGCACAGAAATTATTGTTCTACATAATTAATTAATAATATATTTTTTTTAAATAAAATGATCACATACACCAAGCAGCCATAATGTTACAATGCAAACCATTAAGCCGAGATTGTGTAGGTTCCCCATGTGCCCCTGGGTAATGGCTTCACAAGAATCTACCAGAGCACTTGGGCATTAGCAGCAGAGAATTTGGGTGGATTGAGGGGTGGGGCCTCCATGGATCAGATTTGTTTCTCTGGCACATCCCGCAAGGCTCAATCGATTTGGGATCTGAGGAGTTTGGAGGCTGGGTCGGGGGCCTTGGGCTCTTTGCCTGCTGGACCATAGTGGGCCGCACTGGGTCTTCTGGTGCCTTTTTGTCATGACCAGCATTAACTTTTTTCAGTGATTGGCTTTTCTGTGGGATTATACAAGTAAAGGCTGGCCTGTGGTAACCATGGACATGGATGAGGCTTGGGTGTCCATGATCTTGTCACCAGTTTACTCGGGTAAAACTGATAATTAATGTAATTGTGTTACTGTTAATGTTTTGTTAATGTTATAGCTGTTCGGCGTATACAGTAAATATAACCAATGAAATAAAAATTATTTTGCTATTGTCAGGAAAAAGATTAAATCAAGTGGTTGGTTGTTGGTTTTCAGTAGCTCACCAAACAGCATCCAACATAATAATCACAGACTATGAATGATTGGCTGGAGACTTTAAACAAACTATTGAAATCAGTTTAATTGGAAAGATAAATTTTACTGAAATGTTTTACCGTGCTACAGCTTTCATTGATAATACATAATTCTATTTTCTAGTCATTATTGATTAGACTAGATTTTTTTTTTTTTTCATTTCTGAGCAGGAGTTGGAACATAGAATGATTACTTTGGTAAAGAATGAGCTGAAGAGGCTAAAAAATCATTCGAACCCAGGTTATCCTGCATGCTCTGAAAGTGAAGTGGAGGATGATCCCGATATCAGAGAGGCGTTACTGAAGTTCACAGCATGTGTTCTTGATAACATAAAGCAGACAGATCTCTCTGAAACACTGCAGAAAGGTAAGAACTTGGAGGATTATAAAATAATTTTATGTATAGAAACAGAATGTTGGTAATTAATTAATTAAAATTTTTTAATATATGATCAAAATTTCAACATTTCTAGCTATTGGTCTATGGGACAGTCTATGTTTAAGAATGATCAACAATATGATCTTTTTCAAAAAAAAAATTTCAATTATTAATTTTAAGCATGCGTAAACTTTAGTCTATTCTAATCCAAGAAGGAAATAAATAGTTGATGCATAGATTCTATCATAAATATATATATTATAATATATATATTTATTTCTTGCTTGTCCATGAATGAAATCAGTGGAAGAATAACTTACAATAATATACAGTATAAATATAAATAGCTTAATAATATACAGTATACACTCCACCTGAATTGTATACATTCAAACTCCATGCACACAGAACACGAGGTGGAAAATGAACCCGGAACCTAAAGGTGCAAGGTGACAGTGCTAATGACTATCCCACATGCTGCCATACCAGTACTCATTAGACATTAACATGCCTCAGGTGTGTGTGATCTTGTTATGCGCAAAGGCTGATGGTTAATGTAGTCCTATAGAACCTAGTCCAAGTATCCCTACTACTGGAAAAGCAGCCATAATAAGGATAGAGAGGGAAGATATGGGTGAGACCATAAGACCAGTGACGGGAAACGCAAACACAGCACGGTCAGGATGGGAAGTTACAATCCTGGTGGTGCATGAGTGGGAGATGAGGTTCTTCGGGGGAGGCAGAGCAATCCTGTGCCTAGCAGGAAATTGGAGCAGTGTCAGATTGAAAAGGCCTCATTCTCACTCTGTAGGTCTCTGGCCTGTGCTGGGAGGATTGAGTACAGCTGTAAATTCTTTGATACAGTCTCAGCCTTGAGCTGGTCCAAGCGAGCATTGAGTTGAATCACACTGGTTTTTTAAGCTTGTCTGCTGTATCCATAGTGGGTCTTGTATTCTTTCACTGATTGGGGTTGGAGGCAGATGCAAGTGAAAATATGTTTTAGTCAGTGCAACACAAAGATGCACTAGGAACATGGATGAAAAAAACCAAGAACTAGGCAAACATGAAAACATAACATGAAGTGAAAGGAACAATAATGACAGAAAATGCTTCCTAACAAGCTGGAATATGTGAGGAAAAGAATTTAAGACTTGTTCTTTCTTCTTCTACCAGACCTTAAAGACTAGTGCTCATTAGACATTAACATTACTCATTGTAATCCTAGAAGTACATTATCTTGTGATATGGAGGTACTGATGTGTAAGGTAGGCCAGAAGTATAAAGACATTCCAGGATGTACTTGTTGTATTTAAAAACATGAGCTGTGTGTATATTAGCATGGAAAAAGTATCATGATAAGTATATATACAGTACTAGGGATGAGAACAACCATTTACCACCTGATACTATATTATTATTATTATTATTATTATTATTATTCATTCATTCATTCATTTTCTATACCGCTTAGTCCTGTGTTCAGGGTCGCGGGGGACCTGGAGCCTATCCCCGGAGACTTTGGGCACTAGGCGGGGTATATTATTATTATATAAAATTTATTTGATTTAATATTTTGATTTCAATTCTGTAAGTATCGGTTTTACAAATATCCTCATTTGATTTGATCATTTGTTTTATATTTTGTTAGCATTCACAACAAGCTTAGCAAATAATTCACTCCTGCTACACAGGATGCTGTGCAGTCTGCCAATGTCTGAATAGTTTAGAGTAGGATTATAGAGAAACTGCAACATGTTACCACCTCATATGCAAACATATGTCATTAAAAATGAATTTAAAAAATACATTTTGGAGTCATTGGCAATACATGAATTGTCATACGATAGAGCCATGATACATAACTGAATTAATCTCCCCACCTCTAAATTATACCTAATGGAGCCATGGTGTAACTCTGTAACGGACATCAACAAAGAATGATACTCCAACACCTCCATGCCCCAGAGTGCCGACAGGATGAAAAATATGCAGGTTAAAAAAAATCATCTTGAATCCATAATCAACAGATTATTCATCAGGGAATTTATTTTACCTTGGATGATATCAGACTGACAAGTGCTCATTCAATTAGTATGAATTTGAGACTTCCTAATTGGGAAAAGTTTAAAAATTATATTTATAAAAAAAAAACATTCAGTAGGACAAGATATGAACTAATCCAGGTGAAGACAAAACCAAAGCCAAAAACAATTATAAAGTAGAAAAGAAGAAACAGTTTTCAAAAACATTTGTGTTCACATTGCTCAATATAAGAAATTAATTAGGAATATACCCATTAAAACTAAATGCAACTTTGTACCCTCATACTGTAGATAATTGATACTAGTTCATTAAACGTTCATACTGTAAAATATTAACTATCTTCCTCTTTCATTAGAACTGTTTTTCATACATCAACAAAAGCATAAATACAAAATGAGGGACAAATTTAAAAGAATCTGTGAAGCCTCACACCATGGCATCCCAGCACTTCTGAATGAGATCTACACAGAGCTGAACATTACTGAAGGTGAACGGGGGGGTGAAGGGGATGTCTCAAGGGAGCATGAGGTGAGACAGATTGAAAAGCCATCGAAGAGACCGGCATCAATGGAGACATCCATTAAATGTAATGATCTCTTTGAGGACAAGTCCATCCGAAGTGTGCTGACTAAAGGAATTGCTGGAATTGGGAAAACAGTCTCTGTGCAGAAGTTCATTCTGGACTGGGCTGAAGGAAAAGCAAATCAAGACGTCACCTTCATGTTTCCACTTCCCTTTAGAGAGCTGAATCTGATGAAGCAGAAAAATCTCAGTCTGATGGAACTTCTTCATCACTTTTTCCCAGAAACAAATGAAGAACAGTTGAATAGTGAGGCCTATAAAATACTGTTCATATTTGATGGTCTGGATGAATATCGACTTCCTCTAAATTTCCAGAACAATGAGAAATTGTGTGATGTGACAGAATCAGCCTCAGTGGATGTGCTGTTGACAAACCTCATCAAGGGGAATCTGCTTCCCTCTGCTCTTCTCTGGATCACCTCTCGACCAGCAGCAGCCAGTCAGATCCCTCCTGAGTGTGTAGATCAGGTAACAGAGGTACGAGGATTCAGTGATTCTCAAAAAGAGGAGTACTTCAAAAAGAAGATCAGTGATCAGAACCTGGCCAATAAAATCATCTCCCACATGAAGTCTTCAAAAAGCCTCTACATCATGTGCCACATCCCAGTCTTCTGCTGGATCTCAGCCACTGTTCTAGAGAGAATGTTGGGTGAAGCAGTAAGTGGCAAGATGCCCAAGACTCTGACTCAAATGTTCACACACTTCCTGATCTTTCAGATCAAACAAAAGGACCAAAAGTGCAATCAGAAATGTGGCCCTGATCCTCAGGAGACCAGAGAGAGTATTCTGGCACTAGGAAAACTGGCTTTCCAACAACTGGAGAAAGGAAAGCTGATCTTCTATGAGGAAGACCTGAGAGAGTGTGGCATTGGTGTCAGAGAAGCGACAGTGTACTCAGGAGTGTGTACCCAAATCTTCAGAGAGGAGTTCGGGCTTCATCTGGGGAAGGTGTTCAGCTTTGTACATCTGAGTGTTCAGGAGTTTCTGGCTGCTTTATACGCACTTCTTTCCTTCATCAACAGAAATCCAACAGAACAACCTACCACAGCTGATCTTCTCAACAACTCGAGCATGTCTGATTTCCTCAGGAGTGCAGTAGACATGGCTTTACAAAGTGCGAATGGAAATATGGACCTGTTCCTTCGCTTCCTACTGGGCCTTTCTCTGGAGTCCAATCAGACTCTCTTAAAAGGCCTACTGCTCCAGACAGGAAGTAGCTCTCACATCACCTCAGAAACAGTCAGGTATATTAAAAAGATGATCCAAGAGCCTCCCTCTACAGAAAACTCCATTAACCTGTTCCACTGTCTAAATGAACTGAATGAACATTCCTTAGAGCAGGAAGTACAAACCTACCTGAAACCTGGAGGTTACAATTGTCTCAGTGGAAACAATCTTTCTTCCATTCAGTGGTCAGCACTGGTGTTTGTGTTGCTGATGTCAAAACATGAACAGGAGGACTTTGATTTGAGGACGTATGACCGGTCAGAGGAATGTCTCATGAGGCTGATGCCAGTCGTCAAGGAATCCAGAAAATCTGTGTGAGTATTTGCACTGATGCATTGATTAGTCCATTTTCTGAATACTGGGCTTACAGTATATTGCACTGCACTTTATTAACAGCACATTTCAGTGAATATTAAGTATTAAGTATTAAAAGCATTAAATTCAGAAAAGAAAGAATGTCATCGATAACTGTTGTATTTTTAAAAGAGCGGCTAGGAATATGACAGGGAGATATGCCCACATCCAAGTCCCTAATAAAGTTTAGATTTCCAATCAAAGAATGGGACAGACACAGCAGCTCTCATATCACGCATCTCCTAGTGTTTTAAAGTCCCTGTTTCATTTTCTTTAAGAAATATTTCCATTAGGCACATCAAACTTACTCTTCTGAAATATGGTGCTTGCATCCACTTCTCGTAGATTAAGTGTTTTCTTTTTACCTTTTTGGCTTGTTTTTTTAACATTATGGTAAATTGCTGTTGTCTGGTATTTTTGTTGCACTCATGGTTATGTACATGTACAGTATTTACTAGCATCTGCAGCATGCCTCCTAGTGGTCCAGTGGTAAGCGCACAGTGCTTTCACTACAGAGTTTGAGTGCCGCTTAGGATTAATTTTGTCAGGAATTTTCAATTTTAGTCTTAGTCTTAGTCCCAGGATAAATGTTCCTGTTAATTTTTATCATATTTAGTCAATCTTATCCTCTTTTTGTTTAGTCACGTTTTAGACAACTAAAGGTCTGGACATCTTAGTCTAGTTTTAGTCGGAGAAACCGTTAAGTATTTTAGTCTAGTTTTAGTCAATGAAAACAATAAGATTATTATTAATTAACCCTAGTCAATGTAGTCTAGCCAAAACCATTTTTAAGGTTTCCCACAAAATAATTATCTTAGCATTTAAAATGTATTTTTTCGTGTGAAGTTTTTAGCTAATTATATTTATTTTTAACATCACAACAACTGCTGCATGTCCATATTATACACTTGGACTGTTGTAGGGATACTGTAGCTCTGGGTCACAATCATTAAATTAATTTGTTTGGCAACAGTTTAGCTATAAAAAAAATCTAAAATAAAATACATTTAAATGTAATTTTATTTATATAGCACTTTTAATAATGGTCATTGTCTCAAAGAAGCTTCACAACATTAAAAGAAGAAGATTGTGGAAATGTGTAGGAGAAAGAAAAATAGTGTGTATAGAGCATAGTGATCTGATTGTCCCTGATAAGCACGCCAAGGGTGACGGCAACACTGGCAAGAACCTGACCTGACCTGACCTGACCTGACCTGCCCTGACTCAACAGGGAACCCATCCTTATTTGGGTCATAACAGATCGCAGAACCTGATCTGCAGTTATACTGTGTGTTAGACAGCAGGAAGTTCAGTATAACAGAAGATGTCTAAGTTAACATTGAGTCCAATCAGCACCAGGATGAGTCCGACAGATGCAGAAGGGGTTATGGATTGCTGGGAGCCCGGAAGCAGCATGTGTAGATCCAAACCATTATAAAGCAGAATCCAGCTGAAGCTGGTCCTTCTCTGGAGGCTCACAGGGTTGGCCTCAATCTACTGGAACTTGCACAATCTCTGCCTCAGGATGGGTAGAAAAATAAAGAACAGGTGGAAAAGATTAGCATATTTGACATTCATTTTATTAGCAGCACTAGATGAGAGTGTGCAATTAAATGTACTGGAGTATGAGATTATGGGATGGATTATGTGTATGCCAGTTGAAAGAGATGCATCTTGAGTCTACTTTTAAACTGGTAGACTGTGTCTGAGCCCCGAACACTGTCTGGAAGGCTATTCCAAAGCTAAGGAGCTAAATATGAAAACATATTTATGTTAACATGTGATAACATAATTATCACAAAGAGGCTGTAAAACGTGGTGATTATAATGGTATGCCTTGATGAGTCTCTTCAGGTTTGTGGAGATTGAGTGCCCACACTGTTTCTCCTCCGATATTACCCATTCTTTCTCTGGTTCAAAATGAAGATAATGGGCCCATAAATATTGTCTCTTTCGCCTGAGTAACACTGCTATAATGACGAAGAGTTAAAGATGACTGAACTTCTTATATTATAATGAAGAACATCTCGTTACTGTGCACAGAAACTACTCCTGATACGCCGCGCATCCTGACATGGGAAACACTGCTTCTCGTGCCATAATGAATGAAAACCATATCGCAGCGGATTGTAGCAAACATTTTATGTTAATTAAAATAAAGACAAGTGTTTTATTAGCTTTAAAGGTCGTCAACTAATATTTTTCATCATTATTTTCATTGATGATAATATTTATGAATTAATGAATTAGTCCCTCTCAAGCCATTGGTTTGGTATAAATATTATTTTGAAGAGCTTTTATAAGATTGTGTTGAAGCATTAGTTAAAATTGTATTCCACATTGTTCCAACATCATTTCATCAAAACAGTTCTCTCTTCCTTTCACTCTTACTCATTCTCTATAGCACTTATCCGGTCATGGTCGGCCTGGAGCCTATCAGTAATGGGTTTGACGCACAGGCAACACTACAACACTACAGGCCTTGTCATGGAACAGTCCGGCCCTGTTTGAGTGTTCACGTGCCACTCCTTGCGCTTTTGGCGTCCACCACGCGAATCTGCTCTGTAGATTTTCCAGGTCCAGACAGACAGACCCACAACCAGACAGCTGAACACACCCCGAGCTACACTCGCCACCGTGTTTTATAGCATGGGAAGAAGCCCGAGATCCATTAGTGCAGATTAACCACCAGCCGGTGCCCATTCCCATGGCGCCACCCCCCGCTTGCACACTGGCAGAAGGGGGAGGCCGCCTACGTAGTGAGCTCCGGAGTGAGCGGCAACCAGACCTGCATGTGCACACACCTCCTTCACTACTTTCCTTCCCTTTATTTCCAGCCCCCCTCCTTAGATCCCTTTCCTTTCCTATTTGTCTAAATAAATTGATCCTCTTCTCCTAAGACCTCACCTGTATGCGCCCATACATCAAACAAGTTCCATTTTTTATTTTTTTTGCACAATCAACGTAATATGATGAAATGTATTTTAGTTAATTTTAACCAACTATAGATAAATGACTGAGCAAAACATAAATAAATGGGTAACATAGGCAAAGAATTAGCACAGATACACATGATCACATTTTTGCAACATCATTTCCATATTCTGTTAAAATTTACATACATTATAAAAGTAATGATAACTATCATTCTACCTGACACATCCAAAAACCCAAATACAGTGAAACCTCAGATTGTGAGTAAAGCGGTTTACGAGTGTTCCGCAAGACGAGCAAAGATTTTTAATAAATTTTGACTTGGAAACGAACAAGTCTTGGTTTACGAGCACCGAGAATCATGTTTCACGCATGCACTTCTTGTTTTCGTCACGTGATCACAACTGAGCCAAGTTGTGCTGCGGAATTGTGGGTAATCGTCTCCCCTGCTCAAGGCTTAGCCTGCACTTTATGTCTGTGTGCGCGCACGTCATTGGACACTGTGCCCCCCTTCCACACACACACACACACACACACACACACAGAGACACCTCCTACTCTTACCTTCACAGACACACAGACACACACACTCTTTTTCTCTCTGCTCTACACAGAAACTCTGCTCTGTCGCGATTCTTTTCAAAGGTAAAGTTCAGGTTAATTTGTTTTATTTTTACTTTACAGCAGTGATTCCGTTAGTGTGTCGCTCAATCGAGTGTCATTAGAGAGATTTCTTGTTTATTTTTCCTATAAAACAGTGTGTCTGTTGTGTGTGTGAAAAGAGTGGAGGAAGGGTAACTGTGTAAGACGAGAAGGGGCTACTTTAGATTCACACACACACACACACACACACACACACACAGTGCCTGTGCGCACACGAACGGAATATCTTATCTGTCTGGATTTATTTTTACTTTTTTTTTTAAGGTAAAGTGCAGGTAAATTTTTTTTTAAAAAATTTGGGGGGGGGGGGGGGCTGTGGAACGAATAATTTGAGTTTCCATTATTTCTTATGGGATAATTAAATTTGGTTTACGAGTGTTTTGGAATACGAGCCACTTCCTGAACGAATTATGCTTGTAATCCGAGGTTCCACTATACACCATTTGAAGTCTGAAGCCACCTCATTCACATACACCGGCATGTATTTTTTTAAATTGTCATTGTCCATGCTGTATTAATGGTATCAATCTGTGCCGCTTGAGTTTTAAGGTTAAACCACAAAGCTAATCAATATTCAAGTAAAGTAATAAAGGCCTTAATGTTCCAAATATTACTCACAAACTCCTCAATACCGCTTTATCCTGTATTCAGGGTCGCGGGGGGCCTGGAGCCTATCCCAGGAGGCTTAGGGCACGAGGCAGGGTA
>JAQMYG010000036.1:620408-631980 GCA_030014215.1 Clariallabes teugelsi | reverse complement strand
AGCCAGGAGAGGGCTGTACCCTTAATTCCTACTAAATTTTCTAATCTGTGAAGAAGAATACTATGATCAATGGTGTCGAACGCTGCACTGAGGTCGAGTAATATAAGCATAGTTCCAATCAAAAGCTGTGGGTGGATAAAATCGTCCACGACTATGCGAGATCTCGCGCTGCTGCCTTTAATGCGAGATTTGCTTTGGGTAACATGGAGTCGTACAAGGCTGCATCATAAAACATTCGCAAAGTGGTTAGGGAGGTGAAGCAGCCTACAGGAGGTATCTAGTGTCACAGTTCCAACACAGTGACTCTAGGAGCCTGTGGCAAGGACTAAGGACGATAACGTGCTATAAAGCACCAGCATCCAGAATGACAAACAAGGACATTCTGGCAGACGAGCTAAACACCTTCCACGCTCGCTTCGAGGCTGCGGCTAACTGAGCTAGTGATGCTAGCAATGCTAGCAGTGCTAATGGCTGCAGACAAAAGGAGAATGCCAACACGGGAAACGCATTTATCATTTCTAAACATGGCGTGAAGAGAGCCTTTAGGAGGGTGAACACCAGGAAAGCAGCAGGACCAGACGACATCTCTGGTCCTCAGAGCCTGCGCTGACCAGCTAGCACCTGTGTTCACAGAAACATTCAGCCTCTCCCAATCAGTAATCCCCACATGCTTCAAAGAGTCACAAGGAGCGTCTATATTATCATTCCTGTCCCAAAGAAACCCCATTCGGCTGTCCCCTTTGACTATCGCCCCATAGCCTTGAACTCAGTCGTGATGAAGTGCTTTGAAGCTGGCCAGAGATGTCATCAACTGGCAGACCACAAGCAGTACGGATATGTCCCCCCCAGACACGCCCCCCTCCCACCTGGGTTGTAGTTTGAGGCCCCTGCTGTACTCACTATACTTCTATGACTGTGTGGCCACAACAACTCCACGATCATCAAGTTTGCTGACGACACCATCATGGTGGGCCTGATCTCTAACAAAAACAACAAGAAGGCCTACCTGGAGGACATTAAAAACCTGGTGAAGTGACTGGTTGCTTTACATCCCAGTTCCCCCTCATGTCTGTGTTTCCTTCTGGCTCAACCTTTTAGTTATGATGTCATAGTTAGTCCTGCCGGAGTTCCTGCTCAGAGCACTCTACACTAAATATACATTCACCTTACATATTGTGTGACTGTGACAGTACCTAACTGTTATCTCTCCTTTTCTTTTATTCTCATCTCTCTCCCTCCCCCTGTCTCTCTCTCTGCCCTCTCGACCTGTCTGACTCATCCTGGTGCACCGCTTTTGGTTGGAGATCTCGGCGCATGGAGGCCCCGTGTTGTCTGCTTGAGATGCGTGTGGTGACTGGGAACGGTTCAACTTCTCTATGAAGACAATCCTGGCCTCGACACTTCCAGCCTCCTAACACACAGTATGACTGCAGATCAATCCCTAATATCCGTTATAGTAAGGATGGATTCCCTGTTGAGTTTGGTTCCTCTCAAGGTTTCTTCCTATTGCCATCTCAGGGAGTTTCCAGAACCCCGGACAGCTTCCGATACCTCGGTGTCCACATCATGCAGGGTCTGTCATTATCCTGTCACATCAATGCCGTGGTGAAAAAGGCCCGACAGAGTCTCTACCACCTGAGATGCTTGAGAGACTGCCCTCTAAGGTGCTTAGGAACTTTTACTCCTGCACCATAGAGAGCATCCTGACTGGAAACATCACGACCTGGTGTGAGAGCAGCACCATGCAGGACAGACTAGCTCTACAGAGGGTGGTGAGATCAGCTGAGCGCATCATCAGCACCAAGCTTCCTGACCTGCACTCGATCTACAGCAAGCGGTGCTGGACCAAGGCCTGGAAGATCGTGAAGAACCTCAGTCACCCCAGCAATGCACTGTTCACTCTCTGACTCGCACACTGCTGTTGTTGTGACTAGGGTTGGGCGATGGCGACCAATTTGGCATCGTACGATGTCTAATGTGAAACATCGCGATGGACGATGGCATCGTCGTCGTAGACGGGGGGGGGGGTTGTTGTTAAATAATGAATTCATAACGAATTAATTAATTGTAGCCTACCGTTTCCACCTATCAATCACTTTTTCCGCGGGACTCTGGCATGAACAGGCAAAGTGATCTGTGTCGTTATAATGGCGTCGTCAAACTTGGTTGGTAAAAAAGGTGCAGCATCGTGATGTCTATCGGCTATCGGCGATGGACGATGGCATCGTCTATCGGTCCAACCCTAGTTGTGACACACATCACTTCGTTCCATACCTCATGTTCTACTCATACTGCTTCTGTCGGTAATTGATGCGTCGATTCATTTCTCATCTCGTCGGTTCTTGAATTTCTTTAGATTGCAACGTTTTTTGTTGCTTTTTTCTTTTGTAACTTTTTTGTGTTTGTTTTAAGATATTTAGCGTGCTGCACTTTTGTTGAACAGGTTCTATTTAAGTGATTTCTTAATTCAACAGGTCTGGCAGTAATCAGGCCAGGATGTGGCAAGTGACATTTAACCCAGCTTTCCAAAAAAAATGGCTAATCACAGTCTATTAATGATTTAGCAGGGGGTGATTAATTTTTTCACATAGGGCCAGGTAAGTTTGGCTGTTTTTTTTTTTAACCTTAATTAATAAAATCATTATTTAAAAACTGCATTTTGTAATTACTTGGTTTATTTTTGTGTAATATTTTAATTAGTTTGATGATCTCAAATCATTTAAGTGTGACAAATATGCAAAAAATTAAAATCAGAAAGGGACAAATACTTTCTCACAGTGACATGTATGTATGTGACATGTCAAGACCGAAAATTTGACTTAACCACCTGTAATTGAGGGCATACGTCTGTTCCCTGTCAATCATAGCAACACTCGTTTGTGAGCTCTTGCATGTAGAAGAGGGCAGGTGGCGCTCTTACTGTTCTCTGTGAAAAGGCATGAGAAGAAGTTTTTTTAAATTAGGAGGTTGGCTTCACATGAGAACTGGCAAGGCGAGAAATCAGGAGAAACCCAACAGAGAGATATCAGTGATCACTTGTACATGCAGGTAACGGTTATTAGTTTGGTCCGGGTGCAGATCCCTGTGGTTCAGACAGGACGTCTCATGGTGCAGTTTATTAAAAATAGCTAAATTGCCTGATTTGTTAAAATATTGAACCTCTATTTTTCTCACTTCTTTTCATTTTTTTTCCGCTTCAGATTTGAGTGGTGTCCTGTCTCCTCATCTCCCCAGTATTTAACCATGATGAAACCAGAAGAGATTAAATGTGAGGATGTGGAACCTGTGGAGAGCTGCAGCAGTGAGCAAATGCTACCTAATGCTCTGCACGATAAGATCTCTCACAGACGAGTCCCAAAAGTGATTCATCACTGCTCACTGTGTGGGAAGAGCTTCAGTCGGAAGACTTACCTCAGGCAGCACCAGCGTGTTCACACGGGGGAGAAGCCGTATCACTGCCCACAGTGCGGGAAGCGTTTCAGTCAGAGGAGTCACGTCAAACAGCACCAGCGCATCCACACGGGGGAGAAGCCGTACCGATGCTCAGAGTGCGGCAAGACGTTCACCTGCCAGAGTCACCTCCAGCGGCACCAGCGCATCCACGCGGGAGAGAAGCCGTATCAGTGCTCGCACTGCGAGAAGAGTTTCAGCGAAAAAGGTTTCCTCATCAATCACCTGCGCATTCACACCGGAGAGAAGCCATATCAGTGCGGCGAGTGCGGTGTGAGCTTCACACAGAGGAGCAACCTCCAGAAACACCAGCGCATTCACACCGGGGACAAACCGTACCTCTGCCTGGTGTGTGGGAAGAGCTTCACGCAGAAGTCGACGCTCCAAATACACCAGCGCATTCACACCGGAGAGAAGCCGTATTACTGCTCGCAGTGCGCAAAGAACTTCAGTACCCTGAGTAACCTGCGGAAACACCAGCGCGTTCACACCGGAGAGAAGACGTTCCGCTGCTCTGAGTGCGGCAAGAGCTTCAGGACGCACAAAAACTTCAAGCAACATAAACACGTGTACGCGACAGAGAGTGACGCTGTGCCGCAGCGCTCTCCAGGAAGTGTGGGAGTTAACTAGCCGTATTCAGAACAGTGACTTTAGGACCAGCAAGATATTTAACCGCGTCATTAAACCGCTCAGAATTTTTGTTAATATATATTTCTTGCTGTGTATTGAAAGAACAGTGGGGGTTTTATCCCTATGAACTCTGAGATAATGTGGAAAGTGTTTAATCCAAATTAATTCATGTTTAATCCTTGAAAACTGAGTTTTTAGAAATATTTTTTATAATTGTATTACCACCTTGACACGATTTTTTTCAGTTCTCAGTTTTCTGTAATCCCAGGTCAGCACGGTCAGCATTTTATATCAAAAAGCATTTTTATTCTTAGATAGTTATGGAATAAAATAAATTGTGCATTTTGTTGATTTAAAAAAATCAGACTTTAAGCAAGATGGGAGAATATTTGTTAGGAACTTAATTATATCTATAAAAGTAAGGGCCTCCATCATCCCAGTTAACCATTAGGTGTACTTGCATGGAAACTAATAATCAGAATCATGTGACCACCTCAATCTCAAACTCATCGTCCAGATTGGAATCAATACTCAATCACAATGACAGGTGACGTAAACCCTGAACAACACTCTTCAGTCACTGCTTGCGCCCTTGGGGTACCTCTGGACAATAAGCTGTCCTTTTCCCCCTCCTCACTTTGCTAACCTTACTGGCTCATCAGAAGAGTTCGTCCATTTCTCACCACACAGGCCACTTCTACAGTATTTTCTTTGTACGCTGTATAGTGACAATAAAGTCGTTTTTTTCTCACTCAGGTGTTGGTTGGTACTTCAAGGCCTGGCTCCAGCACCTCACTCCTGCCAGGTCTGCCTCTGTCCACTATTCGTCCTCTGCAGCTGATCCAGATTGCAGCTTCATGTCTCGTTTTCAACCTTCCCAAGCTACGCCCCCCCCATCTAAGTCAACACCCTGATGCTTGCCTACAAAGCTAAAAATGGCCCAGCACCCACTTACCTCTCAGCTCTAATCACACCTCGCACTGCACCTCGCTTCCTCCGAACCTCCAGCACTGCTCGGCTCGTCCCATCTACCAAATGCATCCAGACTCTTTTCTGCTCTGGCACTGAGGTGGTGGAGTGAACTTCCTCGAGATGTCTGCACAGCCGAGTCTCTGGCAATCTTTAAACCATGACTAAAGGTCTATATGTTACTTAGGTGTCTGAGTTAACTCCCTTCCCTAACTCACACAATCCCTTACTATTTGTCCAAGAAGGAGAGTGATGGAGTGCTGCATTAGATGACCTGTCCTCCACCATCACCTGATCTAAATCAAGTTGAGATCTTTTGGGATGAGTTGGACTGGAGAGTACAGGAAAAGCAGCCAAAAAGTACTCAGCACCTCTGGGAACTCCTTCAAGAGTGTTAGAAAACCTTTCATGGTGACGACCTCATGTGGCTGACTGAAAGAACTCCAACAGAGTGCAAAGCTGGCATCAAAGCGAAAGGTGGCAAAAAAATGTAAAACATATTCTGGGTTATTTAACACAGTTTAATACTCTTCAGTATTAATGTAAAAAACAGACAAATAAAAACTCTAAATTAGATGGTCTGTTCTCATTTTTGATTGGTTCTGTGTGTGTGTGTGTCTGTCTGTCTGTCTGTGTGCGTGTGTGTGTGTGTGTGTGTATGTATTTATCATATATACAGTGCCATCCAAAAGTATTCATACCCCTTGAACTTTTGAATATTTTGTCAAACCACAAATGTAAATGTCTTGGTAGGTTTACAGTCGTGCCGTACTCTTTTCATTTTCAGATGATGGATTTGAACAGCGCTCCATGAGATGTTCGAAGCTTTGGGATATTTATTTATAACCGAACCCTGCTTTAAACTTGTCCACAACTTTATCCCTGACCTGTCTGGTGTGTTCCTTGGACTTCATTATACTGTTTGTTCACTTATGTTGTCTAATAAACCTCTGAGGTCTTCACAGAACAGCTGTATTTATACTGAGATTAAATTACACACAGCTGGACATTTACTAATCAGGTGCCTTCTGAAGGTGATCGGTTTCACTGGATGTTAGTGGGGGGGATCAGGGTAAAGGCCAGGTGGGGGTGAATACAAATGCACGCCCCACTTTTCTGATTGTTTTTGTAAAACATTTTGAAAACCATTTATCATTTTTTCCACTTTTTGTGGAAAACAATTTTGAGCCACTTTGTTTTGGTCTATCACATAAAATCCCGAAAACCCCACGTTTGTGGTTTGTGGTTTTAACGTGACAAAATGGGGAAAAGAATATATATACAGTGGCAGCCAAAAAATGTATATACACTATATATAAAATAGTATGATATAAAATATTATTAATATAATATAATATATATAATATATATCAATATATAACTTATTGCAATAAATTTAGTATTAAAATGTTTATAGAAGTGTTTTTTTTCTTTTCCTGAAGTGTGTATACATTTTTTGGCTGCCTCTGTATATATAGAGTGACTGCAGACACTATCGCGTACCCTATAGCAGCTCCTTGCTCTATCAAAACAGGACATGCATTCAGCACCACAGCCAGCTCCACTGCACAGAGGACAGGGGCGGGGCACCCTAACTCTCCAGAGCTGGCAGCGCATAATTCCTCACCATCCTGTGGTCGACTGCAGGTTATAAAAGCCGGTGAGTGATTTGTTCTGGGTGCACGACCCGCTACTCTCCCTGTCCCGTCCCAGCATTTTTTTTCACAGTATTTTGCAGATGCTCTTATACACAGCAACTTTTTATTTCCTTTTACATCTGAGCAGTTGAGGGTTATGGGCCTTGCTTAAAGGGGTTTGAACCCATGATTTTCTGATCAGTAGTCCAACACCTTACCCACTGAGCTACCCCTGCCCCCAGCACACTCGGACTTCACCGAAAGTCCACTGAGACGAGAACCAAAACACTGAAGGAGTCTACGGCGGAGCCCACGGCGGAGGCCGTCTGCCTCCTCGGCTTCTTCATCCTCTGTCTCGGCCAGCCCAGCCGTCTACTAACCTTGACCGACAACTGCTACTGCCGAGGAACTGGAGACTTCTCTCAGGTCCCCGGGTCCAGGAATCGAACCTGGACTCTGAAGGTGCAAGTCGACAGTGTTACCCACTGAGCCGCCTTTTATTTTTATATTTATATTAAAAAAGAGATTTTATTACAATACTGTGACCCCAAAAATTTTATTTGTATTTGATATGAATTATTCACACAGTAAGGACAACATATGACTGTTTAGATTTTAAAATAATTTCTATTTCCTGTAAAATAAATCCCATAATATACTGTATTGTTTTTCATTTAGATTTACGTAATGAAACGACAGATGGTTTACAGGCACACAGACAAAATTACACTCGTTTATCTGAAGCTTGTTAAATGATTTATATATATAGGCCTATATATTTGGAACTAAATTTTTAAAATGTTTGAAGTTTATTGTTGTATTGTTGCCTTCAGGACTGAGCTATAGTACATACACACAACATTAATTTACATGAAATATCATAATTCTTTAAATACATTATTTATTATTACCCATTGATATTTCAAGTCTCAAATCCTGCGTGTGTGTGTGTGTGTGTGTGTAGTCGGGGTTTAGAATATGAGCGCCATGTTTCTGAGGCCACGAGCGGCTAAAGCAGGTCGTACAGAATTACCCAGAATGCTCTGCTTCCTATTTCCCGACGTGCCGCGCGCTATTTTGAATAAGTCCGCGAGCGAGGCTGCGCTGAGGCACCGAGTGCTAACGCTAGTGTTACTGCAGGAAGCGGCGCGTGAACAGCGCGGAAACAGCGCGGCTTTCGGTAAGTCAGCTGTTTAGATAAACTTGTTAAAGACTAGTTTAAGACTAGTAATGAGTTAACCAGGATTAGTTCAGTCACCAAGCTGCGCACGAGCTCAGTGTGTGTTAGCTTAGCATCACAGGCATAGCGCGAGACCAACCAGCACTAACGGTTTAATAACAATAACTCCTTAAAGACCGGAAACTTATTTAATGAAAATATGACTTTAATGTGCAACAGTCGGTTTGTTTTATTCATTAATAAGTAACAGGCAGTTCGGCAGTGTCTCAGCAGCCCGCTGACCGCCGGTGAGGAGTGTCTGTGATTGGTTTGCTCTCTTGTCAGTCATTTTATAGACACGCCCATAACGCCTCGTCACGCCTTGTTTATTTTGCTGGAAACAATAACGTACAAATAACACAATCCAAACAACATGGACAACATGGCCAGGGATCAAAAAAGGAAGAATAGATAAAAAAAAAAAATAATAATAATATACCAGTAGTAAAATAAAAATAAAAAAACTCTAAAGGAGCTCCAGAAGTAGGAAATAAAAATGTATCCCATATGACTCAAAGAAATGTAAAATTCTAACAGTTTTGGAGTTCATATTGTCTCACTCTCATCAATCCTTATCGCTACCCCACTGTGTGCCTGGGGGGTGGAGCTTTGTGTGCCTGTGGGGTGGAGCCTTGTGTGCCTGGGGGTGGAGTCAGTGAGGACAGTCATTGATTAACTCTGACCTAATGCACTGAGATGTCCAGCCCGGAGTGCTGGCATGTGATCATGTGATTGGATGCGCCGGCGTCACTTTATAGACGCTTTTACGTCCCAGTGTAATCCCAGGGGGCGGGGCTTCATGATCAGGAGTCATTCACGTGTCGAACACAGGGACTGATTGAGACCTTAAACCAGACCCCACTCACCTGGAACACTGACTCCATGTCCCTCAGGAGAACCTGTGACCTATAATCATATGCTCTGACGTCACAGGTTCTCCTGAGGGACATAGAGTCAAGGGGTTAATTGCTACATTCGTTTTTAAACTGGACGTCATCTTAATCTGGAACAAACAGCAGGAGTCATAAGTCTTAATTAATGGGGAAAAAATGCTTGTTAAAATATATGGGGGGAAAATTCACAAATATTAAAATCATAATTGATTAAAAATGTTACTCTCTATCATCTTGAGTGATTTGTAAGTTTCGTGAACATTAAACCATAATGATTTTAAAATCCCAGAAGCAATAAATTACTGTTGAAAATTATTATCCTTTATTTTTGTGTGTCCCAAAAATGTTTTCATGAACATAATCCAACTGTTTGTGTTCAGAGCGAGTGATTATTCTGCATCTGAGCTGTTTGTTTGTTTTTGTACAGAAGAAGAATGAAATGTCTAAAAACAGAGGAGTATGTCCAGCGGATCTCGTGTGTAAAGGACACTGGTGTTTTATACAATGAGCTGAAGGTGAGAAATGGTTTAAAGTTTTTTTTTTAAATAAGAATAAAGTGTGTGGTATTAAACCTGTAGCGGGGTGTGGTGAAACCTGCTGCCTTTACAGAAACACGTGAAGGACGGCCTCGGACCGTTCGGCCGGACGGCGTGCGATCGGATCATTCGGGCCTGCAACCAGCGTCTGGGCGGAGGAGCTCTGGAGGCGGAGCTTCAGGAGCGTCTGGTGGATCTGGTGGAGCTAGCCACGCGGGGGTACGGAACTGTCACAGAACCTGGAGCACAGGGTTCCTCACTTTATCTGGAGAAGATCATCTTCCATATCCTGCAGAAGCTGGTCACACATGGAGCTCATACCGCGGCGGGTCGACTCGGGGACTTCATGTACCTCAGACTGCAGGAGGCGTCCTCACAGGTACGGGCTCCAGACACACCTCCAGGAGAGGGGAGGGTCTTATATGATGCAAGTACAGAGTTATACATGGCCTTACAGGGGGCGTGTCTACACCTTTCTACATTAGTTTATAAGTCCAACAAACATCGTCTACGTACTTACACCAACACAACTCTCTATACACAATATAGTACAGTGAGTCCCCGACTTACGAACGTTCTACCGGAGCACAATGTGTTTGTAAGTACCCACTGGTACGCAGTCATGTTGGAACAGGAAGAGGCCGTCCCCAAACTGTCTTGTGTGCTGAAGAATTAAGAGTTTCACTGGAACTAAGGGGCCGAGCTGCTTACATTGTGTGTGTGTGTGTGTGTGTGTGTGTGTGTGTGTGTGTGTGTGTGTGTGTGTTTGTTTTGTTTGTTTGTTTGTTTGTTTGTTTGTGCCCCCTGTGGTCCATGTACACATTTAAAAATAATGTAGATCTGTGATTTAAAGACCAAACCTTAAAGTGAAAAAAGAAAAGTTAGCAAGTGTTTATCTGTAGATCCTTTGACGGTAGAATGTAGAATCTTAACTTTTTATAATTTTTGTTTAAAGTTTTAAATTGAATCTGATGTGTATTTTTGTTGTTTGTTTTTGATGACAGGTTGAAGACTTCAGCGTGCTGGTGCGGAACTGTTTCGCCGTCCTCTGGAACGGCTGGAGCGGCGCTCAGGCCTCCGGACTGTCGTCTAGACAGCGGCTGGGCGGACAGCTGCGGGCCGTGTGTTTCCGTCTGCTGGAGGAGACGTCCTCCGGCACGTCCAAAGTCCCCGTGTTTGTGGAGGAGGTGCTGAGCGAGTACGAGCGTGCACAGGGGACCCTGACCCGGGACGAAGCGGCGCTTTTGGTCTCGGAGTTCCGGACGCGTTTCCTGGACCGGGCCCTGACTCCGCCCACGCTGGCCGTGGCGTGTGAGGCGATAGTGAAGGCGTGTAAGCTGCTGTGTAAGAACGGGCTGTGGGAGGAAGCGGCGCGGTTGGTGGACGGAGCGCTGGAGTGCGTGCGGGAGCATGGTGAGGGATTGCGCTCTGCGGCAGGACTGACGCTGCGGGCGGTGCGGCTGCATCGAGACCTCGGCGGCGGAGCGGAGTGCAGCAGGACGTTCACAGACTGCGCTCGCGTCCTCCGGGGCCTGCCTGCTGCTCTCGGTGCGGCGGAAAGCCACACCCTGATGGAAGCGTCCCAGCTGGTTGTCTGGGCGACAGAGGCGGGGCAGACGAAAGGCATGGGCGGAGCTACACTCATGGCCAGCTTTTCGTTCTGGGAGGAATATCAGGAGTTTTTGATGAGACAGCAGGAGGTGAGGGCGTCCCCCCCCCCCCCCCCATCCCCCCGTGTGTCCTCTGCTCCTCCTCGTGTCTTCATGCCGTGTCCTGTGTGTGTGTTTCAGAGCTCGCCCTCGCCACAGCTGCAGTATTCTCTGTGCTTCAGTCTGTACCAGGGCTTCACCAACACCTACGACAGTTTACACACTTCACAGGTATCGCACACACACACACACAGGTACGATTTAAGCCCATTTGCTTGTATAGCTATTGCGTAGCGTGCTACACCACACCGTGATGTACATCTGTCAGGACTTCTATTATATATTCTGTGGTACCGTTAGATGGTACCGTTACACACAGGTTTAGTACCAGGAGTTCCCACTGGATATGACTAAATATGTAGATTTTAAATCACCTTAAAATCAATGAAGTTACTTTTGTGCAGCAGTTTATGTATCGGTGACGTATAATTAAATTAGGGCTGCAACAACTAATCGATAATGAAATTCGTTGTCAACGAATGCCGTTATCGATTAGTTGGGCTGCTCACGTTACTGAGGAGCGCGACCA
>JAQMYG010000036.1:509494-516994 GCA_030014215.1 Clariallabes teugelsi | reverse complement strand
GACTAGAAGACTGCTACACTGACAAATAAGCAGCACTATCCAACATGGCGGCACAGATGGTCAAGTTTATTTGAAAGCCACCACATTGGATAGTGCTAATTTCACTGCAAGTGAAGTCATGGCTAATGCATGAACATGAAAACCTAAAGTACTGCAGGGTCAGGCTACAAACTGCCAGCTTTGTAACAACAGAGAATGCTGTGAAAAGGAGACCAGTAGATGGCTGTCGCTAGTTAGATTGTATGATACACACTTTTTATTTTCATGTTTCAGATTCCCAGACAAGAACCACATGCCGACTGGGTGAGAAAATTCTGATGCTGGAAAAACAAGCAGCCCTTTATTTATTGCTTAAACTGTCTTCAGTCATGTTCCTGACTTTGTAGTTCACATTTACATTTACATTTAGTCATTTGGCAGACGCCCTTATCCAGAGCGACTTACATTTTTATTTTTTTATTTCATTATACATCTGAGCAGTTGAGGGGTAAGGGCCTTGCTCAAGGGCCCAACAGGGACAACTTGGTGGTCGTGGGATTTGAACCTGGGACCTTCTGAACCGTAGTCCAAAGCCTTAACCACTGAGCTACCCCTTTCTACCTTTCTAGTTCATTTGTAGTTCAGCTCAGAACCAAAAGCACAGCTACACCGTTACTGATGGAGATCAGCTGTATGATACAGAGCTTAACTGTGCTAAACACATGCCGCATTTAGGTCCCTCCTTTCTGCTCTAGGATCTAACCAATCATAGAGGAGACAGACTTCTCGTAACCAATCAGAATGAAGAAGGCGGTATTTACTGGGAAAAGATTTTTTTTTTTTTTGCATCTGAGTGTCATCACCTGTTGATGCTAGAACATGACCAGTGCTGTCGCTTGTACTTTCACTTGCATTGCAGCTTTAGCGCTATTCAGTATGGCATCGGGATCGGACAGAAGTGCATCGGGTCTGTCTGAACTGCTCTGATATCTCTAAAGTATCTATGGCTGGTCCATTGAACAGGTTTATTAACCTCTAGCAGAACAGGTTGTGATTTTCTTTTGTCTTCTGGAGAAGTGAAGTGACACGGCTGGCGTTCATCTGCTGCTATAATGTTAAAAGCCCTATTCGGACGGGACTAGTTTTCCAAACGACGTTTGAGTTAGAATTTTTTTCAGACGACGTCTGTCATTTCATGTCTGCATTCGGACGGGACTAACATCTCCGTGTTTATTACGGAGGTAGGAGTGTCTGTGTTTTACATGTGGGCGTTGCACAAGACCACATGTCCAGGATGCGTGGGTTGCGTTGGTGCGCAAACTTGAATACCGGCGTGCTAGAGATAGTACGGTAGATCACGTTGACCAAAACACAAAAGAAAACGCGTTTTGGAAAAAATATTTTCGGCAATCACAGACATTCGCATTGGGACGGGATTAGATTTCTCAGAGGACCCGAGTTTGCTGAACAACAGGAGGTCATTTGCTCTGGAATTTTTACAGAGGTCGTGTGAGAGAAAGACAGACACGGCAGATTCGGACTGGATTAAAATCACAAAGTACGTCTGTGAAACAGAAATTTCTCTAACGATCCCCTGTAAAACTAGTCCCGTCCGAATCGGGCTAAAGATATTATAACCTTTTTTTTTTTTTTTCCTATAAATTATTAATTAACAATCAAAGTAAATGAGAGTGTGGATGCAGTGAGGATGATGTGGGGAAATATTTGGGGAAGTGCAGCAATATTATTATTATTATTATTATTATTATTATAACATTTTATAATTCACAATCTGGCAACTCTAAGCGGATTTACTTTTTTCCCTGTTATATTTATACTCTAATGTTGCATTATGGAAGACGACTACAGCAACACACACACAGCACCAAATCAGGAGTCAAAGCTGTAACGCAGTAATGTTTCAGAAGGTCTTTCGCTGAACAGGACACAAGCTTCAGCTCATCATGTGATCGTAGCTCACACTAAACATGCATTATTTAAGATTCACTTCACGACCTGATAACATTCTCCTTTTGTGTTTCTGTTCATAATAATAATAATAATACCTGGGCCTGATGGTTTTGTGCCTCTTTCTTGCTGTGTATGAATATGAACCTGGACTTCTGATTATTATGCAACCTTTTGCTCCCCTGCTCACTCTCTCCTCTTTCACTTTGTACATTACTTTCTTTCTTGTTTTATATTTAAATGAAAAATAAATAAATAAAAGCCATTTATTTTGCAGGATTGATGTGTTACAGAGTGGTTAAGTCAGACTTGATGTGCTTGATCTCTGAACAAACACAGTGACCCAATATAGAAAATAGCAGTGAACTTAAAACTGAACCCTGTGGAACACTAAACTCCATTTTAGTACACACAGAATAGTCAACAATTACATTTAAAAACTGATAATGATCGGTCAAATAGAATCTGAGCCAGGAGAGGGCCGTTCCCTTAGTTTCTACAAAATTCTATTCTGTAAAGGAGAATTCTATGATCAATGATGTCAAGTATTGCAAGTCCCAAGGTCAAGTAACACAAGCAAAGAGACGCAACCCTGATCAAAGGCCTGTAGTTGGACAGCTGACGGGGGTCAACGTCAGGTTTCTTAATTAGTGTTTTAATAACTGCAAGTTCAATAGATTTACGAAGATAACCAGTGCTGAGTGACCAGGTATGGTTCACCCTGGACACGGTGCCAATCCATCACAGGGCACACACACACACACACACACACACACACACATATTCACACACTATGGGCAATTTGGGAATAACAAATAACTTAATCTACATGTCTTTGGACTGTGGGAGGAAACCGGAGTACCCAGAAGGAGGCGGAAATCTAATCCGGACCCTGGAGGTGGAAGGCAACAAGTGCTTACCAGTAAGCTGCCTTCTGGTATTATCTGTTTGAGAAAACTTGTAGGTACAGGAACTAGTACACAAATTAATGATTTTGCAGAAGAGATGAGTGAAATGAGTTCAGTCTCTTGAAGGCGAGTGAAATATTCTAGGTGCTGATCTGATATGGATAGCTTATCATCTGCATCACTGTTTATTAAATTGTCTGGTTTTAAGGCCTGAATTTCTTTTTTTTATTTTGTTACTGAAAAAAAGTCAAGTCCTCACTACTGCGTGGTATTGATGTGTCCGAGTTTCAATAATTTAATATTAAAGCAAATATCAAGTAAAAGAAAAATTATCAGAAAAAATTCTGAAAATTAATCACAATATTTTAACATCAACAAAAATGTCAAAAAAGAAGTAGTGTGCTACACCCAGGTTAGCGTACTGTGACATAATTTATCATAATATTAGTGCTATACATATGGTCTTATCACTTAGACCTCATGTGTATCAGACACCATGTTGCTTGAGCCTATAGTAGTACATAGGCACACACACTTTCACTTGATCAGGACTGGAGAAGTTCAGTTCTTCTGCAGGAACGTTACAGAAACACCTAACAGCACAAGAGAATGTCGTCACGTCACACAGAGTGTCTACAACTCTAACCCTCAGAGAGATTCTGCACCCTGAACATCAGGAAGGACTTTCAGAGACGCTACGGCTTTTAACTGACTGGTAAGTTGGTGAAAAAAGGGGCGGGGCTAAACAAAAAAATAACTGTAACAAGGATCTTGTCTCTCAGTAGTCACGGTATGATATTTTTTTGTAATTAATTATCATTTAATATCTCTGATTAGCGCTATGTCACTTTCTTAATATACATAAAGGAGATACTTTATTTCAGCTTTTGTACGAGCTCTGTGTATTTCTTTTGGAAAGAAGTATTAATGAGAGCCAGCTGTACAGTTTACATTTACATGAGAACAAACTTTATTGTGCAGATTGGTGTCACGTGCCAGTATTCACAATTCATAACCGCATATGCAGCTCGCATGTAGTTAAATCACTTTTTCCATTTTAACCTTTTTAACATTTGGAGCCTACTTCAAATAAATTATATTTTTCAACTGAAGAAACTGAAGAATATTCAATTCAAATTATGAGGGGCGTTCAGGTCAAAGCAGGACCTTTTTTTTTTTTACAGAATAACAGAAGATAGTTCTGAGAGTAAACACTCCCTATATTTCTCTATATAATCCCCTGCTACACTAACGCACTAATCCCAGTGTTTCACTAGTGCTTGGATACCATCAAGGTAGAAAGTTTTCTCTGTACACCGGGGCCGTGATCGGACTGCCTCCTTCACTTCTGAAATACTGGCCTCCCAGGAACTCCTTTAATATCCCAAACATGTGGAAATGTCTTGGAGCGAGGTCAGGACTGTACGGGGGTGTGGCAATAACTCCCAGCCGAGTTCCTGTAATGTGCAAGTGGTGTTGTTGAATGAGTGTGTGTACAGTTCACACAGACAGATGTGTCTCGTCCTCTAGTCGGGGACATAGATTTTCAAGAATCGGATGCTAAACATTCATGGGAATGACTGCAGTGAGCTCCAAGCCACTTCAGCTGTGACCTTACAGACCTACGGCCTTCTTTAAAACGTTTTAAATATTGTACTGCGGCTAAGAGTCTCATAATTAGCTTTAAGTCTTCTGAAATTTTCAATCGACCATCATAAATTTCGTCACATGTTGACTTGAACGCCATCATATTTATTCATATGAATTCTCACCTGAACTGAAAGAACTGAAATTTCTGCCTCTGAACCTGCCTTTCTCTGCGGGAACCATCACCTCACCGTGGTGCAGAGGTTTGCATGCCCTTATGAACCTGGGAGCTATTGTTGTCTCGAGCCATGTGCTCCTTTTAGGGCCTCCCAAGGCAAATTAGTCTGGAGCCAGGCCCGGAGAGAGGCACAGCCTTAAGTGCAACGTGAACACTTATCCTCCCCCATCCCGTGGACCCACCACCTGCGAGAGGAACCGATGGGGTTCGGTGAGCTGCTATTTGGGTGGAAGTGAAGGATGAGGGCCTCGACAAACCAAACCCTAGCAGCAGAAGTTGGATCTGGGGACATGGAACGTCACTTTTCTGTGGGGGAAGGAGCCAGAGCTTGTGCGGGAGGAGTAGCATTATCAGTTAGATCTGGTGGAGCTTACCTCGACGCACAGCCTTGGCTCTGGATCCACACTCATGGATAGGGTTTGGACTTTGTTCTTCTCCAGAGTTGCCCAGGGTGTGAGGCACCAGACGGGTGTGGGGATACTCACGAGTACCCGGCTGAATGCCACGACATTGGAGTTCACTCCAGTTGACGAGAAGGTCGCTTCTCTGCGCATGAGGGGGAAAACTCTCACTGATGTCTGTGCTTATGCACTGAACAGCAGCTCAGAGTATTCTGCCTTCTTGGAGACTCTGAATGGAGTACTGCATCAGGCTTCAGTGGGGGATTCCATAGGCCTGCTGGGGGACTTCAATGCACATGTGGGCAATGATGGAGATACTTGGAGGGGCATAATTGGGTTTGGGATTGGGATTTTGTGATCGTATCATCTGACCTGAGGCCGTATGTCTTGGACACTCAGGTAAAGACTTCTGACAAAACTGCCTTTTATAGGGAAAAGCTAGAAGCCTCTGCACATGATCCTGGCAAACCCCACAGTATCTTCTCCTCACTACTCAACCCACCGGTTCCTCCTGCACCATCCTCTCTGACTGGTAATGACTTTGCCACATTCTATGATGGGAAAATTGCAGCAACCACCATCTATTCATTAGACCCAATCCCTTCCACAATGCTCCAGGCCATCTCACGAGACCACCTTCCCTTCACCACAACCATTATCAACCATTCCATAGCATCTGGTCATGTTCCTGCTGCTTTTAAGTAGGCAAGGTTTATTACAATCCTCAAATAACCCTGCCTCGATCCAGCAGAAGTTAGCAACTATCGCCCAGTAACGCTTCTCTATTTTATTTCCAAAATTCTTGAACGGACTGTTTATAACCAAAGGTCTCTTTATCTCTCACAGAACAACCTTAATGATCCCAACCAATCTGGATTCATTCAAGGTGGCACATTCCACAGAGACCGCCCTTCTGTCAGTCACTGAGACGCTCCATGCTGCTAGATCAACTAAACTATCATCTGTCCTTATCTTCCTGGACCTGTCAGCTGCATTTGACACAGTGAACCAGAAGTTTTTATTATCTATTCTTACAAGCCTTTCAATCTGTGGAACAGCGTGGCAATGGTTTGCTTCTTACCTAGAAGATAGGTTGTATGAGGTGACATGGAGGGGATCTACATCTGCCCCATGAAGACTCTCTACTGGTGTCCCACAGGGGTCAGTACATGGTCCTCTTCTGTTCTCCTTCTATACCTGGTCTTTTGGTAAGGTCCTATCATCGCATGAATTTTCATACCATTCTTATGTAGATGACACACAACTCATTCTTTCCCTTCCTCCCTCAGACACTCGGGTTTCCACCCGGATCTCGGCATGTCTGGCAGACATCTCATCCTGGATTGCAGCTCATCAGCTGAAGCTCAATCTGAGTAAAACCAAACTGCTGTTCATCTCTGGTCATTTATCCCCAGGTCCAGACCTTGTGATATCCCTGGACAAGAATCAGATCACTCCTTCAGCCACTCCCCGCAATCTTGGGGTAACTGTGGACAACCATCTGTCATTTTCCCCACACATCGCTAACCTTACTCGCTCTTGTCGATTTCTTCATTACAACATCAGAAGAATCCGCCCATTTCTTTCTTTACAGGCTACTCAGGTGCTTGTTCAGTCCCTTGTTATTCCTGTAGCACCGACTTGCCTCTCTCCTCTAATCACACCACACACTGCACCACGTTCCCTCATATCCTCCAGCACTGCTCGCCTCGTTCCACCATCTTTCAGGGATCAAGAAAGACATTCATCCAGGCTCTTTTCTGTTCTGGCACCTAGGTGGTGGAACGAACTTCCTCTCGATGTCCGTACAATCTTTGACGATCTTTACCTCTTTCTTCATTACTTGGACTAATCAACTGATCACCATCTGGTGCTGAGCTGGGTCAGGTGGCAGGGGAGGCCACTGGACAGACCTGGTAAGCCCAAACAAGTCTTCTTTGTCTTTCGACTGTTCATTTTCAGGGGTCGCCACAGCGAATCATCTGCCTCCATCTAACTCTCCACCTAACGCATCCTCTTCTCTCACACCAACTAACTTCATGTCCTCTCTCACTGAATCCATAAATCTTCCTCTAGACCTCCTGCCTGGCAGTTCCAACCTCAGCATCCTTCTACCAATTGTTGTTAAACAAACTAGTCAGAAACTCTACTGCCACCTCTCCTAAGAAACTCCATACCTCCACAAGTATGTCATCAGGACCAACAGCCTTTCCACACTTCATCCTCTTCAACGCCCTTCTCACCTCACTTTTACTAATATTTGCTACTTCCTGTTACACAACAATCACCTCTTCTACTCTTTGTTCTCTTTCGTTTACCTCATTCATCAACTCTTTAAAGTTAAGACAGGAGGCAGAGCTGGAGGTAGCAGAGCTGAAGATGTTGAGGTTCTCTTTGGGAGTGACAAGGATGGATAGGA
>JAQMYG010000036.1:461138-477935 GCA_030014215.1 Clariallabes teugelsi | reverse complement strand
GTAGATGATGGAGGTATAGAGGATGGAGGTGTAGATGATGGAGGTGTAGATGATGGAGGTAAAGAGGATGGAGGTGTTGATGATTGAGGTAAAGAGGATGGAGGTGTAGATGATGGAGGTGTAGATGATGGAGGTATAGAGGATGGAGGTGTAGATGATGGAGGTGTAGATGATGGAGGTAAAGAGGATGGAGGTGTAGATGATTGAGGTAAAGAGGATGGAGGTAAAGAGGATGGAGGTAAAGAGGATGGAGGTGTAGATGATTGAGGTAAAGAGGATGGAGGTAAAGAGGATGGAGGTAAAAAGGATGGACATGTAGATGATTGAGGTAAAGAGGATGGAGGTAAAGAGGATGGAAGGATACATGATTGCTGTAAATAGAACTAACAGCCATAGTAATTCTAAATGCGACAGACTTATAGGTATAGACCATATACCTATAGACCATATACGTGTGTGTGTTTGTGTGTGTGTGCGTGCGTGTGTGTGTTATGCAGTGTGTAAGAAGTGTGTATGGTGTTATTCGCTTTTTGAATCACCTTGAGTGGCGGCTCCTTTAAACAAATCTGTGTGTGTGTGCCAGTACTGTATCCTAAGGAAGGAGATTTAGAGGTTGGCTTTGCTCCCTGTAACCCGAACCTGCCGCTGTACAGTCTGCACTTCCGGAAGCTTTCATCCTCAAGCATCAGGAATGTTAGAAAGGCCTTCAGTCTGTCACGTGATCATCACCTGCTCCCCCTGGACCAGTTTAAAGCCCAGAACCGCTAATCAGCTCGCTTTTGTTAGAGTTTTGTGATATTCTGACTATAATTTTGGAGGATGGAGGCCTCCTGGTCCTCCTGGTCCTCTGGGTGTTACATGCTGAATCTGTCCCGCTGCACAGCGCGCCACGGCTGGGCGATACAATCATCCAGAACATTGTGTTACGATATTCACAACACGATACTCAATATGTACACTCGATTAACAAACTGCTGTAACTTGTATTTAATTCATTAGATCATAATTAATTTAATTCAATTCAATCTTATTTGTATAGCGCTTTTAAAAATTGTTATTGTCAATTTACAGAATCAAAAGAAAATTTTGGAAACGTATGAAATGTCAGAATATGTATGAATCACAACGATCAGATTGTACATTTTAACAATGCAGTCTTCTTAGCATTCACCTCTAAGAGTCACAATAAATCTAGAATAACTTTAATGGATAAATGTTTAAATAATGACTAAAATAGTTAAAATTATTTTGAAAACATGACAAATCTCCCTCCAAAAATAAGTTAAGAAACTGTAACACTTTTTAATAGGCAAAATAGTTGCTGAACATGTCTGAAAGGTGTGCTTAGTCACATGACTTATAATATTTAGGTACTGACCTGGTCACATGACCATGGCTGATTATAATATTTAGGTACTGAGTCACGTGACCATGGCTGATTATAATATTTAAATACTCACTCAAACTGTAAGAGATTCTGTGTAACGCAGCACCGCAGACTTTTAATCAGAGGTGAGTTACACAGGACAATTTTACACACTTTGCATACACACACTCACTCGCTTATATAGCGCTTATCCTGTACAGGGGCACGGGAGGCCCCGCGCCTGGAGTTAGCTTCATCTGCATGTCTTTGGACTGTGGGAGGAAACCGGAGGACCCGGAATAAACCCACTAAGCATGCAAAATCTTACAGGGTCAGAAACATTCAGTGATATGAGGGAATGTATGGTGATGTTGTATGGTGTTATCACACAGCGCTACCGAGCGCATCCCTGGAGTGTCAGGGTGTGAGGAATACCTGAGCTCTGAGTGCACAAGTAGGCCATGAAGAGTGTAGAAGCAGCTCAGGGATGATGATGATGATGATGATGATGATGGCACTCATTAATAAAATATTAATATAAAAACCTTGATTTTTCTCTCATAAATAAAATAATCAAACTACTTATGTGACAACAAGTCAGTTCCATTCTAACCTTTTTTTTTTTTAAACATACTTTTTTACATTTTATAAATTCACTGATTTTCAATTTGAACCAAAAACCTTTTTCAGTTTATGATGGTCCCATCTGATCTGTGGTTGAAGTGATAAACCAGATTTTAATCAGAACTTAACATCATCCAGCCAGTCAGGACAAAGAGGTGTCTCTATTGGCATATCAATTCATTAAGCTCCGCCCCTTGTGCTAGCGTTCATACAGTGGAGGTTATGGAGGGCGTGGTTTTCTAGGGAGCTAACCGTAAATGTTTAACATCACTGACTCCTGCTTTAAAATATCTGAATTCAGAAAATCTGAATTGAGTGTGTATTCATGTGTGTGTTTTATGCAGTAAGCATCCGTAACAGGTGTGTGTTACTGCACCTTCCTGCGTTAAACGGCAGCTAAATAAGTCGTTCGAGTCTTGGTCGTGACTGTCGTGTTTCTCTCGCTGTCTGTAAACAAGAGTTTGAATCTTTGGCATGAAGCTAAATTTGTTTGATTCTTGATTCACAAATGTTTTTAAAATGTATTCGACTCTGAAGCTCAGGATAAACCAATAGACCAACAGCAAATTGATTCAATTTAACATTATGTTTTATTCATTCAAACTAATGAACACTGATGTTTTTTTGGTTAATATTTGAATGGACAAGTGAATTGATTTCTTTAATACAAGTTTTTATAAATGTTTATGATGAGGATGAACTAATTTGATTCAGGATTAAATTTTTTACACTGAATTGATGATTCACTAAATTAAAACCATAGTTGTGAATCTTTATCCTGACACAGAATCGATTTAGATTTTTTTTAAAGAATCATTGGCGGTTCTTCAAACAAAGATTCAATTCAACAACAACTAAACCATTGTTTTGAATGATTGAAACATTATAATGCCTTAAAATATCCCAAATTTATTTTTGCATACTATTTTTCACCATTTATTTCAGAAAATTGCCTGCTTATGTTTGGGGACGAGGAGGACGGTGTCTCACGCCGTCGTCCTGCCTGGCTGTGTGTCTGCTCAGAGCTTTATTTTATTAATACATCGTGATTAGGATTGTCAGGAATTATAAACCGACAATCATTAGTCAGTCCTAATGTAGGAGTCGTCCTACATTAGGACGACTCCAGGAAAGCTGAGCTGTGTGAGTGAGTGAGTAAGTGAGTGTGTGTGAGTGTGTGAGTGTGTGTGCTGTTTCCTGCAGTAAACTCTGAGAGTAGACGCTAAGCAGTGTGTGAAGCTGCTGTATGTGTAATTGAAGTATTGGCTGTGGCTCAGTCGGGGAATGCGTCGTATAGCTGCACTTCAGCTCATCTGCAGGGCGTCACCACCGCCGACAGGACGAATGACCACCGGATCGTTTCACACACACCGCCGTTAGCCGTGCGTCCGATCTTCTGAGAACATTCGAGCCAAAAAAATCGTCGGGGTTCACTCCGGGGAGATCGGATCACTCGACTTTCTGAAACGCACCACACGCACGGAGGTTTGCTCTGATGTTTATCTGAAATCACTGTGGAGAAAGTTTCCCTCGTTAATCTGAGAGACGTTTGTGTAATTAAAGCTGCTCAGCTTCCTAAACGAGGCAGGGCATGGGAATGGAAATCCACTGGTGGAGAATCGTAGATGTTTTTATGCCTGGAGAATTCTCTCGCGTTGTTGTTGTTGTCTCTCGAGTGTCGTGATTCCTGCTGTTGTTGCTTGTGGGCGTGGCCTGTTTGATGTTCGACATGGTTGTCCCTGTGTGTCTCATTTTTGTTTTCTGTAGCGCTCCTGTGTTCTAGACTTCAGTTCCCAGAATGCTCTGCACCTCACGTCACAGTCACATGATCGTCACTGTCTTCACCTGCACCTCTCATTAGTCTCATTAGTGTCTATTTATGGTCCATGTTTCCGTTTTTTCTCTGTTTAATCTTTTGTTCTTCTGTGGTGTTTTGTTTCTTGTCTCGAATACTGTGTATTGCTTTAGCATTAGCATTTAGCATTTAGCCTGTAGCCGTGCCCCAGCATTAGCTGTCGAGATGATTAGATTCTCTGTTTGTGCTTCATCATGAGAAAGCTCGACGACGTTGGAGATGAGTCTCGTCTCTCGGCCGTCTGTGCAGCTCTTTGTCTCCTTCCTGCTGCTGTTAGAGTTATTGTTTGTAATGATGCCTATGATGTTTGGATATCGTTGGTTCAGGATTGGTCTGAGGAATCATTCGAGTTGCGTGTTGGATTTGTCGCTTCTTCAACATTCTGGCTTCATGTCGTAGAAAATGAGCTGCTGCGTCTTTGCTCCTGTGTGTGAGCGAGGTTTAAAGCCATCGCTCTGTATGATGTTTTAAAATGACCTCTTACTCACTTTCTATCTTGCTTTATGGTTTTACTGCAGACTTTTCTCAAGTTCTTGGTTTTAATGCTAGCTTCAGTCATGCTAATCCAAACACGATTTGCGTAGTGATGAGAGCTTAGCGCAGCGGTAGCTCAGTGGGTTAAAGCTCTGGGTTACAGACCTGAAGGTCAGGTTCGAACCC
Source organism: Clariallabes teugelsi (assembly GCA_030014215.1). Lineage (NCBI taxonomy): Eukaryota > Metazoa > Chordata > Actinopteri > Siluriformes > Clariidae > Clariallabes > Clariallabes teugelsi. Next base: position 473,430 of record JAQMYG010000036.1, on the reverse strand, counting down.
AAGCTCCACCAAGCTGCTACTGTAGCCTGTAACCCTGCCGTAGTACAGCTGATCGTGTGGTCTGAAAAGAGAAATCATTTCAGTTTCTGTTTACACTGGACCTGGAGTTGATACGGCACAATATCAGCAAAAGTGATAATGTGGAAAACAAACAAACACCCAAACCTGAATAAACAACCAAATCCTAGCATGTGAGAATATCTTGAATATAGTCTACACTTTCTTAAATTAAGTTTACAACAAACCAATTTTTTATGTTAAGATCATTTCTAATCAAACGTTACTAAAATTTTAAGCAAAAAAAAAAATCTTGTTCTATTGAAAGATAATGTTGCTAATTTTAGCAATTGATATTTTGAAAGAAGCGAAAATCTCTGCCAACAGAACAAGAAAGTTTTTACTTACGATTTTAGTAACATTTGATTACTAGCGTTCGTTAGCCTAACCTAAAATAAATCCTAAACAGAAGCACTTTTTAAAATCTTGGATCATGCATTTTCAGTTTATTTTAATGATTTAATGAGTCAGCTTAACATGATTCTCTAAACCACTTAAATTTTACAATGTAACGCTAGTATACATCACAAACTAGATGCTAGCTAGCTAGTTGAGTAAGTTAGCTTGTTAATGTTAAGACAAATGCTGCTTGTAATTAGAGCTGATGAGCAGAAATATAAATGTTGGGAAAGTTCCTTTGACCGCAGTCAGTTGATTTTATGTCACTATTGCATCTGTAAATGAGTTTGTGCTAGTATTTAGTTTAGCTCGGTTAGTAAATACACAATAACTGGTTAAATCTAGAATCGTTTTGAGGAAGTAAAGACATCATAAACTCACTGATGTTAGCTGCTAACAAAACGCAGCTGACGTGTCCATTTTTACCTCCTATTTGTAGCGTAAAGCTCAACAATGATGCATTTCTAAGTTAAGTTAAAAACAGCATGACATTCAGTAGTCTTTACTAAACTATATCACAAGTGTGTGCACAAGTATGTACAGCCTTCACTGTAGAGTGGAGTGTGTTATAACAACAAACACGAGGGGGAGGTGGATCTGGAGAGGGACATATGGGTGTGATGGTCAGGGGTGCACATACTTTTGCCCTAGAGTGTACCAAAGAGACACAAATTGTTACCTGTAGAAACACTTTCTGAAGTGACCATGACATCTTCGGCTTCAGCCTTCAGGCACTACTGCAGATTTTACCGTCTGATTCCATCATAGCATCACAACTACTGTGTCCAGTTTCAGAAGGTGTTGATTAATTCTCTCTAACAGCAGCTCTGACAGTAGCGCAGGTTAAACACAGTACAGTAATGCACTCGCTCTGATACCTTATCGTTTCCATAGACGCTGTTCACAGGGAAAGTGTGTAATCATTTAGATTTTGTGAGAAGACACACGTGTTACATTAGTGAAAGGACCCTTCAGTGTGAGTGCCGTAACCGTATTCTTCAGGACAGAGGAGCTTCTTAGTGGTTTCTAAGTCACATGACTCACTGCGGCTTTTGGCTTCCAGAGAGAGAGAATTAAGAGAGACTGGTGAGGGGGCGAGTGTTTATAGCTGCTGTAACGTCAGTGACACCTCAGACCTGTGGGAAAGTGTTCTGTATTTAATAGTAGAACTGTAGCGTGCGTGCGCGTTTGTGTGTAAAACGCTTCCGTTTTGTCTTCTGTCCCTCAGAACCCGCCGTCGTGGATGGATTCTAACTAAAGAGGGCTCTGCTGCAGGATGACAATATGGCCGCGCCAATGCTCGCACCCCCAGGCCCTGACAGCTTCAAGAAGTTTACCCCGGAGTCTTTGGCCAACATCGAGAAGCGCATCGCCGAGGAGAAGAAGAAGAAACCCGTCAAACCCCGATCCGACAGCAGTCATCGAGATGACGATGACGACAAGGGGCCGAAGCCCAACAGTGACCTGGAGGCGGGGAAGAGCCTGCCCTTCATCTACGGGGACGTCCCTTCGGGCATGGTGGCTGTGCCTCTGGAGGACCTGGACCCCTTCTATTTGAACAAGAAAGTGAGTTACATGGCAGGGGTTCCTCTGTCACTCTGTCACAGGATGAGGAGTTTGATGAGATGAGTTTAACAGTCATGTATTTGCATACTTATACACTGGATGGATAAAAAGTTGAGCTTTTGTGAGATTCCTGGCTCAGAATTTGTGTTGATTTTCACAGTAACATTTCTGTCTGGCGTAAAAGAGAAAAACTAATTCACAAGATGCGTACCGTCTACACTGTAGCCGTGGCAACTCTCTTGGTCTAGCTTGTATCAGCTAACTAACTAGTTTTCTGTTTAGATTAGATTAATAATCCTCAGTAATGCTGATGAAGGGATGAGGACGGGGTTTGTTTGTCTTTGCTGTAGACTCGGATAATTCTCGTTGCTCGTGTGACTCGACTGCATGCGGCTCCAGACTGGTATACGTCCTGAAAACACATTTATTCTTAGTGAAGGTTTCACAGAAACCTCTTCATACCTGCTCACACTAATAACATTAGCAAGTGAAGCTATCTTAAATAAAAAGAAAACTCTGCAACATGTATATTAAGAAATATAAAAGCATGAATCGTGTTTTCAGACACATCACCGTACTTAAAACTCTGTTGCTTCTTTCTAAAATAATCAACATTTGCATTGACTTGAACTAATAAGCTGCCAGTAGAATAAACAAATTTTAAGCTTGAAATAAGTCAAATATAAAGACTTAACGTTATATTAGTGTAAAAAGTTGAATAATTTCCGTAATGAATTTTGGTGTTTGCTGAGATGTAATTACTTTCAGTACAAAAACCAGAACTGTACTTCATTAGAGATGTGAGTTAATCAGTCTCTTAGCAACTGACTGAAGTTTTCGATTCTGAATCAATTCTCTCTTCTTTTTTTTTATTGACAATTTAAATAAAAATTTGAATGTTAAACCAACGAGTTTCTTAAAAATAACCACAGTTTCTAATTCCATCTAAATGTGTTTTTCAAGCATATTGCTTCCTTTTCTTCTTTTAAGTTTATAAACAGTTGGTACAACACCTCCACCTACTGGTCTGGAGCAGAAGATCAGAAGGAACAAAAGAAATTCAATCTGTATGAAACCAATGTGCAACTTCTGGTTCTGAAAAATAAAACCAACGAGGAAGTGCCAACATGTGCAATTTACAACAGCAATAAACATGTTTACAGACTGGCACATAAAACAGTTTAGGTCTAGAATTTAGGTTTAGGTCTAAATTATAGCTAGATTTAACATTCATAACAACTGTACAAGGGTGAATTTCTATGTAACTCATCAGTTAAAATGATATTAAGCCATAAAGTCTTGCATCATTAGGGGCGTGGCTGATTTAAGTGACGGCTGCATTGCGGATCAGTCAGTTCCTGCCAAGGTGGCGATGAGCAGAGCTCCCACAGCTGATCTTCAGCAAACCTGTGGTTTGTCCAGGTCTTATACAGTTAATGCATGAGACATGACATTACAAAACGTTACACAGCATTTCAGTGCATGTTAGATAGAGCTGGTAGTTTCTCCAATAATCAGACTGCAGACATTAGCGGCGTTGAATCACATTGACTCGAATAAACAGTTAAGCTCTGATTCATTGCGGTTCCTCATCACCGCTTTATCCGGCATGTTTGTTTTTCTCTGACGCTCTCTGTCTGACTTTATAATTGTTCATGACTAAAATGTGATTATAATTAAAAGAAGAGTGATATTTTGACTTGACATGTTGTAAAAAAAAAAAAAGAAAAAAAAGAAAAAAAGAATATGCTTTTGGTGTTATTCAAAAAGCCTCTATATAATTTGAATATTAATATATAAAAATTAATAAAAGTTAATGTGTGTAAATTTATAAACTAATAAAAAACAGTACTGAAATGTTTAATATTAAAACAACACAATTTACCTTTAACTCAATACAAACACATGAAACTTGGGGAATGTGAGGGGAAAAAAACACAAAAATTAAGTACATACACAGTGAATTTTAAGAACTAAACATCAAAAGACAGATACTGAATTTAATACTGATTTGTAAAAAAAAAAAAAAAAAAAAAAAAAGACATTTCTGAATATGATTTCTTTCTTTATGCAACCAGTTATTTTGCTCCGCCCACACATACTGTATCCTTCCGTACCTGATGAGTGAACTAACCGCGGCTGGTGGAGCTGGTGACTAAGAGTTATCGAGCGACAGTTAGTGTAATTAACTTAGTGTGAGTCTAAAGGTGAGGAGAATAAAGCAGGTGGTGGACAGTCCTGAGAAACCCACCAGATTTACTTTATATTTCCACTTATTACACTTCCGAATATCGGCTCGGCCGATAGGGGTGTATCCGAGTTCTGGGGTCGAATCCCAAATAGCGTTAAATGGAAAGCTAGTGCACTATGTAGGGTTAGGGTTAGGGTTACAATCCCTTGTGTTTGTTGCTAGTTAGCTTTGTAGCTAAGCATTCCAGAGGGCACTGTATCATCTGTCCTTACAGATGTTTATATTGAGGTGGTTTGAACATGTTCAGAGGAGAGATTGTGAATATATCATTAAAAGGATGCTGAGATTGGAACTGCCAGGCAGGAGGTCTAGAGCAGGGGTCGGCAGCCACAGAACCATTATAACACTGCTTATATCATTAACTATAGCGTGTTGCATTTATGAAATCACTGAACTGCTACAAGAGAAAATGAAATTTTATTTCTGCAAGCAACGAAAACTTTTTGAAAAAAAGATGCTGGGTTGAAGTTTACTTTCAAATAAAATACTTGATGTCTTTTTGAGTCCTCCATGTATTTACATTTAGCAAGTGCTCTTATCCAAAGCGATTTACATCTTTATCTCTTTATATATCTGAGCAGTTGAGGGCCTTGCTCAAGGGCCCAACAGTGCTAACTTGGTGGTCATGGGGTTTGAATCTGGGACCTTCCAAACCTAATGCCTTAGCCACTGAGCGACCCCTGACCCCTGTGTGAAATAAAAAGCCGATGATCTACCTGCCGGCGGGTGTCGCATGTTGGCGGTTGTGACGCATATTTTGAGCTACAAAAAAATTAAGCATGTTTTATTTTATTGTTACAAGATCACTATAATTCAAATTTAAGATTACATTTAAAAAACTAAAGGACTAAAATAAAATTCACTTCAATTAAATACACATTATTTATTTTCCAAAGCAGAGGGATGAAAGAGCCACGTGCGGCTCCGGAGCCACGTGTTGCCGACCCCTGGTCTAGAGGAAGACCAAAGAGGAGATTTATGGATGCAGTGAGAGAGGACATGAAGTTAGTTGGTGTGAGAGAAGAGGATGCAGAGGATAGGGTTAGATGGAGGCAGATGATTCGCAGTAAAGCGAAAGATGGAGAAGAAGAAGAAGACATTCCAATCTGAAAAGAAGGAAACAAAGTGTAGACATACAGTAACAACGCAACACATTTTGGTGCATACTGACCATGAAGGGACTTCAGTCGCTTAGCCGCAAGAATTTTCCAGAGTTTAACTCTATAGCGCTCCCTGTCTCGTGCTGATCCTACATGGATTAGTTTTTAGCCTACATACAATCATTCAAGTTGCAAACTTGAGAAGAAAAGACGAGGTTAGCGCAGAAGTTAGTTTTTTGTCACATGCGTGCAGCGTACACCCGACGTAAAAGCAATTTCCCTCTGGGATTAATAAAGTTCTTTGAATCTTGAATCTAAAAGCAGCGGCAATGAAGCTGGTACTGCTAAGAAACGCCAAGCAATAATGATGGAGACAAAAATGAAAATATTTGAGAGAATGGAGTTAGAAGAGGTTAGAAGATGGCAGACATTCTTCATTCTTTTAACATAAACCGTTCAACCATCAGCACAATTCTAAAGAAGACAGACGGCGGACAAGACCATGGCAACACCCTCTCTGTTCAGTGACATTCATACATTCGTAATTATTCATAATTTAGCCACACGTCTGGATATTTTTGTTTAGTTAATTACAGACAAATAAAGTGGTTATAGTGTATTGTTTAATGAAATGTGATTCATCGTGCAGCATTATTAGAGGAATGCAGTGGTGCAGGTGTGTTAAAGAAAAGCAGCTTGCTGTAGAATTGATCGTGTGGAGGGTGACAGGGGGCATGGAGCATATCGCAGGGAACTCCAGGCACAAGGCGGAGTAAACCCTCACACACACACACACACACACACACACACACACACACACACACACACACACACACACACACCTCTCACCCTAAACCCCAAACCTGTGTTCCTGTAGATTTATCTGTGTGTCCCTACACTCCCATCCTGCATGAGGGACGTGAGAGAGAAAAACTCTGGACTTTCCCTTTAACGGGTGGAGTTGGAGGTGAGGTGGTGTTCAGTATGTAGGTTAGAGGATGGATCGCTCTGCAGCTTTCTCCTCGATGAGTAGAGCAATATTTAGAGGGTGGAAAGCCAACAGTCTGTCGCAGTGTGTGTGTGTGTGTGTGTGTGTGTGTGTGTGCGGAGAGAGAGAGAGAGAGAGAGAGAGAGAGAGAGAGAGAGACTCGCACACACTCTGGGGAAGCCTGTACTCAGTATTCAATAACACAACGAGCCTGCTGCTTTATTCACAGCTTCAGGATTCAGTGTTTCAGGGACAGATGCCTGGAACCGGACGCCATGCTGCCTCGTGTCTGACGTTCACTTCTCATAATTATACATTCTAATGGATCTACTGCTTTACTTACAGAGAGAGAGAAAGACAGGAAAGAGGGATGGACTGAGAGAGAGAGAGAGAGACAAGCATAAGGTATTATTCGGATGAGGGATGGATTTGAAAACAAGAGACGGGAAGGAGGGATCATCTAAAAGGAAGACAGGAAAGAGAGAATAACTGAGAGACAGGAATGAAGAATAAAATTAGAGAGACAGGAATGAAGGATTATCTAAAAAAAACAGTGAAGAGTGAAAGAATGAAGGACAGAGAGACAGGAGCACTGGATAAGCTGAGTGAGATGGAAATGAGGCGATGGACTGATGGACGGATGAACGTGGGACAGACTGAAACAGGACACAGACTGAAAGAAAGATGGAGAGAGAGAAAGAAAAACTCAACATTACTGTATCTATTTTTAATCTAATTAGATTTCAGGAAGATTCTCACTCACACATCTCAAGTCTCTCTGGTGTTTCCCTGTGTGTGTGTGTGTGTGTGTGTGTGTGTGTGTCTGCAGAGGGATGATGTAAGGGGAATGCCGTGTCTATGGTAAAAAAAAAAGGGATACTAAAACTGATATTACCTCTTTTTTGAAAAGCCAAACTAAACAAAAAACAAATAAAACCATGACCAGAACCTGCCGGTTCCATCACAGTAGGTTACGCACACGGTCCTAAAAAGGTAGATCTCCTGAACTGGAGGCAGTGGGACCTCCACTATGTTCTTCTCTATCTTTAGTGTCATGCTGAGAACATTCAGAGTGGTGCATCTGGTGAGGAAGTGTTGGGAGGCCGAGCTCTCCTCAGTCGACATGGAGGTCCTTCTCCAGCAATGCGTTTATTCTTTTATTGGTTAGGGACATGGATCAGGTTAGGTGTGGAGAAGCTTAATAGTGAATGATGCTTCCTTGAGAGAACAATAGTTTGAGCTGACACCAGTCCAGGATCTGTTCTATTTGCACTATGTTCTATGCTGTCTCATCGCTTTTACTAGTGAGGAAGCCGAGGATAAGTTGCAGACAGAGGAGATGTAGCCCAACAAGTTCAGATTTGTGGCCAGATTTTGTGGGATTATTGCTTTCTAAACTGAAGTGGACAATATTATTCTAACCTTTGTTGCCCCAGGGGGGTTAATGGCTGTAGATATAGCATTGCCCATGAAGCAGATTGTGGGCAGGGGTAACTCAGTGGTAAAAACTTTAGACCACAAGGTGGATGGTCACAGATTCAAACCCCAGCATCACCAAACACTGTGAATGTAAATGATTTGAGTGATTATGATTACCAAACTGGTAACGGTTAACGAGATTGAAGGTAAGATTGAGAAGATCCGACGAGATCTTCTCAGAGCACTTTAAGATGCCTGATGTACAGTAAGTGCTTCAGTGCAGAAGGTTGGATCTCTTGGGTACAAGCATGATGGTTGTAGGATTTTAATCCACTTGCCTGTTGAAGTTCATTAGTAAGCTTAGTGCATTCTCTGAGGTGGGTTTAATTATTTTAAATTACAGTCACCAGAATCAGCACCAGAAAGGAACCCATCTTCATCTGGGTGATTTCAAACAGTGCAATAACAAGCTATTAATTTTGAAAAAATGTTTCTCAGGTGAAGGAGGCAAGCATCAGGATGGGTCAGGCAGGAACGAAGGTCAGAAATCAAGATCAGCAGCATCTCTTCTAGAATTTGGGATTTTGTACATTGTATGCAGAGTTCATGAAGCAGGACCAGCTATGACAGGATAGGTAAAAGGGATGAGGCCAAAGGTCACACAGACATGAGGACACATTGAGGAACATAAAGCAGCCAGTCACTTCACTGTCAACAAACCAAAAGCAATGACCACATGACAGATTATATCTACACAAGCTTTCAGTGTCTAAGGTCCTTTACACATTCCTCAAGTTTATTAAGCTGGTGTCTCTCATCTGGCTTTGCTCAGACATAGAACTGTGTGTCATCAGCATACCAGTGGAAACTAATACCATGCTGCCAAATGACTGTACCCTCAGGAACTATCTACAGACAAAGCAAGAGGACCTAAAAGAGAACCTTGACAATTACCAAATTGTCTTTGTTAATACTCTGAATATCTTGTAAATGAAAATGCTTCAATTCATTATGCCTCCATGTATCAGTGCATAAGGCTCTTTGTATCAGTGCATGGCCCAGGGCGCAGACTTAAGACCTGCTGGAGAGATCAAATCTCACTCTTGGTCTAGCATCCTGGATGTGGAGAGTAAATGTGTGGCCATGGATAGAGGAGTCAAGGCTGATGACCTCAGCCGAGCTGCAACTGCAGCACACACCAGGAGAAGTGCAAGGAATATAAATGAATGAATGAATTAAGGAATGAATAAAAGCCAATTAAGCAACAGCTTTTATTGTTTTTATCAGGTAAAAACTAGAAACCTGTTTGTGGATTTCATGATTCAAGATTTTTAAGATTCAACAACAAACATTAATGGCCCCAAATGAAAACCTTGTGGGACACCATATACCTGTAACACATTTAAGGTTCTACAATTTCCTCTTTGATTAAAAAAAATTATGTCAGTCCATGCAACCTACTTCAAGTAGAGTTAGTGCATGTATAATTTTGTATTTAACAATATTATTATTATTAATAATAATAATAATAATAATAATAATAATAATAGAAATATAATAAATAACTGATTCTCTAACAGCTGTTGTGAGATCACCAGGTTGATGTATTTTTTTTGCCACATCAGGCACTCAGTGCGAGTCTGAAGCAGGCGTTGCGCTGCTTCAACACCCCCGTTCACCCTCCCCCACCCCCCTCACACACACGTCGCTCTGGAGTCAGCACTTCCTGTTCTTGATGGATAGTGATGTTAGCCGTTAGCGTTAGTGTTACACTCTGACTTCCAGTAAATGGTCTGTTCTTTTGGCCAGTGTTCACTGCGGTTCTCTTCCAGTTATTATGTCATGAGAAACACTTTCCTGCCTAAGCGTCGGTTACGATCACATCGTCTTACAAATGTTACAAAATAAAAAAAGTGTTTTTCTGTTTAATGATTATATGTTAAAGCACAGTATTAAAATTTTAACCCTTAAATTGTTCCTTTGGGTAAATCTGATTCATCATCAATACTGTTTTTAATTAATGTGTCAGTTTAATCAGTTACGTTGACAACACGACAGATAAATAAGGTAAAAATAATATTTATAAATGCTGTTTTAAGGTATGACTGTGTTATTTTATCTGTCTTTTAATGCACTGACTTCTGCTTATTAAATTCTCTCCCTCTCCCTCCCTCTCTCTCTCTCGCTCTCTCTCGCTCTCTCTCTCTGTACAGACCTTTATAGTGATAAACAAAGGAAAAACGCTCTTCCGTTTCAGTGCCACGCCCTCGTTGTATATCATTAGTCCTTTTAATCTGCTCAGGCGAATAGCTATTAAAATTTTGATACATTCATATCCTTTTCACTGATTTCTACACAAATGCTATACTTTTATTTATTTTCACCTTTTTTATTTATTTATTTGTGCGTGTTATTAGTTTTAGATTATCAGCCCTGCTGCTGTACTCGTGGTTTAATCCTGGATTGTTTGGAGCAGAATTCAGTGTTACGATTATGTCCAAAGTTTTTTCTTTTTTCTTTTTTTGATGATTAGAGTGCTTCCTTATCTACGGCTCTTAAAGTTTTATAGACGTGGCTCTCTGTGTGTCCATTTTACTTACTGATGACTCATGGGGAAAAAAAAAAAAACTCTGATCAATTCGTCAGCATAAACTTCATCTACTCTTGCCCTTTGACCTCAGCAATCATTGCAGTGATGATGTTGTTAATGAGCGAATGCAGGTTTCAGCAGAAAACATAACGTGCTCTATTCATATCTACAGTATGTCCTGTAAATGGTGCAGAACCAAATCTTAATCAACTATTTAAAAAAAAAAAATCAGTAACTGGGTCACGGATTTTAGAAAAAAAATATTTTTTTTCTTTAATAATCAAATTAAAATTGAATTCAAATTAGACTAAAGTACACAGTTCAGTATGGTTTAGCCATTTTGGCGGATTTGCTCCCCGCGCTGTATGAGCGGGTTTACAGGACTGATGTAGTGACCCTGAGCGACAAATTAAAGATATTTTGGTGTCTATGATCCAATAAGAATCCTTGTGGTCCATGAACCACACCCACACCTCTACACTCCACCTTCAAATAGTTTATGAGCTGATGTTTATGAAAACAACGTTCCAACTTCAACTTCTGAGCCTCCTGACCATCTCGCTGTGATTTTCTCTGATCTCCAGTTCGGGATCAAATTTGGGACCATAGGGAATCCCTCCTGAAGTGCAGTCATGAACAGATACAGGAGGTTTTTCTCTTTGTTGTGAGTAAGGTTAATGTTTTATCAGGGAAACATGACACGTGTTTAATTTAGATTTTTTTTTTACTGTAAATATTTAGCATTATGATAAATCAATGAGAGGAATTCCTTTTTTCTGATTTTTGTGTGTGTGTGTGTGTGTGTGTGTGTGTGTGTGTGTGTGAGAGAGATTTTATTCCGGAACTTTCCTTAACTCTCTCCCTCACAGTTTTCAGCATGATCATAATGTGCACCATTTTAACCAACTGTGTGTTCATGACCTTCAGTAACCCCCCGGAGTGGTCCAAACAAGTGGAGTGAGTGAATCTCTTCACTTCTGTTCTGTTTCATTTTTATAGAATCTGGTAGAATTATGACAATCTAGAATATGAGAGTTTCACTTTTAAGTAAAATTACTTTTTTTTCCTGATTTTATTAATTTTTTTTACATGCACTAGTATTCTACATGTCCTATTCTAATCTATTATTTAAAAGATTTTATTTAGTTTTTTATTAATCTGTATATTACAGTTAAATCTGTATTTTTCAGTTGTGTACTTTGGTAAATGTTGGTTTATTATATTACAGTTTAATATACAGTAATATATTGTACTATTCTAATCTCTGAATTCTATTCAACTGTATATTTTCACACACACACACACACCCCTGACATGTGGACACACTCTCTCTGTATCGCAGGTACACATTTACAGGGATTTACACCTTTGAGTCTCTCACAAAGATCATTGCTCGAGGATTTTGTATAGACGGCTTCACCTTCCTCAGAGATCCCTGGAACTGGCTGGACTTTATGGTCATCTCCATGGCGTAAGTATACACACACACACACACACACACATACACACACACTGAACCTGCATGCAGAAGTATATCACTCCTGTTTGAAACATTTCTGCATCTCTGACTTTCTGCTGTCAGGCTATTTATATTATTTACAAATGACTACATTAACATGATCATGAAGTTAACGATGCGGAGAGGCGGAGCGTGTTCAGATGACACACGTGAAGGACACGCAAGCTCGAAGTGTCTCAATTGAAATACAATCCGTAATGCCACAGTGACTCGGTGACCTCTGCTCGGGTTCCAGCAGCTAATCGAAGCCCAGGGGTCCATTTGGCATACAGGAGTGTGTGTGTTTGTGTGTGTGTGAGAGAGAGAGTAATAATCTTTTGTCTTCCCTCCATCATAGGAAATAGAAGAACATGTGGTTGATTGTGTTTGCAGCTATACACTCTTTTCCTTTTTCATTAATTAT
>JAQMYG010000036.1:434761-450835 GCA_030014215.1 Clariallabes teugelsi | reverse complement strand
TGTGTGTGTGTGTGTGTGTGTGTGTGTGTGTGTGTGTGTGTGTGTGTGTGTGTGTGTGTGTGTGAAAGAGAGAGAGATTTTGAATTAATATTTGTAATAAAGAAAGAAGAGTGAGTTGATGTGTGTATGTTGATGTTTTATTTTAAATTCTATGCTCTAAACTCAGATCAGTCTGATTTCATTAGATTAGAAGGGAGTGTGTGAGTGTGTGTGTGTGTGTGTGTGTGTGAGAGTATGTGAGTGTGCGTGAGTGTGTTATGATGCCGTTATGTCAGATGTCATATTTATGATGGTTATTGTAAGGGGTTTTGTTGTGAGCAGGTATGTTTATGTGTATATGCTGGTACATGGTGTGTGTGTGTGTGTGTGTGTGTGTGTGTGTGTGTCTGTCTCAGGGCTGAAGACCATCGTGGGTGCTCTGATCCAGTCAGTGAAGAAGCTCTCGGACGTGATGATCCTGACGGTGTTCTGCCTCAGTGTGTTTGCGCTCATCGGTCTGCAGCTCTTCATGGGGAACCTGCGGCAGAAGTGTGTGTTCTGGCCCCTGAGCAACGACACCATCACCTACCTGTCCAACGGCAGCAGGGGATTCGACTTCAATGAATACATCATGAATGACAGTGAGTTGATTTGCTATAGTGAGTCCGGCAGACTGTGTGTGCGTAGAGGGTGTGTGTGTGTGTGTATGTTTTGTGTGTAAAAATTAAATTAATTATGTATTTCATTTATTCTTTTCCTGTTTTAGCAAATTTCTACTTCCTGCCGACTGGAGGAGACGCGTTACTATGTGGAAACAGCTCTGATTCTGGGTTAGGCCTAACGCGCCCCACAAGCACACACACACACACACACACACACACACACACACCTACCTCCAAAAGTATTGGAACAGCTGCTTTTGCTATTCAGTAAAGACGTTTGGGTTTGAGGCGTGAATGAGACGAGAGATTAAATGTCCTGATAATTATAGCTAGGTGAGCAAAAGTATTGGAACAGACAGCAGACTAAAGTAAATAATCTTAATAAATGTGTGTCTCTCGTCGAGCCCTGACTCACCGGCTCTCAGGTGTCGTGTGTGTGACGTTTCTCCACCAGGCTCCTCCCCTCACCCTGCCCCTCCCCCGATCACCTGTAGTGTGTGTCGTGTTACATTAACGTTTAGGCATGTGGCAGACGCCCTTATCCAAACAGTAGCAACTTGGTGGTCGCGGGGTTTGAACCTGGGACCTTCTGAACCATAGTCCGATGCCACTGAGCGACCCCTGACCCCACACATGTTACGTGTCAGAATGCTTTACTTTTCTCCCACACACAGCCTGCTGGTCTTCATGTTGAACTGGTCACAGGTGAAACCCAGAGCTCATGTGTTCACTGTTTAAACACTCAGTCTGACAGAACAAGGTGCTGGTCACATGGTCCAGTATTTTTGTTTACATGCACAGGAAATAAAGTCTGAAATTCTCATGTATCTGATCATGATCTTAAATCCAAATGTCTTTGGAAAAAGTAAAAGAATTAGCATTGCTCTTCCTCTTCCTATAGTTTAGGACAGGAGTGTGTAACAAACACAAATGAATAAAATCATTTATTTCAATAATTCAATAAAAAAGAAAGTAGTGAGTAGTCCTGAATTCAAATAACACCTGAAACATATTGCTCTGTGTATCTGTGTGTGTATCTGTGTGTGTGTGTGTGTGTGTGTGTGTGTGTGTGTGTGTGTGTGTGTGTAGACGCTGTCCAGAGGGTTACATGTGTATGAAGGCAGGCCGTAACCCTAACTATGGCTACACCAGCTTTGACTCGTTCGGCTGGGCGTTCCTCGCTCTCTTCAGACTCATGACACAGGACTTCTGGGAAAACCTGTACCAGCTGGTATGTGCTCGCGTCTCGCCTCAACTCCTTCAGCTCTGCACAGAAACATTTCAGCCATGAGCTCAAAAGTAAATATTTGCGTGAGGAAAAAGCTCCTGGTGTTCAGAGTCGAGCTCCGCAGCTGATGAAGTGGATTTTTTATTATTTATTTATTTTTATTGTGAGCTCGATATTTGAATCACCTGTGTGTAGTTCACACTTCCAGGGTTTCCAGATTAGATTATTTAGTATGTGCATTTAGTTTGACCTTTTACACTATAACAATGTCGGCAAAAAAAAAAAAAAAAACTTAAAAACCTTTAAAAACCTTATAATAACCTGAATAAATAAGGGACTGAAAATGCAAACAACACTAAAAAAAGATACTGCGAAGAAAACTATCCCACGATGTCCGTACACTCATATTATGATGCTACATACATACACTTTTTATCAACCAGACACGTGGTGACAGTAGGACATTAGGGATTTGTTACCGAGCCGCAGTGCCTTGAGAAGTGTTAACGTAATGACGTTAACTTCTCTAACTTTGTTCTTACTGACTTCCTGCCTTAGACTCTTCGAGCTGCAGGAAAGACCTACATGATCTTCTTCGTGCTGGTGATCTTTGTGGGTTCCTTTTATCTGGTGAATCTGATCCTGGCTGTGGTGGCCATGGCCTACGAGGAACAGAACCAGGCCACCATGGAAGAGGCCCAGCAGAAAGAGGAAGAGTTTAAAGCCATGTTGGAGCAGCTCAAGAAACAGCAGGAGGAGGCTCAGGTGAGCACCTATTCGAGGGAGGGGCTAGATGTAAGCTCATTCTACTACTACTACTACTAGCTCTGTGCCTGTAAACAAAAAATTTTGTCATGTGCAAATTATTTAAGGGTGCCCACATGGCACTTGACTGCAGTGTGATTGTTTGTGCCACATGTGGTGGTTTGAGTGTTTCTATGGCGACCATCTCCTAATGGCTGCTTCCAGCATGGTGATGCACCATGTCACAAAGTCATCTGGTTTCCTGACCCTGACAATGAGTCCAGTGTTCTTCAGTGGCCTTCCGGTAGAACACCGTAGGGCTGTGGTTTATCCAGCATTAGTGGAATGTTACATTTATTTATTTATTATTCTCTTACTTGGATTTCAGGCCCAGGCCATGGCCACGTCAGCAGGCACCGTGTCCGAGGACGCCGTGGAGGATGACAGAGGCGGACGTCTGTCCCGCAGCTCTTCTGAGGTTTCCAAGCTGAGCTCCAAAAGTGCGAAGGAGCGACGTAACAGGAAGAAAAAGTGGAGAAAAGAGCAGGAGAAGGAGAAGGGAGACAGTGAGAAGGTGGTCAAATCTGAGTCAGACGACGGCAGCAAGAGGAGTCGCTTCCGTTTCCCTGACAACCGTCTGGGCAGAAAGACCTCCATCATGAACCAGGTACGAGGCAGGAGCAGTCACTAAGGGTATCTGTGGAAAAAATAAAAATGATTACAGCAGAAGGATTAGGAATTCTGCTCTCTAGCTGTAGACACTTTATCATGTTTATGCTGTAAGTCTCCGCGGCACAGCGAGTTTGACTTACACCAGGCAGGTTTCCCCCCTCACACTCCTCTCACACTCAATAAGGGTTACTGAGCAGATTGAAAACTGTCGCCCTCCTTCCTCCCTCCCTCCCTTTGCTCATTCCTTTCATTCATTTTCCCTCTTTCTATTTTCTTCCTTCATTCTTTCCTTCTTTCTACCCTTCTTCCTTTCTATTTTAACCTTTTATAATTTCTTCCTTACTTGCTTGCTCTACTCCTTTCTTCCTTGGTGTGTCCTTCCTTCCTTCTCTCATTTCCTTCCTTCCTTCCTTCCTTCCAGTTTCCACCTTTCTTATTTTCTTCTTTCCTTTGTGTTTTCCCTTTTCTTTCATTCATTCTTTGTTTGTATTTCCTTCCTTCTTCCCTTCCTTCCTTGCTTTTCTTCTTCCTTTGTTAGTGTGACCTTCTTTCCTTCCTTCCTTCCTTCCTTCCTTCCTTCCTTCCCTGTGTTGTGGTGATCAGTCTGTGGATCTGTAGATAAGTAATAAGTCTGTAGAAGAACCCGGTTCCTCCCAGCACCGCTCGGCTCGGCTCAGCTCGGCTCGGCTCGGCTCTGTTGTTCCATTTTTGCTGAGTCATTGTCCATTTCACCCTGAAGATTAGATGGAGTGCATCAGAGGCTTCAGCTCAGAGATCAGATCAAGTGTTTGCCTGCTCATCTATCTGCACTAACTACAGTTTTAAATATTTAAATAACACATCCAGTTTATTTATTTTTTATTTTTTTACATTTCTGTGTTATTCCGGTTAGATGATCACAGGTCGAACATTCGTCTGTCCTGTCCCGTTGTTGTCTCGTGTTTCTTGTGTATGACTATTCATTTCCCGAGGTTGAACCTGTGCTCGGCTTAGTTTCTGTTTCTGTACATTACCTGCTCACATCAGCTCTGGATGCGGCATCGTCACCCGGGCTGAGAGCCACGTACAGTATCTGGGCTTCAGTGTGGGCGTGTGGTGTGGTCAGGGTAGCGCCATGCTTTCACTCACCCTCTCTGAATTATTCATCCCAATTCTATAAATCGTTCATCTTCAGTTGAAAGCAGTATTATGGCCGGCGCTTTTGGCAGAATGTTACGCTCCTGTAAATCTGTAGTATGTTTAATGTTCAGGATGAACCTTCACCCGGAGGAACGGCATAAACCAGGTGTCTACAGGCAATTAGGGAGATTATAGGTGCCTACAGGTGATTTAAAGCGATTATATGTGGTTACAAATGATTACTGGTGATTATAGATGATTACAGACAATTATGAAGAATCACAGGTAATTAATATTATTAAAGATGTTTACAAGAGGGGTAGCTCTTTCACGTGTAGCTCAGTGGTTAAGGCATTGGACTACCGGTCCGAGAAGATCCCAGGTTCAAATCCCACAACCACCAAGTTGTCCCTGTTGGGCCCTTGAGCGAGGCCCTTAACCCTCAACTGCTCAGATGTATCATGTGATGAGAATGTAAGTCGCTCTGGAAAAGGGCGTCGGCCAAATGGCTAAATGTAACTGTAAATGTACAAGAGAACAAGAGAGTACTGTAAAGAGAATCCATAATGCAGGGGGATTGTTAATTAAAGGTGATCACCTGTGATTACAGATTACAGCAGGGGATTGCAAGATTATAGGTGATTGAAGGTGATTACAAATGATTACAGATGATCACAGATTACTCCACGGGATTGTGGGTGATTATAGATTATTAGAAGTGACTATATCATGGCAGAGATTTAAAGGTGATGGGAGAGTTACAGGTGATTGTAGGAGATTACAGGTGATTACAGGAAGGTGTTGGAGATTACAGGATCATAAGAGATTACAGTGAATTACAGATGGTTAACAGGGTTTTACTTGACAGCGTTTTGATGGGGAAACGGTGTTATGTAGCTCTACATGGAACTTAAATACATAACTGTATGGCAGGTCATGTTCACTTCAGATTTCTTTGGATAACAGGAAGGTTGCAACTGGAAGGCCGTTATGGTTGTGTTCTCTATTCGCTTCAGTGTCCATGCTCACAAAGAAGGTCCTTCAGCAAGTAAAACTATAGTTAAGCAGTTAAGCATCCCTACGTTGGGATACTTGGTGTTGATAAGAGGATGGAACTCAGACACCTTGACCTGGCGCTCCTGTTGGCTTGCGTTTGAGGAGAAGAGCAGGAGGTGAGACATTTCATTGTGAAGTTTTAGGCCCAAACCTCTGTTATTTCCTAACTCCATTTAAAGAGGATAAACTGAGAAGCCATCAGAGGTCTAGATTTGACCAGGGCTCAGTCAAGTTCACATTAGCAGACGATGAGACGAAGATGATCACCTCTCGGTGTAGCAGATATTACTGTTGTAAGGAGTGACTTATTCTAATGAGTAATTATTGTTTCTGGATCATCCCACCAATGTGGACAGGGGAGTAGAGAATATCACTTTTCACTTCATGTTCCACGACATTCCATTTTTTCCCCGTACTTTGCTTTAAATCATCTAGTTGATGAAGCACAGCCCATGCATTCTCCTGCCCACAGACTTCATCTGAGAATAATGTTACACTGCATGAGAGTTGATAGCATTAGCATTCTGGCATCATGTGATATCTGAGGTTGTAGCTCCGGTGGGTTCTCTGTGATGTGTGCAGCAATGCAGATCTTAAGCACTTTACCAGATCAATGGCACTTGTCTCTGTGAGGTGGAACATTCGGAGCTGAGAGGACTCCTGGGCTTGTGGCTCTGCAGTGGTCAAGCAGCCCATTAGGGAGAAACCACTCAGACCCACCGCAGTGAAAATGCCTGCGCTAGCAGCTAGCGTTCTGCACTATCAGTGAATTTCAGCGAGCAGCTAAACATTCTGCAGCATCACTCATTTTCATCCACAGCTCTGTGGCACATAAGCAGTTCAGATTATTTTACTAGAGTGCACTATGCTACGCTATGCTACGCTATGCTATGCTATGATGTGGTGTTTATTGTAACTTATTAGTTAACAAGCATGAAATTTAATGTTAATGTTCCACTTCTGCAGGAAACAGTTCTTTTAGAAATAAATGACTCGCCCATGAAAAACCAAACAAGGTGGCAAAAATGGTGTTAAATCAAATACTTTCAGGTCTGTAAAACAGCGACATAGCGTTGACTTTAATACAGTTTTGTAAATGATGTTATGGGTGTGAGAGAATTTTAAAAAAAGCAGCAGTTTTTTTAAAGGATGCTTTTAATTGTTTTGGAAATTCACACTACGGTCTTGTTAATGAATGACGTCACTTCAGGCTGGTAATGTGAATGTAGCCTTTGTTATGCACATTCCAGTAGAAATAAGTTTTAGGATTTAGATATATTTATTTTGAAATATATATTATTGTAAAGATTATATGTGAACGGTTTGATTGCAAAATTAATTAAATGCCATTTTTAGACTGCATGACCAATTATAGCATTTCATAGGCTACAATAAATCCATAAATCTGGGCAAAATAGCAGCTGCTGTCAGTGGACTTAATGTGTTTGATAGTGTTTGTTAGTGCCATCGCAGTTTCCCCAGCAGTCATGGACTTCTAAGATAAGATAAACAGCTGTAGTTAACTACAGAAGTAGCAGAGGTGCTGGCGCTGCATTGTAAAGTTTTAATATCGTTTATAATGTTTTTCATGTTTTTTAAAAATCTGTAATTGAAAAGGTTTAATCTGTAATAAAAACTCAGCACTTGTTCCAATTTGCTGCAGGGACACGCTACAGAAATGCATTCAAAGCATGGGTTGTTATATTATACAGTATATTCAAATTATTGATACTTTATTGCATATTAACACAAACACAAACACAACTGCATGCTGATTTATGTATTGGAGGAAAAACTGTGTGAGGTGGAGTTATAGCATTTTACAAAATCACACGGAATTTACACTGATGTTGGCAAAACAATTTAGACACAATATTGTGGCTTTTGTGCTTTTAAACACACTTCTAACTCAAAGAAAACATGCAGACAATATTCAGCTCATTGTCCCCTAAAACTGGACTGCAGTCAAACCATTCAAATATTTTATGTCCTTAAACTAATTTGAAGATAATTGTAAAAGTTAATGTCGTCTTAACACTTTGTTCTGCACTGTACATTGTTTAAAGTGTTGACATTTTCTTTCTCTATCCATATTCTCTCTCTCTCTCTCTCTCTCTCTTTAGTCTTTGCTGAGTATTCCTGGCTCACCCTTCATGTCCCGCCATAACAGTCGCAGCTCCATCTTCAGCCTTAAGGGACGTCAGCGGGATGTTGGTTCTGAGAACGAGTTCGCGGACGATGAGCACAGCACGGTGGAGGAGAGCGAAGACCGCCGAGGATCGCTCTTCATCCCGTACCGCCGCAATAGCTACAGCGGTTACAGTCAGGGCTCCTCACGCATCAACCCACTGGTGCCACACTCAGGCTGCAAGAGGAACAGCACGGTCGACTGCAACGGCGTGGTGTCTCTGATCGGGCCCGGGCCCGGACGCCTTCTGCCTGAGGTGAAAATAGATAAGGCAGCCTCTGACGACAGTGTAAGGACGTCCACACAGGGGGGAAGTTTACAGTATAGGCATGACACCAGTGGCCGATCTTTATCCCGATGCATTTTGACCTCGATTTTCATCCTACCTTTCTGCAGTTTCTGTTCTTGTTTTTTCCCTTTTTACCCTGCGCTAACACCAGCTGCGATGTGACATGACAAAGCAGAAAAACGTCTTAATCAGAAGTACCAGGCATAGACGTTACGAGCGATGTGGAAGGGCTGAGCACAGTTTAAGTCTATGTGAAGCGATATGGTGATTCCCAGTCAGAGATGTTGGGATGTCTCTTCATCTCTTGATCTCTATTTTTGGCTCCT
The DNA here is from genome assembly GCA_030014215.1 of Clariallabes teugelsi. Classification (NCBI taxonomy): domain Eukaryota; kingdom Metazoa; phylum Chordata; class Actinopteri; order Siluriformes; family Clariidae; genus Clariallabes; species Clariallabes teugelsi. The sequence continues at coordinate 442,572 of JAQMYG010000036.1, read as the reverse complement.
GTCAAATATTCGTTCCTAAACCAGTCTCACTGTACTTAACAGTTTGGATCTATTTGAATAAAACAGTGTTGTTGTTTTTTTAACAATGACGATAGAGATGATTGAGAGCGAGGAACAGTGTTTTAGGTTTATTCTGACTTGACTACACAGTGATACATTACACCTACCGTATGCACAGTTTTCTCACCAGTCTTTTTGTTTTTGGTGGGAAACACCTGATCAGTCTCCATAGCTAGTCGAGTAGTTTATGCCATCACTGTAGTGTTTTAGCTAAGTGCTATCTTGTGGTAAATGTAGTAATTGAAACATCGCTGTTAGTGTGAACGCAGGGTTACGTTACCTCGTCATGTGGTGCTCTGACAGGCACTGTCGATTTCCTCAAATCCTCTCAAAACCGGTGTGGTAGATATATTTTTTTTATACTTCTCCCCATACTATACCTTCTGGCGCTATCATAAAGTCCACCATTTTACATCTCCTCCTGCTCCTCCTGTCCTTCCCTTAACTTTAAAACAAGTCTTCTGTCCCTGTCCTCTTTTTTTCTGGTCTCTTACCTTCTTAAACGATTAAACGTGATGCAGCTGAATCTTTTCCCAACCTTTCCAGTAACATTTTCCTCATCTTAGCTAGCATGATAGACTGACATCCTTATACTCTCTATCCAGGCTTTGCCTCTTTTATCGCCTCTGGTTGAGGCATAACCTCAGGCCCAGTCTCCACACAGCTTAAACCAACACCATCATCACCACCACCACGAACCACCATCTGTGATCCAGGAGCTCGTATAGTCGACGCAAAGCAGCAATAAACCATCTATTTTACATCTGTAATTCGGCTCTGAATTCCTACACGAGTATTTATTTAAATTAAAACAACTGGAAATGGTCAGTTTAAAAAAACTAATTGTAAGGTGATTGACAAACAGCGTCCCGTTGTTTACACGTACAAATATACCTTTAAATCAGTTCACCACATTACGGTCCTACATACTGCTTAATAATTTAAGACATATTTGCTGCACAGCATTAGTTCAGCAGTAAAATGTGTTGGTGGAGACAGATGGAGATGTGTGTGATGGAGGTGTGTGTGTGTGTGTGATGGAGGTGGGTGTGTGTGTGTGTGTGTGTGGAAGCTGGGCCTTAAAGTGTTTGAATTAACCTCCTGTCCTACTGTGTGCATGGTCATGCATGTTGACTTTGGTGATTTGGACAGCAGTGTAAAATCAGTCAATCTGGCAACCGTACAGCGATGACTAAAGCCTGTAGCGCTGTTCTTCAGGTAGACCAGATCAGCAGGAATGGAGATACTGGAGTGTAGGCGCTGGTTTAAAATGGAGGATGGACTGTGCTAAAGTCTCAGAGTGTTGCTTTGTCCTTATAAAATGAAGACGGGGTGTGGACCAACCCGAACGGGATACAGAACATGACAAAGAGGGAAAAAATGTCACGAAATTCCTTTATTAGGAAAGGTGCTTTTTGTGGGGAACATGAACAGTCAGTTAAAAATAAACAGATGTTTTAATTCAGTTCTTAAGAAAGCCTTTATTAGTAACATACTGTAAATATTAGCACTGGGTGAGATGATTTTCTCTCTCAGCATGTTGGGAAGTTGGGGTCAGACGTCAGGGTATAGAATTAATGTTGTTTCAAGGATTTTTCTTTTTTGTTATTCTCTAGTCTACTATTTATTTTAACTTCAATTTTGTAATTAATGAAATATATTTAAATTTATAGTTATTTATCACTGTAAGTAATTTTGCACAGTATTTTTCTCTTACTATAGTTTGTTCTTTAAAAAAAGGTATGTAATGTAGTTTTAATTTTATACTTTTAGTGTGGTTTTATTTCTTTTTTATTTTTATTTCGTATATATGTTTTTGAGTGTTAGTAATTTTTAAACTTTAATTTTTAAGTTTTTTTATGCTAAGAACTAAGAAAGGTTGAGGGTTCGCGTCCCGCCTTGGGTCTGTGTGTGGAGTTTGCGTGTTCTCCCCGAGCCTGGTGGGTTTCCGGACCCGGTTTCCTCCCAAAGTCCAAAGACATGCAGATTACCATATTGATGTTTCTAAATTGCCCTGAGTGTGTAAGTGTGTATATTCTTTTATGGATTGGCAGCCTGTCCAGGGTGTGTACCCTACCTCGTGCCCAAGGCCCCCTGGGATAGGCTCCAGGCCTCCCACAACCCTGTATAGGATAGGATATAGGATAGAGAGAGAGAAAGATAGAGTAACTGTGTGTTTTGGTTCAAGTTTTAATTTTAGCTGGAAGCGCCTGCATTAACCCGTGTGTGACACTGTTGACATTTATTTATTCAATTCCATCGAATTTAACATGACATCAGGAGTATTGTCCCTACAGTTACTATTTGTGTAGAAGGGTAGTGTGATGAGGATTAGCTGGAGTGAAGCGAGGAGATGTCGAGTCAGGTGTGTGGGAGGAAGCTCAGTGATGAAGAGGATGCAGGTGAATCTCATGCTGTCCTTGTGTGTGTGTGTGTTCCAGTGTTGCTGTCGCTGTGTATACGTGGGTGTGTTTGCTTTTTCCTCATTCCTCCCTCTCTTGTACAGACGACTGAGGTGGACATGAAGAGGAAACACTCAGGCTCTCTCATGGTGTCTGTGGATCAGCTAAACACTTCGTTCGGACGTAAAGAGCGAGCTAACAGCGTGATGACCGTCATCACCAACACCCTAGTGGAGGGTACTGCACCTCAGTTTCTTTTTCTGCATTCTCATCTACAGATACTTGTCCTCATTTTCTAAACCCTATTTCCTTTGCTGTTCCTCACACAGAGCTGGAGGAGTCTCAGAGAAAGTGTCCTCCATGCTGGTACAAGTTTGCCAACACCTTCCTGATCTGGGAATGCTGTCCACTCTGGGTGAAAATCAAGGAGATTGTTAATCTGATAGTGATGGACCCATTTGTGGATTTGGCCATCACTATATGTATCGTGCTGAACACCGTGTTCATGGCCATGGAGCACTACCCCATGACTCCTGCGTTTGAAGAGGTTCTGTCTGTAGGAAATCTGGTGAGTCAGATCGCATTCTCAAAAGCGAGTAATGGCCAGACGGTCATGACCTGAAGTCTGTGAGCTGCAGTTGGCAGCTGAACCGTAACTTACGTTCATCAGGGCTCAGACCTTTCTGCAAATTTGGAATTAATAAATGATTTCGAAAAATATACAACCAGTTTAAGGGCGAACGTGTTCATGACTGAAATGTTGTCTGTTCTTGTACCTGTTAAGACCTGAGCTCAAGCAGGTGATGTTAAAGTTCATCAGAGAGTGCTTTCACACCTGTAGGCTTTAGTTTATTTAACTCGAGCTCTAGTTCATTTTCCTTCTTGGTGCGGTTAACACACGCCTCCTGTATTGTCTTGATATGTCTTCGGCAACTCCGGGCCCTCAATGTGGAGTTTTCCAGCTGTATCTGTGCTGCGTTTTCAAATGATATGATTTGTCTAAACCGGTTAAAGTAGGCAATGGAATAAACGATCACCAGGACGATGAGCAACCGGCTGAGGTTAACCTCCGTCATGTAATTCTCTCTCTCTCGTGTCACACAAACATGCAGTACTGCACACACACAACACAACTTCTACCTGTATTGACTTTTTTGTTCTTGAAGCAGCCACGTCTGACCAATAAGTGGAGAGCACATTCTCACAAGGTCTGTGTGAAAAGCGGATAAACTCTTCAAGCGATACAGACCAGAGCAAAAGATCTAAGGTGTGAAAGCACAACTCATTGCCCAGTTTTTGGGAAATTTGGAGAAAAAAAATTTATAGTATTATTTACACTGTGCGATTCCGGAGATAATAATAATAATAATAATAATAATAATAATAATGTACGTAGGTGCTGGGTAGAATAACCATTTAGGAACGTTAATGACATTTTAATGTGTTACATGATAATACATATTTACAGACATTTTAGTTTGAACATAAAATGTAACCAAAAGCAATGGCATAATTATATCCATTTATTTATTTATTTATTTATTTACCTACTCATACATTTATTTAAATGATGTAATAATTTAGACAGCTCTACGCCTTCCTTAGTTTTAGAATGAAGTGAAGTAGTTTTTTATTGTTTATTCTTATTTACACAGGGCTAGATTTGACCCGATGCTGTAACCTATTTTGAACCCTCGTGTAACTTCGCGTGTCTGAATAAACTGCCATCAATTCTTAATCTCACTAGTTTCAATCCTGAAACTGCCTTGTGCTCTCGTCAACTATTTTGGAATTGTGTATTTTCGTGTGTCGTGGTACAGGAACTACTGGTCCCTTTCCCATGATTCATTCTGATTCTGTCTCCTAACGTCCTAATAACCTTCAGTAGGGTGGGTGGTGTAATAACACACCAGAGTTACTGTTACTACCCAGAGTTCAGCATGTTCTCCAGTGTGTTATTCCTCTTGTTTCACAACAGGCTACTAACAAGTTAACCATTTGTATGATAAAGAACATGATACTATTAAACTGTTTAGGGTCCTTTTAACATTGGTTAAGTAAAAGTAAAGTCTATCTATCTATTTATCTAATGTTATCGAGAATTAGTCAACACTTGTCTTACACTCTGTTTTTCCGCGTCCAGGTCTTCACGGGTATTTTTACAGCCGAGATGTTTGCGAAGCTGGTAGCCATGGACCCGTATTACTACTTCCAGGAGGGCTGGAACATATTCGATGGCTTCATCGTGAGCCTGAGCTTGGTGGAGTTGGGGCTCGCTGATGTTGAGGGACTGTCAGTGCTGAGATCCTTTAGATTGGTGAGTGTGGATTTGTGTTTTTGCACTTTTTATAGATTTGATCAGGATTATGTGAAGTATGTGTATCTGCTTCATGGTTATTACATAAAAATAAACAAAGGATTGCTCTTCTGCACCAAAAACAATTGACGGAATTGTGGAATTGGTGTTATATCTGGGGTGCGGACTGATTGGCTTCAAGGGGCCACTACAGCATGGTATTTCACATTTCAACTCCTTACTCTTGCTAGCTTAGATACAAATTTCTTACTTCTGTATAATTATTCTACAAACGTAGAATGTTTCTGCAACAACCTGCCTACTCTGACTTTTATTTTAATCTACAATGTACTTCATTAATGTCTACAATAAACTTCTATGTGCTCGATTCACTCAGCAGTTGTCTCATAAACCTTCATCCACTGGGGGATGGGGTCTCTGTCTCTGGGGGTGGGGTAACAGGGTAAGGGATTCTGAAAGACATCAGTTAAAGAGGGTATAAATGTTTATTTTGGAGATTTACTTAAACCATATTTTGGCCATTTTAGAAGCCGTACAAACCATACAACACAAAATCGCCACAGAAAATCATAGAAGAAGGCAGGTGCAGGTGGGTGGTTACTGGAGCCCTGATCCCTGGCCCAGAGAAGACTCATGTTTGCATTTCTCCTCACCCTTCTGTTCTCCTTCAGCTCAGGGTCTTCAAACTGGCGAAGTCATGGCCCACTCTGAACATGCTGATCAAGATCATCGGGAACTCGGTGGGTGCTCTGGGAAACCTGACCCTGGTGCTGGCCATCATCGTCTTCATCTTCGCCGTGGTGGGCATGCAGCTGTTTGGGAAGAGCTACAAGGACTGTGTGTGTAAAATCGCCTCAGACTGCGACCTGCCACGCTGGCACATGAATGACTTCTTCCACTCCTTCCTTATTGTGTTCCGTGTGCTGTGTGGAGAATGGATCGAGACCATGTGGGACTGCATGGAGGTGGCGGGACAGACCATGTGCCTGACCGTCTTCATGATGGTCATGGTCATTGGAAACTTGGTGGTGAGTTTAAACCTGACTGTTTCTATACATTCTCACACTTTATTTAAGGAAAGAGCACAAAACAACCAAACTTGTCAGCTTGACAGATGTTACAATCATTTGAAGTCATGTATGCACTTACTGTACATACAGTACATATATGTATGCAGATCTTATGCATGTATACAGGTCATATGAGTGCAATGGTATACTGTATAATCTGTTATAAATGCATTTATAATAATTAAAGGATCCACAGGGAAAGGAATAAGACAGTAAAAAGATTGGAGAGAAGCTCCAGAGAAGTGTTTTAATTCATTCACATTCCATACAAACTTAAATAATTCTTTTGATTGTGTAAAGTTGCTTTGCGACAATGACAGTTGTTAAAAGCGCTATACAAATAAAATTGAATTGAATTGAAGTGTACTGATTATTATCCCTGTTATGCACCCCTTAATCTTTTTTGAAGATATTGATTGTATTAGGATACACCCTGGCCCTGCTGAGTGAGTCTCCTCCGTTCCTCTTCTCCAGGTACTGAATCTGTTCCTGGCTCTGCTGCTCAGCTCATTCAGCGCTGATAATTTGGCCGCCACTGATGATGATGGGGAAATGAACAACCTGCAGATCTCAGTCATCCGGATTAAAAAGGGCATCGCCTGGGCCAAAATCCACGCACGGTTGCTAGTTGCTCACGTTCTGAAGAAGTCACCTCTGGAGGACGAGGATAAGCCTTTGGATGACATGTACGACAAGAAACTGAACATCATCGGCAATCACACAGGAGTAGACATCAAATGTGGTGAGCTTGACTTCGCCAAGAACGGCAACGGCACCACCAGCGGCATTGGCAGCAGCGTGGGGAAGTACATGATCGACGAGGACCGCATGTCCTTCATCCACAATCCTAACCTGACCGTGCGTGTCCCTATTGCCATGGGAGAGTCAGACTTTGAGAACCTGAACACAGAGGACTTCAGCAGTGAATCAGACGTGGAGAACAGCAAAGATGTGAGTAACATAAAGGGGATGGGGGTGGGCTGCGAGAAGTGATGCAGTGGCTAGCACTGGCACTTCCTGACTTTTTTAATATGAATCAAGTTTTTGAATATGTTCCCTACCCATACAAAGTCCTAAACAAATGTCCTGTGAGCCTAGGACAAGGCTTGTGTTAGAATGCTAAGCCATTACACAGCACTGTCCTGCCCATCAAGTGAGAAATCAGTGAAATTTCTGCTGAATGTCTCAGGAAATGTCTCAGGAAATGTGTGTAGTACATGGGACAACTATCTCCCGAATTCTTCATATGTCTGGGCTATGGGCTAGAGTAAAGAGAGAGATATGAGCCTGGCTAATTTTTTGCAAAAACACATTTGAGGTCTCCCTAAAGCATATGGAAAAATGTGTTATGGTCTGAATAAATGAAGGTTGAACCTTTTGTCCATAATTCTTAAAGGTATGTTTGGTGCTAAAACAACTCTGCACAGTGCAGCATGGTGGTGGCAGCTTCATGCTTTGGGGCTGTTTTCTTCAGCTAGAACTAGGGCCTTAGTGAAGGTAGAGTGAAATTATGAACAGTTCCAAATGCCAGCGAATTTTGGCACAAAACCTTCAATCTTCTGCTAGAAAACTGAAGAGGAATTTTTATCCTTTTGGGTCATTTTTCATACATCCAAAGCAACAAAAGAATGGCTTCACCAGGAAAAGGATTAAAGCGTTGGAATGGCCCAGCCAGACCCCAGACCTGAATCCTATGGAAAATTTATGGGGTATCTCTCCTCTTCTGCTCTCCCCTCTTCTGTTCTTTCTCTCCCTCTCTCTCTTTCCCTCTCTTTGTCGAGCTACACGTTCCTGAGCTGCCAGTGATCCAGACCTCCTCTGCCCTCTGGACCTGTCTGACCCATCCTGGTGCCCCGCTTCTGGTTGGAGATCTCGCCACATGGACGCCCCGTGTGTCTCTTTGGGATGTGTCTGGTGTCTGGGGACGGTTTCACTCTACCATGAAGACGGTTCTGGCCTCGA